>JAQFVV010012504.1:2814147-3353917 GCA_028023455.1 Epiperipatus broadwayi | reverse complement strand
AAACGGTTGAATAAGGCGACCGGTTACAATATACAAATCTCCTTCTTGACTAGATGTTTAATAAAAAGGGGGAAAGGTTAGAAAATAGTACAGATGATAATAATTTATAAAAATAAAAAAAATAAACTCCATAACCTTACATCTATAGAATTAAAATGCCCAGCTTCAAATGCATATATTGACAATCTTTAAGTGTTAAAAATTTAATTGTAAAATAAAATTTTAACCCTGTAAGAATGGGGTGTTACGAGGGCAGCTTCAAGCCTAACCAAAACAAACCAATAACTATTCATAACACTAATTATGTCCATCTCAAAAATTAAAATTAGCATAAATAATGTTTTAATTAATAAACACATAATATAAATATAAGTATTATAATTAGCATAAATAATAAATTTTAATTAATATACACATAAATATATGTTAATAATGTACTTGTCTTTATCGTCTTATATATCACTAAACCAAATAACAAAATGCCAGGGACTGACAATTGTTAAGTAATAAAATGAGTAAATGTCAAAGCAGTCTTTATATAAACAAGTATGAGAATAAAATGATACTTTATTATATGACTTTTAAATCGATTATCGTGATGTAATATCCACAACAATGAACAATTACAATAAAAATCAAATAAAAATTTGGATACGTTAAACAACATGAATTACACTAGATATATAAATATAACATTATTTTTACTTGGATGACTTTCGCAAATTACTTACATGCTGCAAAAGACAAGATCACAAAGAGCAAAAACTATTTTTAGAATACGAGAGAAAACGGAACTGTTATTCCAGAAAATTGCTATTTCAGATATATAATTATCACATGACACAGCAATAAGTAAAAAAAGTTTTTGAAGTAAAATAGAATAAAGAATTTTGTCTGAGTGAATAAAGTCAGAAACTCATTTTATACATATATTGTATCAAATAATTATATCTATTCTAGTCGAACATAAATTGAAGAACATTAAAGATCACCAATATTAGAAGTAGAATTTTCATTAATCAACTGTTTATAAGATATATCAATATGAACAGCGACTGATTTAAAAATAATACATATCAATTAGTCACTATAAATGTTTTTTAGCTGATGATGTCATAAATGAATTGTTGTTTTCCTTGCCATGTAAGTGTGATATTTTTCTTTATCCCTTCTTGAAATGCTGAAGAAACAAATTTTGCCTCATATGGAATGCTTAATGATGAACCTATGGAAAGAATGAGTGAGGACCAAGACATAACTGTTCCGAACACATAATGAACAGATATCAGCAGATAACCTACACCTCATTTAAGGATAATCATCTATAATGCATGACTATACATATGAAGGACTTTTCCTAACTCATAAATTTTACCTAAATCAATTTAAAGGGATTGTAAAATCTTGATTATGTAATTTGAATTCTTAATTTTTGTAAATTTTTTTGTTTTATTTCATTTTTTTTCATACTTGGAAATGTGAACTTTATATAATTTTAAAATGTTTTTTGGGAAAGTTCATTTTAAACAGAAGTTGAAAAAAAAGGGAGGATGGTTAATTTTAATTAAAAGGTTCTTTTGTAAATAAAATCTATATTAGCCTTTCTCCAATCATAGCGACTGACATTTGATCATTTGCTACATGATAATAAGGTAAGACTTTATTATTATTATACTACATTTAATACATACACCTTATTAAGATATAATTTATCTTGTTTGTTATTTATATATATTTTAATAAATTGTTATATCTGTTATTCTGTATAAATGATTAACTCCTTAACTGAATGACTTTTACTATCACATGATAAATTGTACACTGATTTTGGAAGGGGTCATGAGAAAGTCAAACACTGACCAAAGTATGTAAACTATGATAGAAACAGATACGACAATGTAAAAATATAAATAAACTATTTACACTTACATTTATGATGAATCAATATTTGTTATTTTATCATTGTTTAAATGTTGTAAATAATTGGTATCATCAACATTGATTTTTATCTAAGGATTATAGGTATGATAATATAAACTTGTTACATTAAGGATACGATAGAAGTTCATTATTGACTCCAATATTATATATTTTTTTGTTGTATATATATTGTTGAAATATTTTGAGCTTATAATTTTTATGTTTGTTCCATAATAAATGTTAGTGAATTTATGAATTATGATTTGGTCTCTAATTCATTAAATTGATTTTGTATTCACTCATTAATTTATAGCCTCAAATGTACACACATGCATATGATATAATATACAACAGAATCGAAGTTTTATTGGTTGATTACTAGATACATTATACTAATTGTAACCTATATAGAAGTATGATAGTCATCAGCTGACATTGGTGCATCTCTGTTAAGAAAGTCAAATTCGAATTCTCCCTGGGTTTGAATTCCAGGAATAAAGGAAACGAAAGAGGAGTTAAAGTATGGATGAACTGACCCAAATTGCATTTTTTGGGTAATGAGCTGGTCTACTTAAAAAAGGTGCAATCATAGGTCATATAATTCATCACGTTATCTCCAACATCCTACCCGAAGACCCAAGGTCGAGAGTAGTCAGATGGGACCCTCTCTTTCTACGTCATTGGTCAGACTGTTATATATTTATAAATTACATTTCAATAATATTTAGTAATAACCTTTCATATATAAAAAATTCAATAAAATTGTTCTTTCCCCATTTTCTTTTTAAAACTTTATTTTCATAAATCATATATATTCTTATATTAAATTTGCAAAGCTGCAGTGAAAACCAATGAAAGAATGTATCATAAAATATAGTTTCTAAATCACAAGAAATACTGTAACTTTCCTTTGTCCATATTATCTTTCTGACAAAGCTTATAGTTAATTCCTATCTGCCCAAGGATGATTCTAAATCCTATGCTAACACATTAATTAACAACCAGTTTGCTTATCAAAACCAAATATCTGTCTTCCTCCCCCTTAACTGATTTAGCATTATTAATATACTTATATATAAATAATTTCTACTAATAAAAAAAATTTAGAATTTTCAATGTTACAGCTACAACTGCATTTATTTTAACACATTAAATTCAATTGAGCAATAGAAAAAAGGGAAAAAAAATGATATACAAAAAGTTGTTTAATATATACATCACTATCAATTTTAATCTGGATCTTTCCTGAATAAGCTAATTATATATTGTCATGGAAATAGGTTACAAATTCAGCCCATCCCTCTCCTATTAATATATATGGATATGTATAAGTCCGATAACAAGGAATTAGAGGGACATAATGTCTATATGGGTGTAATTACAATATCAAATCCATCAAGGGATTTGAGCATTTCATTATTGATGTTTCAATAAAATGGACGGAATAGTTGAAAGGCTAATATAACTGAAACCTGTCGATTAAAGTCTAAAGAATTGCTATCTTAATATAAACTGAGCACAGAACTGTATTTATATGTGAGAATTATGATCTCACCAACTGTGAATGGTGATTCTGCATGAAATACATATATTGGAGATCATCTACCTTTTTCACATATGTGGCCATGTGTATGGGTTGTCTGAGATGGATTGAAGAACAAATACAGATTAAAAGTTCAAATCCTTTTAGTTACTTATACAGAACTAGTCACTGAATGAATAAACTAATTATATCAGGAATAGATTTTCTATCAATCAACTGCTTAAATCAAGAACTTTCTTCCAAATAACTTTCATATCACCCAATAAATGACTATTTTTGTAAACCAATCTATAAATTGATGACTTAAAAGGTAAGAAATAAACTTTTTATTCCAACTAACATTTAAATTTTTATTATTATCAGACCTATAGATATTTTTATTAAATATAATATTTCTAATAAATTCATGATTATAACCCAATTCAATATAATCAGAAACAAAGTGACTTCTTTGAATTTAAGCATTACTTTCAAAATGATTAAGGATTTTATTCCTATAATAAAAATTCAATAAAGAAATTTTCTTATAAGTAAAAGGTTTTTGATTCTCAGGCCTTATCATATTTCTTAAATTTTTATGTTCAATAAAATGATTACAAAATAAAATATTATCAACCTTATCAAAATTTAAATCTAAAAATTTTAATTTAACAAGTATCTCCTCAATAATAAAATTAATATTGGAATCAAATCATTCAGTCTATCAAAAAAAAATCCTTCAACTTATCTTTCTGAATAACAAACAATCATCAACATATCTAAGAAATAATTTTAAATGATACTTGTGTGTTTTACTGGCTACCAAGTTTGGTAGCTATCTTTTTTATATACAGTTTCAGGACATACAAAATGTTTATAAAAAATGGCTGATAAGGAAAAAAACATATTTAATATTTCATTTTTTTAATGTTATTTAAAAAAAAAAAAAAATCCTGCAAAAATTAATTATAACATTTATACTTTAAATTTTTTTGTAATAAGTTATTAATAGAAAAATATGAATGTCTCTACAAGTATTATTTTTCATTTGCACTTTAAATGATTAATATAATGTTTATATTTAAACAATAGAATATAATTAAAAAAAATTGAAATAAAACTTCCAAATTAAATTTTAATCAATTTATTAATTTTTTTCAATTAAACAATTATCACACATTCAGTAATAGAAAATAGGCGGGGGGGGGGGGCTTCTATGCTCCTGAATCTGTATATTTATTTTAAAAATAGCTACCAAGCTTAGTAGACAGTAAAATGTACAAGTACCTTTTAAAGAAACAGAAAAATGATTAATAGCATTACTCTAAAAAATCAATAGACAGAACACATCAAAGAATATACAACAGATCAAAAGAGAAATATCAACAAATAACCCATCCCTCTTTAAACATATAAAAAATATTATTACACATAAATAATATAGTCCTCTAATAATAATAGCAAATCATAAATAATCTTAATCTCATCTGCAGAAAAATATTCATATTTCCTAAAAATAGTAAAACACATTAATACTTTTTATTCTATCAACTGATGAATAAATATTTTCAGTATTCAAACTACCAAATACACAATTATCCTCTAAAACCAATTTAGTTTATTAAATGCCTCAAAAGAAGAAAAGACCCAAAATTGCCCTAAATTTATATAATTTTTTAAAAAATCTTATAAAAAATTTTGAAATTTTATAATTTCCCATGTGAAATTGAAAATACACCTTAAAGAAAAGCTTATCTTAAAGAGACTTAAGATTAAAGAAAACCTTATGAGCCAAATAACTACTAGGATAATAACTTAATCGATCAAAAACTTTTATTCTCCATAATTTCAATCAATTAAGATTTTATTTTCTTATTAAGATTAGAATTTAAAATAGAATAGTTCCCATTATTTATTTTTAAAATCACTATTATTTACCAATGCAAATGGCCATATTTGTCTTCTTTTAATTGGATATTAGTGGCCCTCAAATCTTTTTTAAGATTTATTTGTTTCAAGACCAAAACAAATTCTTCTCACTCAAATAATTGCCTATTCAAAATTATCTGTAGAGTCATTTTATTATTATCTGGAATATTTCTACAATGTCCAATAACAGAAGTAAAATTAAGTACCACATTCCTATTGCTAAAAGAAACAAAGTAAGAGCTTTTTATTATATATTTTTAACTATTAACTTTTTTATATTATAAATTACTTTTTTTTATTACATTACTAAATACTTATATCTTTATAATTCTATTTCCAAAAACCAACTGATAAATTTTCAAAAATTCTTATACTTGCTTAGCAACTCCCATTATCATCATTTTCTTCAACTTTATTTTTTAAACATTTCTATATTCAAACTATTATTAATAATAATAACTATAATTATTCATAAAATTGTCTTTAACCCAAAATCCCCATTAAGATTTGGTTTTATATTTTTAATCAATATTGCCACATTAATTTTCCTATCTCTTCTATTATTTGTATAATTAATCATTTTTATACTATCCTTCTCAAACCTATGACCTGTTTCTAATGAATGCAAATAAATAGATGATCTTTTATCCTATATATGTTAAATTAATCTCGTATAAATTGAATTATTTGCCTCACATAATTAGTTTTTATATTTTTATTTTTACATAACTTACATTCAATTTTATATAAACCATATATGAATTTTTCAACTTTTCTTACATACTTATCAAATATATTAAGTATATTTTACCTTATTTTATTTACTATCTTAAATTTTATTACATTATTAAACTTAATATGTTAATTACAATATGGCATTAATAATTATTAAACTAACACTCAATTATCAATGGAGACAGAATCTTTTAATATTAATTTAATAATTAAACAAAAGTTAATAATTCTAAACATAAAATTAATATAGTTTAATATAAGGAAAGAAACTTACTGTCTTCAGACTATGAATAAATATCATTATGTATGTTTAGCAAAAAACAATAATAGATTCTATTCTTTTTTTTCCATGTCATAGCATCGGCCGGGATGCGAACCCACAACCATCTGCAACCAACTACTTTCTTGCAAGGCAGCTGCAATGACCTCTCGGCTAATGCCACTTGATGATTCTATTCTTAATCATAGTTAACTATAGTGTTATTTATTCACTGCCTGAGAGAGAGGTTTTCTTCCATTCTCATTACAAGATTATATATTGTGATTATGTAAAAACTAGACAATAAGTGGTAAA
The DNA here is from genome assembly GCA_028023455.1 of Epiperipatus broadwayi. Taxonomy (NCBI): domain Eukaryota; kingdom Metazoa; phylum Onychophora; class Udeonychophora; order Euonychophora; family Peripatidae; genus Epiperipatus; species Epiperipatus broadwayi. Next base: position 3,347,237 of record JAQFVV010012504.1, on the reverse strand, counting down.
TACAGCATAAGTGAACACAGGAAAATATGTTTTCAGTAATCCACCTCAATAATGAATCATAATCTTCAGGCTAATCAATTGTGGTTAGTAAAAATTGTTCATGTTTTTCTTTTCTTTTTTTATCCTCTAGCTAATGATCAACCAATAATTAAATGACTAACAAGTTGACAATTGTCTAATTATTTTCAGTTAGACAGTAAAAGCCTATTTGGAAAGTTTCTACCATCTAAAAAAATTCAAATTCAAATGTAAATTTATTACCAAATTATAATGACAGCAGGTAGATTCTTGTTTTAAATATTAAGAAGCTAGAATAAACCTTTTTAAGAGAATGACAGCCAATAGAAAACTACGACCAACAATGATCAAGTGTTTATTACTTGGATATAATATCCTATAGCATAGATATATCAACCTACCTCCAGAAAAAACATAAACATACATATGTAAATAAGATATTTATTTTATATTTTAATTTCAAATAAAAATGACGTATTGTAAATTCTAGAAAATTTCACAAGCGTCATTCATTCAGGCATAAAAGTAATTTAAAGTGATCGCTTAACATCTTCACACTCTCATTTCCAAATGCTTAAGATTTGCCCATACATAAATGTTTGGGTCGAAAAGATAGATGGATTCATTCTATCTTTTCACAAAGACTTTATCTTGTGTTTGAAAGTGAGAGTATTCATTTATAGTTAAAAATCCACAAAACGCATGTGCATTAGCTTAATGGTTGATTATTAATATAAACATACATAATAAAATGAGTGATTTTAAAATCAAACAAAATTTATTTTTTAAACAAATTTAGATATTCCAGGCCATTACTTAAGCAAAAAGAATCTTATCTTGTTTAAAATTTCCTTGCAGTCTTATAGATAATACTCTTACTTAAATAAGAAAAATGATTATTATGATCAGCGATCACATAACTTTTTGAGTAACTGGATACATTTATGAAAACATAAATTCAAATATTTCAAAGAATTAGAAAATATTTAATCTCTTTTGATGATGAAAAAACTGTTTAAATCATATAAAGAAAGAAAAAATCTGTTCTTAGCTCAAATATCCCTGCATTGTATATCATAATGAGAGGCACAAATTATATATAAAAAAAAGTCTGTATTCAATATATTCATATTTATTATCAATCAAAAGTAATCACCTATACAATATTTTTTTTAATTATATAACTCTAAGGAATATGCATCACTATAGTGTAAATATACAATGGATTAAAAGTGAAGGTATAAATATCTAAACATTGAATATCATAATAAATTGTGTTAGTAGAAGTAAAAAAAAAAAAATTACAATTAATGATAATTAAGTAGAATTGCTTGTTCATGTCACATAACATAAAATGATTTCTTTTTAGACAAAATCAGAAGTTTCTGTGTAGTGGACCATGTCAAATGCTTAGAAAGCCTATTAGTCAAGTTAAATAATCATCAGAACATTTCTATATTAGTATCCTATTACCTAGTTATTCAGACATAAAATTTAAAAAACATACAGCTTAAATGAAAAAATTGTATTATTAGAAATAAAATGATATGCTATAATAAATAGTTATATTTCTATTTTTAGGAGTTCCTTTAAAATTGTTAACTGATTTCTAATTTTAAAAGCTGAATAAATCATATAAAAACATAACTAGACTGCTTGAATAATAATACTCATTTGATTCTTTGAAATTACCATAATAATCATAAACAAGAGCAACTCTTCTTTCTCTATTCTAATACTAACTTATTGTAAGTTGAGTAATTGGTGCATATTAGCTAGCTGGTGATGCAAATTAATCACCATCCCCAGACTTTACTCCAGCAATGAGAACCTTGGAATTAATGCAATTATGAATCCCAAGCAAAAACCAGAAATCAGTCTGACGCTAGAGATTAAATTGCACCAGCTTCTGATAATCACTGATTACTCAAGCTTATAATAAATGCCCTTTAGTAGAAAAAAAAAAAGAGCTACTCTTGTTTGAATATTTTTATATAAGTTTAATAAAAACAGTCTCAGATTCTAAATAAAAATTAACATATTACAACATATATATATATTTAATACTAATATTTATGTAATTATAGGGAATTTGAACACAGACTTTCAAGTTATCTTCAGCTATCCATTCTATCTCATACAACTGATACACATGACCATACACATGTGAAAAAGATAAATGATCTCCAATATATATATATATTTCATGCTGAACCATCAGTTGGTCCAGATCATTATCTCCCACACATATATGTAAATTGGAGATCATTTATCTTTTTTCACATGTGTTTGATCATGTGTTTTGGTTGTACGAGATAGAGTGGATAGCTGAAGGGAGCTTGAAAGTTCCCTATAATTGCAAATAAACTAAATTATTACTAATATTTATTTAAAATCTGAGACTTATTCTTTTAACATATATAAAAATATTCAAGCAGAATACAAAAACGCACACAAATATTAAATTTACTATGCTTATTTTTTAACTTCACTTCCACCGATAATTTTATAAAAATGAGAGTGAAACTAGATATTTTATTCTTATTATTTTATTTAAATAAATGTATATATTATCTAGATAACAATTGTAGATCCTCCAATGCTAAGGACATAATTTAAAATCTATATTTCCACAACCCTTCATCCATACACAATATTATAATGAAAATTATTATGTTAGTGACTAACTTATGTCCCAAATTGGATACCATTTTTATGCAAATGAATAATATATTGAAATTGAAATAATGAGACCCTAATTTGTGTAATAAAGCCATGAGACTCAGTGATGATGATACTCTCTCATTGGAAATTAATTTTATATTAAGAAAATACATGTGATAAATTTAGTTTAGCTTTATTTTGAACAGCTAAATTTAAATAATGGAAAATATAAGTGACTGGTAATCATTTGGTCTGCAATTCTAATTATAGCAGAGCTGATACTAGTTACCTTTATAATTATTATCTTATGTATTACTTATAATAAATCTCCACATATACACTTTAATGTAAATTTTTTAATGTAATTCCTTGAATTTCCTAACAGTTTCGACTGTCCTGCAGTCTTCATCAAAACAACATTTAAACATATAATCATATAACCATTATTGTATATACATATAAGAATACAAAATTTACATTATTATTCGTAATCATATTTTATTCTTAACTCTATATCTTTACTTCCCTCCTCTTTCCTAATAATTATTTTTTCATTATTTCTTTACTTCCTATCTATCATTCTACATTACTTTCTAATATATTTATCATCTTTTTATTTTACTTTTAACACCTATAAATCCAACTCTAATATTTATCTATACTTACTCTTTTATTAATAATCTTTATTCCTATTTCTATCTTTAATTCTCTTTTATAATTCACTTATTCATTTTAAAAGAAAGTAGAAGCATTAAAGAAATAATGAAATAAGAAATAATGAAAAAAATAATTATTAGATAAGAAGAGAGAAGTAAAGGTATAGAGTTAAGAATAAAATATGATTATGAATAATAATGTAAATTTTGTATTTTTATATTGAAGCGTAAAATCTGTTACACACATTTTTGCTTCACTCTCTGGTGATTCAAACCCTTAAATCAGAGGTTTAAACCCAGGTATATATTTGTAAATCACTAGGGAGTGAAAGGACACACATACAAATGTTTTATCCCCCCCCCCTTTTGTACTTTCATAAATTAAATGTTTTATTTTAAGAATATTTACTAATTTTAATTCGGAAATATTTAAATGTCCATTCCCTTAAATAATCATGTATGTGTGTTCGAGATTGCTAAAAATATTATTGATCATAATTAAATATTAAATATTTTGTATATTTATTTTATATTTTATAGTTTGTGTATTTTATTTTAGATGATGCAATACCAAAGAAAGTTCTAGAGAGTAATTAAAATAACTCAGAAACTTATAAATAAAAGAATGTTCTTGATTTAATTTTAAAAGTGTAATTAATAAATTAAAATCCCTTAGCAAACATAATGTTAATGGAAATTATATCTTTTGAATCTATTTCCATTCTCGAAATAGATTAAAACAATACTCCCCAGAATTTGTTGCATTATCATTGAAAATAAAGAATAAGTGCATTAAGGCCACTTAATGGATATCCAGCCCTCATCAGCAGAAAGAGAATATTCAAGGAGGACTTGCTAACGTATAAATAGAGCTGAAATTGTAGGCTAGAGGTCTTTGTGCGCCATTCAAATCACTGTTGCAGAATGGATCCATGTCAATCAAAATCTTGAAATATGAATTCAGAGTAGAGGGACTAAATTTGCTTCCCCATTCTTCTTCAAAAGTCATTTCCATACTGCTATGCTAATATGCCATCTCCACTTATAGACTGCCTAAATTAAACGCTGAACTAACTATATCAAGATATCAGCCATTATTTTTCCAAACTTTGCATTGCCGTGTTTTCCACATTTTATAATCTTACATGTATCAATCCATATGGATATCAAATCATCAAGTAATGGAAGGTAAATCCTAATCATGCCGCTACTATGAACTCTTTTAAAACTTTCACTTTTAAAATCTAAATTATTTGTAATGTAATTCTCTCCTTATTTAAACATGGCATTGTAGTGCTAGTTATAACAATTCTATAAAGTAATGACTTTCTCTTTCTTTTATAAAATCTAATGCATGAATCTATAACTTTAGTTTTTTTAATGCATTTCTTTAATGGGTTTCACAATTTCTATTTTAATATAGTAAATGCAGCAAACTTTTAATTTCAATATTATAAATTTTTGTATGATTTAATTTAATATGCTAATAATTCAATCTAGCAAACTGATCATAAATGTTTTTTTTATTTTATATATCCTTGCTATCATGGTATGTTAAATAGTTAAATGTAAGCTTTCTTACCTAACTAAAAGTTCGCTCGATCGAATAAGATTTTTAAGTTTGTTCCATTTGCTTAGTGGCAGATTATCCACTGCTACATTTAAGAGATCAATTTATTTCCATGTTCACGCTATTGATTTTTATTTTATATTATATTTTAAAGTAAACTTAATGACCTTACCTTTTCTGTTTTTTTTATTATATGCTCAATCTTTTGCCCATAACGCCATCTAGCGTGATAATTGTTTTGTGGAATTAATTACTAGTTGAGCATACAAATATTTGTTTAATGAAGGAAACAATATTCCCACTTTTTATTATTTTGACATCCTAACTAATGTCATTTGCATATCTTTCGAGAGGGATCAAATTATGTCATATCATTACGCTTACGAGAGCCTTAATTCGCATATCAGCGTCATTAAGAACCTGATTTATTTTTTTTATTATTAGCATTGCTTGACCTAGATAATGTTACAAAAATTTTCCTCATCTTTCTTTGTCAAACTTAAAACCTGGAGGTCTGGGATTATTATTTACTTATGGCATATCCCTGAATGGAGTTTGGCAGCACTGAGTCCAAGAGACTGTTAGGTTGTAGATAGGCTCTGCATGGGTTAACCCCAGAAAAATCAGAACCATGGAATTCCTACGCAACCACTGTTTGAAATGACAACCTGTCATGTGTACAAGCACATTTCGTATACTTATATAATTGATGAAGCGTCCATCCTAAAATCGACTCAACCTTTTCTAGCGTTATTATTTAGTCAGCACCGCAATTCTTGCTTAATATTCTTATTTTTGCCCATTTTAAATCCGTAAGACGTAATGCTATGATTTCTAAAATCCGTCCTCTACTTTCGTTTATATTATAGATTAGAAATGTCATTTTAAAGCTTATTTAAGCTACCCGCCCTCTCATTAAAACAATGTTTGAGTGCGCTAATAAACAATGCTAAATAAATCTTATCAAGTCAAAAAGGACTAGGGTAAATTACAAATAACTTTTCCCTTCAAACATTTTGAAGTCTAATGACTATTTAATTAAATCATGTTAACTCTAAAATATTTTTGTGTGTGGTTCAAATAAACCATAGTAAATGCAATTGATGTAACTCAAATCACATTTCTCTTGGTCCTTTAAGGCCATTTTATTTCTCATAAAATAAACATAGCGTTTCAAACTATAATTTGGTAAAATTGATATCCACCGTTAGCATATTAAGGCGCATCGCCTTAACTATCTGCAAACGTTTTTTAGTCATTATATTCAATTGGGGATTTGCATATTATGTAATCATTAACTTATGTGCTATTATTATGTAATTTCTTAAATACGCAAATCAGCACTCATAATCAGGCGAAACCCAAAATTTTATTAGTTTTACATATAAATAGATTTGCGACTCTTTGTTAAATTAAATAACTATTTGTTTATTCATTTTCTCATAATATTAATAAATTATTAACCATATAATTAATACTTAAGTCTGCTTTGCCTCATGATTTATGCATACAAATCGTTAATTAGATTGCGTTATATATAACTCATTTCCATTGACCTTAGGCCAACTTCTAGATTTATTAATGAATTTTGATGAAAAGTGTAAATTATAATCTTAAGCTGTTTCATCCTGTTGGGGGGCAGGGTTCTAAGCCTAGTAGTATCATCTTTCCATGTACATCTTGTTTCTCCGCTGTTGCCCCGGAACAGGAATAAATAAGATTCCATTTGTTATTATCAGAAATGTTGTTAGTAATGTTATAGATCTGGGAAATGGGCAATAGGGCAGAGTTCATGATTGTTCCTGACTTATGTATCTTGCACATGATTGGACTCGAGGCACTTTTGCCTAGATGCTAGCTTTTGTTAGATGAACAAACAATTCTGATCGGTACAATATGTATATACAATACTGGTTATACGATTATATGTTTAAAGGTTGTAGCTCTGATGAAGACTGCAGGACAGTCGAAACTATTAGGAAATTAAAGAAATTATATAAAAAAAATTTGCATTAAAGTGCATATGTGGATATTTATTATAAGTAATATATATGAAGGAATGCAAAAAAAGTAAAGGAGAAGATATAACAAAATACTTCTAATTATTATCTTTAGGTTTTAATTTATAGAAGTAATAGTTTTAAGTAAGTGCTATACAAGGCAACTAAGTAAGTGCACACAAATCTACTAGAAACATGAGATAATAATTATCATCAATATAACTAAGATTTTGAATTAGAGAAACAAAAAATGAAAATCAATTTAATAATATAAAACAATATTTAATGAATAATAAAATAACAAATGATAATGTATACTTGAATTAACTATTTATGACTGATTTTATAAACAGACAAAATTACATATCTGAAAAATTACAATAAATTTGAAGCTAGCATATCATCACCATACTTCAAAATGATTCCAGACATCATCAAAACTTATGGGCTTTCCATTTTTAAACTTATAAAAAGCAGTTTTAACTTCATTATAACTGGATACTTCTGGTCATATCTAATTGAGTCAATAAAATAGATATATCATTAAATGCAGAAATTCAAATTTTGTATTGTTATTCAAATGATATCAAAATATTTCCTCCATCTGTTCACAAATCATCTTCATATAAGAGAAAGCAATCCACTGATTGAATAAAAATACAAAATTTTTCCTGCTCTTTACATTAGTTTTAATTCATAATGCATATATATTAATCCATCAATTATTCTAAATTTTCTTGCTAGTTATTCAACTTCTGTATTTACATTCCTATACTGCTTATGAAATTCAGGATTTTTTTTATTCTCAGCTAAAAGAATTGTTGTATTTTCAAGTCAATGATAATGCATTTATTGTTAGAAAATGAATTAGAATAATGGAAGAATGTCAAACTAATGAGTGCTGAATCCTTGATTTAAATTCTAGTTTGAAATCAATAGTATGCAAAATTTCCAAAAATGAATGCGTGTGAACAAATAAGTTATATATTTATGCGTAGTTTGGATGGTCAACAATATGAGTGAATAAATTTGAAATCATGATAACTTTTAGATAAAAGGGAGAATTTCAACAGTGTTCCTCTTAATGGTAGAATTTTTAAATCATGGTGATACAACCATTAATTTAAATACATATAAAATTTATTCTTTAAAAATTATTGTATGGAAATGATGTAGAGACCTATTTCAATTGTAACAAAAAGAATTGACTAAACTTCATTTAAATATTCTTGATAAGATTTCAAAAACACAAGGACAGAAGTGGAAGATCAATCAGTATGTTCTTATTGGTGCATAAATCTATTATTACAAATGTATATCTTTAATGAATTAGCACATAATAGATTCACTACACAAACTATTTTACAATGGACTTGAGCATGGTTTTCATAGAAAAAGCAGATCTCATTAATGCTATCATGATTATCACAAAAGCAATATTAATTGCTTTCATTTGGAAAAAATGGCTGAGAATTTTCTATATTAAAACTGAAAGGCAGCATTGCAATTTACGTCACATAAATAGATTTTGAAACTATACAGCCATATTTGTGGACTGTGTATCATCACAAAATTCATCTTTAACTTTGTCTATTTTTTTCTTTCCTTTTGCTAACTGCCACTGATGAGGATAATATTAGAATTGTGAAATAAAATGATAATCTAGTACAGAAAAAGAAACAATTGTAATATCTACCTTTCCTAAATTAATAATTGATTTTCTTTCAGATAATTTTAATTATTGCAATGTTTCTATCAAATAAAAAGAGACTCTTTAATTCCTCATGAGAACTAAGCAAGCCAATAATCCAATTTCTATTCTGTTCCATAAATTCTTGTTGCTACAACCCTTTGCTATCAGCATATTACTAATCCCATGATGTAGCTGGAATGATCACAAATACTTATCAACCGGCAATAAAAACCAACAAAACACCACATCTTCCTTTTTTGATGCTTAAAAATTGTTAATTAAGACATCAATTGTGGGTGGGGTTTTTTAAGGCAGTATAAAAATGCAAAAGGGTGCGTGAATGATCATTATATTTTTATATTTACAAGTCATAAAATTATGGCCCTCATATTCTAAGGTTAAAAAATTATCTCCCAAGTCAGAGTTGGTATATGGGTGCAGAAGGTGCTAAAAATTATTGGATTATAAACCTCAAGTGTCACTAGATAATGACTTTTTATTTGGCTACCTACATTAGTGAATAACTTTCAAGTAAAGGAAGATTACATGAATTGAAAAAACTATCTAATATTAAATGAAACATTATTTGATTTTGTGAAGTTAAAAAAAAAAGATAGACAATTGATTTGAAAAATGGTCACATATATTTCTTAAAACATAAATATTGAAAGGATAGAACAACAACATTGCAAAGATTAATGGTATATTACACAAAATGATAAAATTACTTATTCAATTTAATAGCAAATATAAATACAAATAATTTTGCTACAAATTCTCATTCTAATGAAGAAGAGAATTTTTATATAAAATGGACTTTGAAATAATCAAACATTTTTAAACAGTTGTAGAAGATTTTAATGCTACAATTGGAAAGTGATTGAAAGATGAAAGTGTAGAGAAGAAATCTGGATATAGAGATAAAAATGAGAGCATAGATTTTGAAATTTGCAGAAGTAAAAAACCATATTACATTAATCTTCTATCGATAAAAATCTAAAGTAGAAAAGGAAGCATTAAATAACTGTAATGAATACACCACAGAATTGGATTTTAAATTGGCTAACTGAAAATATATATTTCAAGATTGAAATGTATTTAGTAAATTCAAAACAGTACATGATCACTGACTACTAAAATGTGACAAGATACAAAACCTGTTAATAAAAGTAGAATCAATGGATGATATCCCTAACTTTCAGAAATATGCCCATGAATTTAAATTAGAACTTATATTACATGATAGACATTTCAAAATATTAATAGACTTTGAAGATGATTGAAACTTTCGTGAGATCAATAAGATTCTCAGATACTGTACTAAGAACGGATTCACAGATATCAGGAACAAAATAGCTGTAATTCACCAATAAATTTTTATAAAATATGGCAATGCATGAAAAAAAAAAAAAATTATACAAAAATAATTCATACTTAATATACTGTAAATTAATGCTAATGTAAAAAATATAACTATAAATTAGCAAGAAAAGCCTATAGAAAAGAAAAAAAAATATCAAACATATAAAACAATATTTTGTTTTTGGAAAAAAAAGTTTTGACAATAAAAAGAAATGAAAGTATTATTACTAAAATAAGAATGATATCATGAAGTATGTGAAAGAATTCTAAAAAAAAACTATGAAGTAACCAAGAATAAACTAACAAAGTAAACAATATTTTTTATGATAAATGAAGAGATAAAACACACAATGCAATCTGGAAAAAAAAGAACAGTTCCAAGAAACAATGAATCATATTTTTAAAAAAACAATAAAGGAATAGAGAAAATATTGGCAAAGCTATATATCAAACTTCTCTTTTTGATATTTCTTAAATATCAATTATCACTATTGCATTCTTTCAACTATCAGGAATGTTTTTATCATATTTTTTTTTCATATTAGAAATTACAGATCTATCAGACTTCTATTAATTTTAAATAAGATGTTTTTTTAACATAATTACATCAACTACAAAGAAGACTATATTCAATAAGCAAAAACGGTTATGGTAAAACAGACCACATCTAAATATTAAGAGAAAAAACTGAAAGGATCAAACCAATATGAGTTGACATTCTGCATTGGATTTATATGATTATAAAACGATATTTGAATTCATAAGCATTTCTGTAGTTTTATAACAAATCTAAAAGAATAATTATTAAAATGCAACAGCAATGATCAAACTACTAAGATTAACACTGAAAAAAATTTATAACAGGTGATTTTATCTTTCCAAAAACTTTTACAATAGATTTATGGAAAGTATTTTATGAATTAAAATGTGAAGCTAAAGAAATTACTATAATGGTCAAATATACAATACAATTTATTTGTCCATACTGTTGTCACAAATACATAAATAAATAATCAACAAAATAAGATTGAAATAAACAATTATTAATAACTATATTACAATATTTATGTGAATTGTATAGTACAATATCTTGAGAAGGACTCAATGGAGATGAAAGCCGGTTCTATAAATATTATAATATAGTTATTAATAGTTTTTTATTTCAATCTTATTTAATTGATTATTTATTTAGCTAAAGAAATAAAAATAAATGAAGATTAGATAAATCATCTGGATTCTGCAGATGATATGGTTTTTTTTAATACAATTCTTCAGCACTTCAGAAAGGTAATAAGATTTTTCAGATAAAACTAAGACTAAAAATAAACACCAAAAAGATTAAAGTTATGTTTCAATTACTTTCAAAAAAAAAAAGAAAGTTAACACCTATAAACATCTTGGACAGGTTATTAAAAATTATGAATACATAATAAATGAAATCTCAATAAAGGGCTTTTGTAAAAACATAAGATATGATTAGGGGCTTAAAAATAAAGGTCTTTGATGGATGATTTTTAACAATTTATTTATACACTTGAACACTTAATTGAAAAGCAATACAATGACTGCAAATTAGGCAGTGAAATATAAAGTAATACTGGGATTTGTAACGAAGGACTGAAGACAAAGTGGAGAGACAACAATTAGATGTCACTGACACCATTAAAAAACTATTACAAGAATGAAATAGAATTAAACTGGATATGATTTTAAAAGGAATAATAAGAGACATGTGAAGTTTTAAATTAAATCTCACAAGATTGCAATTAATCTGAAAGTAATCACATCTATGATATGGATGAATAGGATAAGGAAGTTGATTTAATGGTATGAAGGAGAGAAGATACGAATGAGTCTAAGTCAATTAAATGCATAGGGCCTCTAATGTTGAAAATGTAAACAATAATATTTTTATTAATATTATAATTTTTGTAATATTTACATCTTAATGTAATATGTGACCTTTTTAAAATTCATCTATTATTAGTACTAACATATAACAGAATTGCTCATATATTGCGTTGACTTTTATTTCATTAGACAAGTTTGGAAAAAATAATTTTTCATTTATTATAAAAACAATATTTTGGTCCATAATATGTATCACAATATGATAGATATAATTAAATATATTAAAACATATTTAATGAAAGTTAAATTAACAATGACTTAATATGCATTTGTCTCGGTCAATACTATTGTTGTATTGAATCTACATAGTAAAATATATGTATGTGTGAATAAATGAATCCAACACATAAGGTAACACACACTGTGCATATAAACAAATCTCCATATAAAAAATTCACCATGCAATGTATATATATCTTCTAAAGAATCTCGTTCTGCAGTAGTTAGAACACTTGCCTGTTAATCCTGCAATATACTGCTCTAATGTAGATGTGAATTGAAAATAATTTTTTGGATAGCTGACAATTTCCAAGCAAGATTTATATTCAGGCAGCCCTTGCCAATTCAACAACTGAATTATTAATTGGTAAATGGGTTTCTAGATCTAGAAAAATAAATGAAGAAAATCATAGAAATCCTTGGCTAACCGGAAGTTGCTTATTCGAATGAGTAATAGCTTCTCTGTTATTCAGTATGGGTTCTGTAACGGCATTTGCTGTGGAGAGAGTTATCTAAGACTATTTACTTTTTCTTCTTGTTCAAATTTTTTTCCAGTTTTATTTTTTATTCTTCTGCAATATCTAATAATTAGTCATAATCTCAATTTATAAAATATTAATTTCATTATTTGAAACATTTGTGAACAACTGATCATATCAAACTACATCTCATATCCATTTTCAAAATCAAACTGCTCCTGGGATATACATGTGTATGTAAAGTAATTTTTAATATAGTCTCTCTAACGTAAAAATTTTACGGTGTTAATGTTTATCAAAACTACATTCTCAAAAAATCAGATTAAAAAAAATTCACAAATTATCACAAACAAATTGAAGCAATATAAAAGATAATTATATTACTAATTTTCTATGGCGAAAAATTTAGGAATTTTATTTTCTTCCTATTTTTTTAATTTAACAATCAATAAAATAAATAAGCAATCTTTAGTTACTCAAAGAAAATTTCGATAATTCTTAAAATAGAGCAATTTATTATTGCATACTCTAAATTAGACTATTACGTGTCGTGAGTATGCGTATAACTACAACGTTCATATAAACGGTCTACAATCAATAGCAATAATAATGATATGTCTAGTTTTTTTCTTTTTTTCAATAATAGAGGGACTGGTGTTTAATTTATTAACGCACATTCTATTTTTATAGGTGAAAAAGCATTCGTTTTGAGTCGTATCTTCTATGTGAATAACAATATACGCTTTTAGGGCTAAAATAATTAATTAGATAAAAAACAAATACAACATTATTATAAAAATCCTACCATTATTTACCTTGTAAACCATTATCCATGCAGCCATGTCATTTCCCAGAACAGATGTAGAGTCCTCTAGCGTTAAACTATATTATCTTTTTATCCTTTCCCTACATCTTCATTTTTATGCTTTTTTTCTTTTGCGCCTGATACTTTGAAATGGATGATGTAAATAAGATGTGGCTAATGTGCAATAATAACATAGACTGGCAGTGAAGAAAATGCACATAGAAGTAATTTTATTCGCTAGTTATGTTTTTTATACAAATTTGAAGAGAAAAGTAGAGTTTCCACAACCTTGTATAGCCTCGTTGTCAGTCATTCAAAAGGAATTCAAGATGGCTGTTTTAGGAATATGACACTTATTTTATAGGTGAATTTTAATAATTCTAGAAATTTTTAGAACCCTTTGTATCCACATAATCATTAGATATCTACTTTTTGAATGCTTATATATGCTCTTTAGACACAGGATAGAGCGTAAGAGTGCGTGCTATGGGAGCACAGCAAGTGAAAGAAAGCCGCTCTCGGGAGTCAAGTTCATCGTTCGCTAGCAAAGCGGGAAAGGGGAAAAGTAAAACCAAGGATACAAGAATCGGTGGTTCTAATATATTTACGGAACATAATGGTAAGTTTTATTATTAAACCATAATTTTGTTTTATCAGTCTTATGATATATAATTTGTTATTTTGTATTTTAAAATGGATACTTTTGCATCGTTAGTCAACTAGAAAACAAGTAGTTTTACTACTGTGTTTAACGTTAGGCTCTGTGTTTAGTTTATCGTACATAAAACCTGAATCAGATCCGGAAGGAGCCGATGTGGCGATTTTTCATCCATCATGTTATGAAAACATTTTTGAGTGAAGTATTTTGACGAATTTTATCACAAATAATTATATTTAAAATAATAACAAAATATCTTGATATTTCAATTTTTTTCTTTATTATTTTCATATTTAAAAGTAAAAATTAAGATGATTAAGGAACGTTTCAATTAGCTAGTGCTTGATCAACCAATTAAACGTTATCTAATTGATTATCGAAGAAACAATGGTGACCTTCTTTATTTGATTATTTATATATACTACAATGTATTATGAAGAATCTTTAAATTTATCATTATTCTGCCTAATTCTTAATGTTATTCACCGACTGCAATAGATTTGTTTTTATTTTAAAAATAGTAATATTCATCACTATTTACTGAATTATGCTCAATATGAAGGATAAAAGTCGTCTCACAATTTTTGTATTTATTCAATATGTTTAAACTTAGATGTGCGTTGTGGATTTAAAAAGTACTATATATTTTTAATTAAATTAATATTTGTAAAAAAAAATTTTTTGGTTATCCTTTTTAAATTATATTTTAGTCTTAAAAAAAAAAAAGAAGTGGTTAATGGCAGATTAATTGTTCTGCATGTTGTAATTCGTCTGGTATTCATTTAATTGAGGAAGAAAATAATTACGATTGGAAATTGAATTAAAAAAGTTCCAATTTTTGTTGCTTTTAGAATTATAGTATTGAACATTATTTAATTTGAGAGTGTATTATGTATTTTTTACCTGAAGTTTATGTATTTTTATCCTCTAATCAACTAGATTTAATACAAATGGATATATTATTTATGAATTGTTTAATTAAATAATAAGTTGATTAATACGAATGTTTGATTATTTTAAAATGCATCGATTCTATGCTGTTAAAAATATAATTTAAGTTATAAGTTAATCACAATGATCCCTGGATTTGTGTGCGTGTATTTTTATGTACATACTCCAGTAATATTTGGTTAATATTTCATTTTTTGAAATAGCTAACACTTATGATGATGATTCATCGTATGTATCTTTTTATTTGATTTCTGTTGCTTAATTAAGATAGTTTATTAAAGATATTTACAGTGATATTGATTCTCATCTAGTAAGATAGATTGATAGGTTAGGTATTAATTATAGACTGCTATCAAAACTTGTTTAATTTCTTTTTTTGTAATATCTAATCTATTGAGTTGGGTTTTTTTTTTTCAAGATTTGAACTAAAACATTTTTTTATCAGCAGAATGTTATATAGTTGAGATAATTATGTATATTTATATCACACCATTAGCTGTAATTCATAAATGTACACGACCATTGTAACTTCAGAAAAATAGTAGAAAAAGATAGAAATAAACAATACAGATGAATTTACAATGTTGCATACTGATTCTTAGTCTGTTTATTAAATATTTTTGTGATGCTGAGTGCTTTTGTGCTGTTTTTTAAGTGCTTTTGTGGCAAACTTTTTGAAAGATTTTGATATCTTGCATAATTCTAACTTTCCATTTTATATATTTTATCATCATTTACATTTGAGGTAATTTTAAAGAACAAGTTTACTATTCATTCACTTCACATGCCCAATCTAATAATGATGTAATCATATCTCATATCACCAAAACTAATGAACATTGATTTGTCTTATTAGGCAAACTATTAAAATCTTAGAATTACTCAACTTAAATGAATTTTTTTCCTAAATTCTTTAATATATCTATAGGGAATTCAAGTCATATTTTCATATAATAAGTTGGATAGAATTTACATACAATTAAATTATTTGTAGTTATATTATTGTGATGAAACATCCTACATTTTAACTTGATAAATGAAACATCAGCATATTATGACATTTGATTTAAATAACTTTCTTACATTGATAGTAAACTAGGCCAGTGTTTTTCAACTGATTACATGGCATAGACCAATAAATTTTTTTATTACGGATAAATGAAGTAAAAAATTGAAGAAAAAGCGAGTGTTTTTATAGTAAAATATAATTATTGTAGTGTTTAACAAATATTAATATATATATTTTTTCAAAGAATGATAAAAAACAGAATAATTGACAAATACAAAAGTAAATTAACTAATAAAATATTAAACTAATAATAAACAAAGTCTGAAGAAAAACAAAGAATAATATTTAAATAGCCGAGTGAAACTATTATAATTATAAAACTAATGCAATTGTTGTTGATTCTTTCCAGTAATTAGCTTATCAAGTCTTGGAGATATATTTGTGACTGCTAAGCACAAAGCTGGATTTATTAATAAACAATTTTTTTTTTTTATGAATGTCATTGCTGAAAATGTTGATTTACATAAATAAAATATGTGGTTGATAATGTTAATAATACTCTTAAGACCTTGTCATATAATTCCTGATATTCAGTTTTAATTTTATCCCAAAATTGAGTTATATTTGTTAAATTAAATAATAACTTTAATGTATCATTGCAATTTAAGTCTATTAATTTTTCCTGTTCCAAATCAGTTAGGTTATTTTCTTGTTCAATAAATGGATTTAAAATTCACATATTGCTTTTCCATATATCATTCATATGGTAACATGGATCAAACGCACAATAACATCCTGTTAAATGTTCATAAACAGTTCTTTTCAATTCAACGATATTTATATCAACTTCTTTTATAAATTCTGAAAGTGAATGAAACATGTCGTAGCTTTTTTTCTTCTACATGCTTACACCATAATTTTAACTTTTTCTTGAATGCCTCAGTTTTAATTCCATAAATCAAAAGTAGTACTATTTCCTTGCAGGCTTAAATTTAGTTCATTTCTTAATGAAAATATGTCCAACAAATCATTTCAGCAATCAAATTATTGTCACAGAAAATATTTTTTAATTCATAAAGTCTTGTTAGTATTTTACCTCTCAACAACCATTGTACTTCTGCATGAAGTGTAAATTTTTATGTCCAGGTCTCATTTCATTGCATAAACTTGAAAATAGTCTTGAATTTAGTGTTTTGTATTTAGTGTAATTTATTATTTTTATTGATTGAATAAGAATGTTATTCAAGTCAATAGACAATATACAGTGAGTAAAAATCATTTTTATTGTCCACTACTACTTTAATTTTTTTTGCAACTCCTGAATGTTTTCTAGTTGTACTTATCACTCCATTATTACATAAACCAACACAATTTTTCCAATTAAGTGAGTTCCTTTTAATGTAATTATCAATTGCTTTAAATATATTCGAATTAGTTGTGTTGTGTAATTAGGAAATTCAAGATAACAAAAAAAATTTTCTTATATCATTGATTTCGTAATCAACATAACGAATATAACATAAAAGTATGTGGCTTTATTGATAGATTCATCTATTTGAATGGCGAATAATAATTTGCTTTTTGAATTGACTGATCTTCCACATCAGTAGCTAATTCATTGCACTAAATCTGCATTGAAAAATAAAGGAGAAAGTGGCAAAGTTTTCATTTTTTTCTCACACAACAGTACCTAGATTTTCAGAACATACATCTAGGAAACATTAATATTTTTTATTAGTCATGCATTAGACTAGAGATTATTCAATAATGAATAATATTTCTATACTATAATCTTCACTACACCACATCCATGCAAAGTAGGGACTACAGAAATATCTAGTAAACATCGTTTAATTAAATTTTTGGCAATAGAGTACTGCTTTTTGCTTTAGTAATCCTTAAAGCAACTAAATATGATGCTTTTACATGAGACTTATTAACTAAAAGAAATTTTTTTAAAAGATTTTTATTTTTTCAATTCAGTACTTTTATGTTCAAAAAAAATCCAGCGATTTATTTTGTAGATTTGATAGCATATTAATTTTGCTGGCTTCATACATTCATTGGATAAAATGTTTCTGCAAATAATGCATTGAGGTCTGGGTAAATTTTCTTCCAACTCAGGCCAGGAAATGAAAATAAATTTTAAATAATCAGAATTAAATTGATGAGCAGCAGTACATTTTCATTTTGTCTGAGGCGAATCATTTTGTTAATAAATAATACTTTTATTAACATTCAAAGTACTTAAATTTGAATTTTTTTTAAAAGTCTGCAATAGTTTTTTTTTATTATTATTCATTTTTGAGCAGCTAAAATTTATCCAGAAAGTAAAGTAATCACTGTGCACCAAAATGCAGTTGCAATCAGTTGATTATAGCAAATAACATAGTACAGGGGCCCCCAACCCTATGCCCGCGGGCACCATGGCGCCCCAAGGCCATTTTACGTGTGCCCGCCGCTATCTGAACACAATAAAAAATTATTTATCTGATACGAATAAATTTAATTTTTAAAATTTCTTATAAATTATTGTAATCAAATTGTAGGGCATACTATACTTTTAACAGCGTAAAAATATAAACGTTAATTATATATTAAAATTTTATTTTTGAAATAAATATTTTTTTGTACATTATGTGTATTATTAATAGTATCCAACTATAAATTTACATTGAAAAAATAAATGATGCCCGCCATCTGGTTGAAAAAAATAAATGGTGCCCGCCACCTGGCCGGTATTATAGAATGTGCTCTTAAGTGCAAAAAGGTTGGGGACCCCTGACATAGTACATACAACTGATAATGGGTTATTTTTGTACATAGTAACATCCGCCTCAGCACATGAAGTGCGCTTGCACAAAATTGTTATAATGGAGCAGTGTTTTTACTGTGAGATGAATGATACTAGAAAATAGAAAGAAAATAGAAACTTTTTTGTATTTCTGTTTCTTAGTTTATTTTCTGTGTATAAAACAAATAACAAACATAAGAAAATCTTAGAACTGAATTAAAGACAAATTTAATAAAATTAGTCATAATTTAAAAGATTGTAAAAAACTATGTAATATGAACAAATTTATAAGATTTTTGCAGACTATTAAAATTTTTTTGTGAACACTGGTTGAGAAACACTGATCTAGGCTAAACTGACGGATATACTAAATTCAGTGTACATCATTTTTTGAATTGACAGAGATAACACAATCATCAGAAACCTAAAACAAGTTAATTTTGCTTTTAAAATTGATTCAAAATAAAATCTCCATCATCAAATCTTTATTGCACCATGCTTGTTTTATGAAGCTGTTTGCTAACAATTCCAAAAAACACTATTATTAAAATGAAAAACAAAGTTGGAACTAGTATAAATCCTTGTATAAAAGTAATTTTCATTTCAAATATTTCAGATTTTCTCTGAATAGTAGTAAAGCTATAATGATTTTCATATATAGCAGCTGTATAATAGGAATAAACTTTGGTGGATAGCCTATTAATTTTAAACACTGCTACAAACCCCTCTATTAATTGAGTCAAATATTTAGATCAAATCTATATATCAATCTTACTTTGGCTTCCTATCTACATTTGCTTAGAACCATCTCTATAATCTGTCTTGGCTCTTTAAAACCCATTGAGTATGGTAATCAGTCATTTGAGGTATACTCTACAATAATTATTATAAATTTTTTTCCCATTTTGCAATAATAAATAATTTTTTACGATCAGATGATACAACTTCATGGATCATATATTTCTAATAAAATTTCAAGAGTTTTGAAGCTAACATATGTCCACCATATATTTACAGTTTCAGAAGCCTGAAGCATAATATCCTATGGAATCTTCATTTATGTTAGTAAGTACATAAGGATTTATCAAATAATTAGCTGAGGCCTGAGATTTCACACTATATATTTACACTTTCAGAAGCCTAAGGCACATTATCCTGTAGAATCTTTATGTGTGTTAGTAAATGCCTAAGGATTTAACTGATTAACAGGCTTGAGATTGCATATCATGCCATATATATATACACACCCATACCCACATTCTTATTTTAAGAATGTTTCTGTATCATGAATCATTAAATTACATATATATAGCCACAGGTATATAACAAGCCTGTGTTTCAGTTATTACATTATAGAGATGTCTGCCCATCCTTGCATATGTATTAAATGGATTATGTCCTGTACATGTGGGGTTCAGATTGACCTTAGGTCAACATGGGTGTGACAATAATCTCGGCCTCAGGGTGGCCTTTGAGCATTCCATCATCAGATTTTCAATTGGATGGACGGTTGAAGAGTTGGAGTGTGGAGTGGATTGAAGCCTGTCCATTAAACTATGAGGATAGTCTATCTTAATATATATCTGAGCACTTATACTATATATGTGTGTAAAGATGATAGTCTGGACCAACTGATGATTGCTGGTTTAGCATGAAATACGTATATTGGTGATTATTTATCTTTTCAGCATATATGTGTTTAGGTGTATCATTGTTATTAGATAGAGTGGAGAGAGGTGGGTGGTGTGAAAGTCTGTGCTCATATCCCTATATTACATATATATAGCCACAGGTATATAACAAGCCTGTGTTTCAGTTATTAAATTACATTTAATAAGTGCTATCAGTCAGAAAAATTAAATTATTGAGAATAATTTAATTCAAATTGGGTCATTAATAAATAATATTCAATTTAAGTTTTTATGTTTGTAATTATTATAGAAACTTAATTTTTTTTTACTAACTCAATCAAATATATTTTTATCATGATGTAAACTGTGTTTTTATTAGTTTTTATATACAATCAATGGCATTTATTAATTTTATTATATTCCATTAGTATTTTATTTATTTTTAACAATTATTTTGATTGTGTAATTTGTTTTAAAATTAATATGCTTGAATTTAGTTGATGCATTATCAAGAAATATTAAAAAAAAAAAAGTTCTTACACAAAATATGTAAATTACGAATTGGAATTTTACAATGGAAAAAAACAATTAAAAAAAAAAAAACAATATTTTTTTTTTTTTATGTGTTTTGCGAAATCACAATAAAAATAAATATATATATATACCTCAAAATTTTAGAAATGCAGAACATCATTGATCAAGTTTCTGCAATATGTTTTGCTTAGTTACATAGAAATTGAAAGTTTTCTTATCTTCGTGGATTGGAAGTTCACAAAATAAATAAATACTATATATTTGTATACAAATATCATAATGCATTTTTTCTAGTTGCATATTTTTCCAATACTTGCTAAATGTAAAATAAAATATTTTAGCAGCATAAATGTGAAATTTGAAAATATTAAAAATGAATGAAATGTAGTTATCACACACTATTTGAAAACCCATTATCCAAAATGACAATTAGTTTTTGGTAACTGAGCATCCTGAAAATAAAAAGTTGCTTTTAAAAGTATAAAGTCTCAGAAAAACAATGAAAATTTAATGAGTTCATGTAGATGAACAAATTTCAGATTGCTAAATACACTTGAATATTTCTCAAAAAGGAAAAAAAAATAAGTGATTTGATTTAAAGCATTTATAAATCACAACCAGATGTTATATTAATGTATAAAATAAAATATATAAAAACATTGTCAAAAATCTTTATCATTTGTCTGAAAATTTGTTTAAATATCTTGAATGATTGGATTTCCAATAGATTAAATATGTTCCTATTTGAAGAACAATTTGTATTAGAGAAGTTTAGCTGGACAAAAGATACAATTAGTGTTGAGAATATTATTGATAGTTATATAAAGAGAGGGAAAATAAATTAATATTTGCTTTTGATTTTTAAGAAACATTTGGTAGAGTGAATTTGCTTATTTTGTTAAATATATATTTTTTAAAAAAGATACAGATTAGGGAAAACTTTATTGAGGAATTTCTGTATAAACCAAATATGTAGATATGGTTAAATAATTTTCTTAACTAGGATGGGTATAGAAAGAGATTTTGTCTATTTCCTTTTTTTATTTAATATATATTTTGACTAGTTGTTAATTGAATGTTGTTTTGATAAGTATGGAATTAACATTGGAGTTAGAAGGATGAATTATATCAGATTTGCAAGTTGTTTGGTATTTGCATAGTGAAGTTAAGCAATAAAATATCTGAGATTGACAAAGTTTTTAAATGTACTACTGAAAAAAATGTGTATTGTAATGGCTAATTAGATTAAAGAAGGAAACTTGTTATATAAATTATTTAGAATAGTAGATTTGAATGGAACAGAAACATAGATAATTATGAAAAGATGGAACAACAAAAAAACTGAATGTTTTAAAAAAGTGGATTTGGAAGAGAATGGAAGGGATAAAGAAAAAAAATAAGATCATAAGTTAGAAATATTGAATGAATAAAACAAATATTTATATTTTGATGAAATTTTGAAAAGAGGAACTAAATGCTAAAAAATTATGGAAAATGATGTATTGGAGTATTATGAATGTAAAACATACAAGAAAAAGATAAGTTGATGATGTTAAAGAGATATATTGCTATGGACATTTGAAATGTAGAATAAGAATGTCTGGTTTAATATGTTTACTTGCTATTAATTAATGATGATGATAAGTGAATTATATTAAAGAAAACAATTCTCTTTCTCAGCTTGCTTAAAATTTGAAGATAAAATAGTTGAATTGATTTGTCAATTTACTTTAGTATTAAAGCTGCAACACGGAGCATGTATTAGATCTATTGTGCCTGTTCATATCAATTCGTTGATAACTTTGTAATCTTGTGATCTGACTAAAATAACGTGCATGGATCTTGTACATGACTTTTTTTCGGCAAAAAAAAGAACATATACACAGATCTTGTACATGTATTTTGGCAAGAATTACAGTTATCAGGAGGTTGATATGAATGTGAACAGGTGCAGTCAGACTAATACATGTTCCGTATTGCAGGACTTAAAATAAGTAAAAGTAAAAAAATAGTAAAACATAATAAATATATAGATTATTTTCAATAACAAATGCATTCAAATATCTATGACTTTCAACATGAACAAGTTTCAAAAAAAAAAAAAAATGTAACTTTCAACACTAACAACTTTTAAGAATGACATTTAAAATAAAATTTCAACATTAACAAGTTTCAAAAAAAAAAAAAAAAAAAAGTGATTTTCACAAATAGATACGACTTTCAGCATTAACAAGTTTCAAAAAAAAATGCGACTTGCATAAATATTATAATAATGACACCATTAATCAAAAAATAGTTATTTTAAATATACACCAAACAAACAGTAAATGATTTTTTTAAGAAATTTGGATAACAATACATTAACTATATTCCTACGACATGCATTAAAACCAAAGTTTTCACCTATATACTATTACCACAGAAAATGGAGATTACAGTAAAAATGTTGCCTTCAAAAATGTACCACATGATTGCAAAGTATGCTGGGATTTTCAGAGAAATACTAATAAACGTCTTTTTTTTAATAAAAAAATTAAACCAAAAGTACAAAAAAAAAATACATATTAATTATTAGACTTTTATTCCGTTTTTATTTATCTTGGCTCTTGTCAGAAAGAAATCTAGACAATAACTGAAAATGTCGAAGTATTACAAAAAAAAAGATTATGTTGATAAAAAAAACACGTTTTCATGTATACTCACAGGGATTATTTTCTTTCAATTTGACGCTATCGTAACATTATACATTTATTGTGGGTGTGAAAAGACCTATCTCTCTTACATTGTAGCTTTAATATTAAAGTATCCAATTTTATTGTAATATGATTAGAATTATTTAACATTGTTTTGATGGAAATTTAGTCACCAGTAATTATGAATTTATTCATCATGCTTTTTTTCTAATAGACATTGACTGAATTTTTTTAATAAAAAGAAAAATGTTGAACTAGTTAATCATTTTTTAGAAATGAACATAGAGAATTACTATATTTACTAATTTGTCTTCTAATCAATTGCAAACCCCACTGATATTTTTTCCTACTTTAATTTTTTATATATATAAAATGTTTATTAGCAATTTGTTGTTCATACTTTCTTAAAGAAATTTAATAATAGAAAATTGGTGTCGATTTAGTATGCGCTCATGGTTGCCATTTTGAATTACAAGAACCGTCCAAAACCACGCTGACATATCCAACCGATAAATGACATCGATCAAAATGGCCATTTTCATAAAAAAAAACAAAAACCCAATTTTCGTAGTTATAAGAAATGTAATCACGTGATAAAAATATTAAATCACAAAATTCATCGTTTTCATCAACAAAAAAAAAGGAAGCCCAATTTTCGTAGACAATAATTGATTTCTGAGAAATGCTAATGTTATTTATACTGCCATCTCTATATTCTATTTGAATTCAAATTATTTTCCTAAAATCTTAAATATACTATAAAATTATTTTCATAAAAATGCTTTATTTTACTAATATTGCAGAAACTTTTTCTGTTAAATTTGAATTCTGCTAAAGTTTGAAATACATGAATGCTTGTGATAATTTTTTTTTTTTTTTTAGATTCTAAACTTTTTATGCTTTTTATTTTTTATTTACAAAAATGTTTTATTTTCTTTAACAGAGCTTATGCCTATTCAAAATTTTACACAACTTTTTAAATCCCTCCTCTTTTTTAATCTGAAAACTGTTTTAAAATAACCCCCCCCCCCACGAAGTTCATAAAAAATTTAACACAAGGAAAATTAGCCATTAGAACAAACCTATTGTTGAAAAAATAATAAATGATGAAATAAAATAAACAATACAGGAGGAAAAAAGAATTTGAATTTTGGCCTACTTAGAAAAGAGATTTATTTTTAAAGAACAAAATATAATGAGGAAAGACTAGCTAATTAAAACAAAAATAATGTTAAAGGTGATTGAGTAAATATGTAATGAATAGTATAAGGGTCTAAAGAAAAAGTGAAGCAATTTGCATTTAAGAATGGAAAGAATTAGTAAAGCAAGTTAAAACAGTCTGATTTTTATAATAAGAGCTTTATTTGATGTATTTTGATCTTGTAATTTATTTATGGATGTATTGAGAAATTTGGGGAAATTGAATTGCTTTGGATATTCCTAAGCTTTAGTGTGTTTTTCATAGGGCATTTCTTAGTGATTTTTTATTTAAATTCTACAAATGTCTTTTTCTTAAAAATAATATTCAGCTGAAGTTAATATTGGTAGTATTTTATTTCTTTTTTCTACTATTGCAGATGTTTTTTAAAATTCTGTATTATAGTAATTTTTTTTTTCTTAATATAATCTTTATGATAGTATCATATTTTAATTTATTTTTTATGCACTAATATTCATCTATTATTCTATTCAGCCCAAGGATTTTTTTTAAATTTCATTAAATTTTATTCTTCAAAAAATTGTGTATTATTTCCGTTAAAGCTAAATTTTATCATTACTAAAAAAAAAAACTTCTCAGCTATAGTTTTTGACAGATTCTTCAAAAAACTCCATTGAATTATATTTACATAACTTTACCTTTCTCCCATAAATATTTGTACCATAATCATATTTTCTGATTTGTCCAAGTGATCAAATATTATTATTTTCAGCAAGCTCAAATTCAGTCTTCTGTTGAATATTATCGACATATTTCGAAAGAATTATTCCAAAATTGGAAATAATATTCACCAGTGATTCTCATTTCTTTTATCTGATTTATTTGATATTTTAGAGTATTTGTCTTTTTTTAATCATGCTTCTTGTATTTTTGTACTTTTAACTATACTTATTTTATTTATTTTTTAAATTAATATTAAGTTTTTTTAAGCTAATACACCTGGGTCTCTTTTTACGCAGACTTATTTAACACGATTTTGAAGTTACGCAATTTATATGTTTCACCGGAAGTCGATTTCCGATAATGCGATATTACTTTAAATAATAAATTTTGATCACTTACGTTATACTGAAAGTAATAGCACATTATTGGAATTCGACTTACATCTTAGTAATTTCAATATTTTCAGTGCTTTATAATAGTAAGATTTTATGCAATAATGAAATTAAAATCATGATTTCCACATTTTATGTATACACACATTAAATTTTACAAGATTATAATGTAAATTTGTTCAAACATTGTGCGTGTTAAATTTGCATTTTAAATCACATTCTGTTTTTGCTTTTTAAAAAAGAATGTAATCAATTATTAATCATTTAGTGTCCACAAGTTTATTTTTAAAAGGTCAGTAATAGCAGTGGGCACAATTAAATTTGACAATTAAAAATTAAAATCTGATTTTTAATTGTAATTAACAATTTAAAAATTACTTACGGCGATGTATAAATTTATACGAAATTTGATTTTTAAACGGAATTGAAAATTAAAGACAAAAATAAGAATTTAATTTTTAGTTGTTAGTTTTAATTAAATTTTTCCCAGCAGTGGTGAATAAATGTCTTTTTATTATCATAAGTCTAAGTTCATAAACAATTAATAAAATCATCGTCTCAAAGATTAATTACTAATTACGTTGTCAACAGAAAAACTTTAACACAATGTGAGAGTGAACTTGGCGCTAGTTGTATTTCCTCTTGTGAAGAATCTATTTTTTAGCAGTTTGCAAATGAAACTGTTTATCGGCAAATAGCGTTAATAATTAAAACGTGTATAAAAAAATGTAAATTTCTGTACTGTAAATTATGCATAAAAATATATTATTTTGAATAAAATTAAATATTATAGTTTAAAAAAGTTTGTCTTGTATCAATTTTTTTCAAATTTGAAATTTTTTTATTAGTCATATTTTATTTCCTTATTTTTTTTTTGCGCGAATTTTAAAGTAAATTTTACATTGGTGCTTTGCTGTTACACAAGTTTTGAAAAATCACAGTCCATATCCCCCCTTTTTCAAGGTAAATTACGTCTATTTTTGCGCGATTTCATTTGCGCGTGTTTTCTGAGGAACCTATCTATCGCGTAAAACAGGACCCAGGTGTATATAATTAACTTAAATTAATTATTAAAAGGAAAAAAAAAATCTAGAGATGAACTTGAATGTGCAGTTGCAATAGTTGGACAACTTGCAGTAGAGA
Organism: Epiperipatus broadwayi; assembly: GCA_028023455.1. NCBI lineage: Eukaryota > Metazoa > Onychophora > Udeonychophora > Euonychophora > Peripatidae > Epiperipatus > Epiperipatus broadwayi. The sequence goes on along the minus strand of JAQFVV010012504.1, from coordinate 3,320,173 downwards.
TACAGATTTCCAGGATTGAGTGTATTACTCTGGTTTTGACTATTTTTAAAGCCAATAGAATTTTAAAATACACATAGACCTCACTTAGTGATTGGCTACTTAGCGATATTTCGCAATAGCGATCATCATCAATTTGTACCCACTATTTTGATTTACAATCGATTATTCACTATAATGATCTGGAAAAAAAATTTTTTGGCAGCCATCTTGAATTTTGCGTCACTGATGACGTCAGAGAATAGGTATTTGAAAGTCATTTTACCCAAAAGCAAAAGTGCGTTACTGTAATACATAAACTGGTAATGACTTTGCTGAAATTGTATAGCAAATACAATATTTTATTCATAAAACACAATGTTAGTGCTGCATTCAGTATTTTGATTATAGAACGTATAAACTTAAAATATAAATAATGAATCTATAATACTATATACATATAAGTGTTGAATGTCTTTAGAATACTCGGATTATTTAAATAAAGTTTAATTTTTCTAAAGATGTTCAACACTTAATACAGTACAACTAAAATACCATCATCAGAAACTTTCAGGAAAACACTAAATACGAATATTAAACTTAAACTGCGTTTGTGTGTTCCTGGCTAATTATGTAAAAATAGTTATTGATTTTGTAACTTCGTTAAAAATGTTGTTTATACCCAAGTGGTTTCAAATCAAAAGAAAAACATTTTAAAATGTGAATGTGGAATTAGAAAAAAGTTTTAAAAAAAAGAAAGATTGCATTTAAAATAAGTGTTAATGAATAATCTTTCTACACGAAGGGGGGGGGCACTATTATATTATCATACATACATATATAGTACAATATCTGCATAATATAGCACAGTTTACACAAGCATATTACATTAAGGGTTTTGGTTTTACATATATTTATACACTGCATTAGATAAACAATTTTTTTAATATGTACTTTATTCCCAAGTTAGTGTAATTTTTTAGCTTTAGGAACCAATCAATTTTTTTCCCATAGGCCCCCATTATAAATACGTATTCTGTATACAATATTCTTGCTTAACAATGAGTTTTGGAGGACCAATTGCCATTGCTAAGGGGGGTAAAGGTGTATATTAATAACTTCTAATGAAATATTGGATTATGAGCAAGTAGATATACAAGAAAAAGCAATTGTGAAAAAAGGAATAATAGTTTTAAGAATTCTATAATTGGAGAAATGTGGGGAGGTGGGCATTGAAAAATAATATAAAAATATTTATATAACACTAGTGAAGATTAGATTATAGAACAGAACAGAGATTATAAAATTATACATGATTATGAGTTGGTGTAAAAAACATGAAATGATATTTTTATAGAAATAATATTACAATTACAAATAATTTAAAAATCAAGAGAGGAAGGTTTTTCACATGGAAATTGATATGGTGCTTTAAAATAGATTCAGAAATGATATTAAGGTTTGTGCATATTCTGGTAGTGATGTAGATTCATATCCCAGTTTAATAATAACAGAATTGAGATTTTTTTAAAAAAAAATTGTAAGAAAATACAAGCTATTATTCAATTGCTTGGGGGGGGGGGGGATTAGAGATCAATTTTCAATTATCGGATTAAAAAAAAAGCATAAGTATATAAATAAATTTTATTCATCTATTTACATTTATATATAAAATGGAAATAAAAACATTGTAGTTTTTTTTTTTTTGTAATTGTACAAGTAAAATGCCATTATTAAAAATATTCAGGCAAGCATAATTTGATTGTTTTGTTTGTTTTTTAAATTGGAAATTTTTTTTATTATATTTTGAAGTTTCTGCCAGATTTTGTTGGACATTTTTAGAAGTACAAATAATTATATAAAAAAATTGAAAATGAAGTTGATAAAGGAATAATAATGATAATTGCTAAATGAATGAAACTAAAATTATATCCATTTTTAATTATAATAAACTTTTAAAGCTTTATATTAATTTTATCATATGCATTGTATAATATGTCTATATAAATACTAAAAATTTCAAAAATTTAATGATTCAAATTATTCAACTTTATGTATAATGTATAAACAAAAATTTATTGTTCATATAATATAGAATTTTTATATATAAAATCAAAGAACCAATAATAATTATTAGTACATAAGATGTATGTTTTAAAAAATAGATCTTATCCAGTCATATTTTTAAGAAAATTGATGTTCATTCTTTAGAAGTATCTATATGTGCTAAAGTACTAAACACAAAATTGCTCAATTGTACTTTCAGCAGTCATGTTATTGAGATATAAAAATTTCTTAAAATATGTATTCAGAGTACAAATAAATCTATTCTTGGGTGCATTAAAAACAAAGATCATGATTGTTTTTCAGAAAGTGATCTTACTAGTGATTTGATTTAAATAAAATCAAAAGGCAGAGTGAAGCCTTTTAAGATGTAGGATTTTTTTAAATTTAATATTTAAAAGAATACTTATCTGCTCTCTGTTAACTGAGGGGGGGGGGGAGAATTCTGATGGATTATAAAAACAAAAAAATAAATTATAAATTGAACTATGTAAAAGTAACTGTAAAGTTACTTAATAAAAGAATTTTGTTGCATAAATAATAATTGAAACTAGGCAGTTGGGGTTCTAATTAAAGATCTCTAATTTGTATAAATTATCTGATCAGAAGGAATTTGGTCTTATTAAAATTTAGTATATCTAACTGATTAGATAAGTTTGATCAAATTGTAATTAAAAACTTAGAAGTGAAGATTAAGTAATTAAAAGAATTTGGAAAACTAATTAATAACATTAAGTAGTCAGATAATGGATGGCAAAGATTTAAAGCTACAAATTTTCTATTGTTTTTTTCTTCTGATAAGTTTTGTTGCGAGAAATCCATGAAACTTGCTGTAGTTTTGCATCATTCATTTTACTGCCCGTTTGTTATATATAGTTTCAGAAATGTATAGCAATATTCATAGACATCTAAACATTACCATATACTGTTGAGCCACAGAGGGATATTCATTCTGTGTTAACTGCCCAGTTTCCTCAATATATGATGCCTGACGTATAGTTAAAAAACCTATCTACCATTGCTGAGATCCACATCTGTAAATAGAGATGCTATTGTTAACAAAACCAAGATATGTGCCAACCCAAATAAGAGGTCCAAACAGTTTCCAAAAGAAGCTAGAAATGCCAACTAATGAACTTCATTACTTTCGATGAGGAGAGGGGTGATCTCTCTAGAAACGAAGCTGTAACAAAAACTTGGATAAATATAAAATACTAAATTCATTGTCTAGACAAATGGTTATTCTTTTGAAACTTTATAGCTAAAAGCAATTGGGTGGATTAATTCTTAGCAAAGAAAGGCCATAATTAATTTTCTTCACTTTCATTTGACTATTATGTTAATGTTTTACTTTTGTTTTATGTGTGTGTAAATAAATATGTTAATTTTAATTTGTTAAATTTGCTTAGTTGTTTTTCTCCATACCTCACCATATAACATTTTAATTACTATGTGTGTTATGAATATACTTGCTCTGATAGTCTGATTTAAGCCAATTTCCTGTCAGGTAAAATCAAATATCAGAAGCATTTTAAAAACCTTTTTTTGGGGATATTCTAGTCACTCTTGACTAGTTGGTGTCTGGGAATCATCCCATTACAAATAAAAATATCCACAAAGGAGGTATTTGCTTTTTGTAGCTATAGATTGAGTAAATTTAAATGTAAGGTGTTATTGGTGTTAGCTAGTCTTTTTTATAAATGGCGTTCAAACGTAAGGACCTGAATTTCCATTAAATATCACTTTTTTTGGGAGTGCCCGAATATTTTTTTTTTTTTTTGTATTGAATTTAAAGATTCAAGCAAGTAATTAGTTTTTAAATACCATCATAAAGTGATGGCTATCAGACAAAAATAATTGTAATAAAATAAAAGTTAAAATTGATGAAAGATGTGAGAGAGCAAAAAATTGCCAAAATTAAAATAACTTTGTGGGTTAAGCGAATATTAAATATATATATATTCGAAGTAAAAAAAGTAAATAAGGTATAAATAATAAATAAGTAATTAAAAGCAGACATAAATATAAATATAAAAACAACAATGGTAGGAAACAAATAATCAGGCAGATGATGTTAGAGGGGCATGTCGTGTGGGAGATTGTAGGAACACACCTATCAAATAAAAAAATAAATTACAAAGTAATTATTAATTAAGATTAATTAAAAGAGATAACAAAATGATCGTAATATTATTATTCAATAAATATAATAAAACTAAATAGTGTAAATGCGTAGAAAAGCAAGAGCAAAAATGGAAGCTCAAAATAAAGAATTAGACAGTTTCCAGCGAGGAACAACAACAAAACCAAATCAAAAAAAAGGAAGTATTAGATAAACCAGAAAACAGTGACATCATGATTATGTTGAATAAAATATTTGAAGAACTTAAAAAACAAAATAAACAACTGAAAAATCAACAAAAAGAAACAGCTGAAGAAAGTAAAAATTAAAATAATGAGACAAATATAAAATTGAAAAAAAAAATGGATGAGCTTAAAAATCAGTATAGCGACACAAACAAAAAATCAGAAAGTCAAATTGAAATGCTTGGAAAACTAGAACAGCAAATTAAGTCAGGAGACAAGAAATTGGAAAAGAGAAAATATGATAGAAATCAGTGGAAAGCTATAGCAGGTTGAAAGTCAAATAAAGATAGCTTACTAGAAAATTGAAAAAATTAAAATAGTGCAAGAAGAAAAAATAGAGCTATTACAAGTGGTAGTAATAGAAAATAAACTAGAGAGCAAAAAGATAGTAGAGAATATTAGGTGTGAAAAAAATAATTTAACCAAGAACATAGATAAAGTAGAGTTCAAAAATAGGCAAAATAAAACATGTACAGAAATTGGAAAAATTAACATTAATAATTGTGAGCAGGAGAACATGAATATAAGCACACAGGTACAAAGTAATAATACTTTAAAAGTGAAACAATTTCTAAAGGTAAGAATGTTTTCAGGTTATGTAGGAGAGACTTCCCACAAAATATAGCACCTTGGAACAATACTTCATATGAAAACAGCTGAGGAGACCATGACCGCTATCACCTGCAGCCATCTGCAGGGCGTTCCTCAAGCATGGTATGACTTCTTGTTATAAAACAATTTTTCATGAATATTAATAAGCTCTACCAGCTAGCTACTTTAGTGAAAAGTGTCATGAAAATATTAGGCACCAGGTGTCACAAGATAAATTGCAACCTGGTGAGCCTTTCACTCCATTCTTCTGCTTTAATGGCCAGCCCACCATATGAACAACAAATTATTAGGATAGTGTGGCATAATTTCCCTCATAATGTTGAACAAAGGTTCATCGGATCAGAGAGAAAGTTTGTTGAGCAGATGCTGAATTACTGAGTGCTTTTGATAGCACCAGACCTAGTTTTGAGAACAAAGAGCAGAGATTTAAACTCCAACCAAAAGAACCAACAGTAAATGCAATGAAATTTGGCCCTAGGAGACATTCCGGGAGTGGATCCAGAAAAAGATGATTTTCCTATAGTCCTGAAAGAACAAAAATCTTCAGGCGAACTGGAAATGACTCTGATCTCACTCGGCCAAAACAATATGAATTCCTCCTGCATTCATAGCTACTCCAGAAAAATATCAAAGAAAAGAACCACTTAATAAAAAATAAATTAGCAATCAGACGGACCCTTAGGTTTGACTTAGAAATACGACTCAGATTATGTAATGTTGAAAATGATTTAAAATAGAAATTGTTCCATCAAAAAGGAATAAAAAATTTTATTTGCATCTAAATAAGTTTTTTAAGAAGAAAATAAAAATTACATAATAATTATAACGAGTTTAACCAAACAATTAATGACATCCAAGAGTTTATGAGTAACCCAGCTTTATAAGTCTGATTTTTAAACACAGCAATGTGACAAAGTCAATAGGTAAAAAACATTAAAGTATAGCATATTCAAGGTGAAAAATAAAAGAAAGAAAATAAATGTTAGACATTAATGGAAAATAATTGCAATCGTGTCATTTCAGTACATGTCGAGCAATGATGAGTAAGAAAATTATAGATTGAGGTATAAGTTTGTAAGGTGCACATAGGAATTCCCGATCAATAAAATTTTTTTGGTTGACATTTTTTCACGAGCCATTGTGTCGAATCCGTTCTTGATAATGATGTGCCAGTAGAGAAAAATCCTGGCATCATTAACAATGTAGCTGGAAGCAAAATTCCCAGCATATTAAGCAAAAATATCGTAAACCAAATGCGCAATATAGTCCTACCATTCACAGATTTCAAGTCCATGTTTTTCAGTAATATAGTGCAAAAGTTGGCTCATGCTTTAGTCATGATTTCCGCAAGAAATTAAACTTGGGTTTAATCGACACAATCGATCTGTGTATATTAGCTAAAATTTTTGTGTTGGATACCTCTGAGAAAATTGGTCAATGCCTAAGAGTAGGAATTGACTTAGTTTTACTCCTAAACTGAAAGGGAGGTAATGTGATATGTATATATGTCTTACGTAGAATGATTAAAAAATAAAATTTAGAAAAAAAAAAATTCTTTTTTAAATAAAAATAAAATGAGACAGTTAATTGATGAGATAAAAATAGAAATATATTTTTATTTAAATAAAATCAAAAAGTGGAGTAAAGCCTACTAAGATATTGGAATATTTTTAATTTAATATTTAAAAGAACACTTATCTGCTCTGTTAATTGAGAGAGAAAAAAAGAATTCCAATGGATTATAAAAACCAAAGTTTTAATTATAAATTTAACTATGTAAAAATAACTATAAAGTTATTCAATAAAAGAATTTCATTGCACAAACAATAATTGAAACTAGGTAATTAGCAATCTTATTAAAGATCTCTAATTTGTGTAAATTATCTGATCATAAAGAATGATTTTATTAATATAGGTAGTCAGACAATGGATGGTAAAAGTATAAAAGCTACAAATTTCCTGTTGTTTTTTTCTTCTGACAAGTTTTGTTGCAAGAGGTCTGAAATTTGCTGTAGTTTTGCTGTTTGTTAAGTCAGTAATACACTGTTAATCATTCATTTTCCTGATGGTTTGCTATACAAAGTTTTCCGATTATCAATCAGAAAGGTATAGCAGTATTTGTGGACATCTAAACATTATCACGCTCTGCTGGGCCACAGAGGAGTTTTCATTCAGTATTCACTGCCTGGTTTTTTTGACATCTGATGCCTGACATGTAGGAAAAACCTTTGTCTACCATTGCTGAGATCCATGCCTGTAGGGATGTTATTGAGAACAAGACCAAGATATGTGCCATCTCAAATTAGAGGAGCAAACAGCTGCCAAAAGAAGTTAGGAACACCAACTAATGAACTCTATTACCTTCAATGAGAAGGATGATCACTTCAGAAACGAAGCTACAACAAAAACGCAGGTAAATATAAAATACCAAATTCATAATCTAAACAAACCATTATTTTTTTGTTATAACTAAAAGCAATTGGATTGTTTACCATTATTTTAGAAGTGGACTAATCCTTAGCAAAAAAGACCATAATTAATTAATTTTATTTTCATTTCACTATTATGTTAATGCTTTACTTTTGTTTTTTGTGTGTGTAAATAAACATGTTATTTTTCGTTGTTAAGTTGGCTTAATTCTCTCTCTCCATACCTCACCATATAACATTTTAATTACCATGTAATAGTATTAATTAAATTTAGAATTAATTATATACATGCGTTATAAATATACTTGCTCTGATCGTCTGATTTAAGCCAGTTTCCTGGTTTTTATTTTAGTCATGTGAAATCAAGCTCCGGAAGTGTTTTAAAACCCTTCTTTTGAGAATATTTTAGTTAGTCTTGACTAGATGGCACCTAGGAATCATTCGAATACAAATAAAAATATCCACAGATGAGGTATTTGCTTCTTGCAGCCAAAGAGTGAGTGCAACAGTCTGGAAAGATGGCCACAAGTTGTATGTTTTATACCATCTCGGCCTGATTGTTGATATGGTGATATGTAAAAATGTTAGTCATATTAACTTCTCTGCTTGTAATAACGAAAACCACTAAATACCTAAAATAATTATTATTGATTTAGAAATGATAATTTAATTTAAATGTAAGGCATGTTATTGATGTTAGCGTGTTTTTGTTATAATATATAAAGATTTAAAGTCAGAAATTCAACAACTGACAAGAAGGCTAAAATGTTTGGTGGAATAAAATTGCAAAAGAATACAGTCACTCATTGATTAGTTATTTTAGATCTTTTTTTGATGCATTGAAAGCAATATGTGTAACTAAAAAACTTTATCATTCTGTTAAATCCAGCAATGATACTCTTACTTCTTTACAATGATATTTTGAATAAATGGAAGGAATACTTTAATCATCTTTTGATTAATGTTACAGAATTAACAAGTTGCCTTGTAGTAATATATTCATGTTATATAATTATTTAGATTTAGACAAAGATATCCAGCAGCTTTTTGTAATATTAAAAATGGGAAGACTGGTGATATTATGTTAGCTTTGAAAATATTGGAATTTTTTTAAAAAATACATGGACTCATGAAGTTATATTTCCTGAATTTAAGAATGTTTCTATTAATTCCAATTTTTAAAAATAAAATAAAAATAGAGAAAGTTGTATTAATTTTCATAGAATATCATTATTATCTACTGCAACAAGGATACTTTCAAGAATTTTGTTGAATAGATTGCTTTCAGATGTAGATGAATAGTTACCAGAGACATAAGCATGGTTTTAGAGGATCAATAATCATTATAGATATGGGTTTTGTTGTTAAAAAAAATGCAAAAAAAGTGTCAGGAATAAAATAATGATTTATATATTGTTTTTATTGATTTGGTAAAGGTATTTCAGTTACTTAATGAACAAGTCTGTGGCGTTGTTTGAAATAAAATGGTTTTCCTTCAAAGATTATTCATATGGAATAAGAAATATTATTATTACAATTGGGAAATCAGGCATTTGAACTGACAACTGGTATTAAACAAGCATGTTTGCTTGCTCCAACATTGTTTTCAATTTTTGTGGCAGTAAATCTTTGAAAATATTTATAGATGACTTATTAAAATAGGGATTAAAATGTAATGTAGATTTGATGATGGAATTTTTAATTTGAATCTTATTAAAAATAAAACAAGAATTTCATCTTTTTGAATACTAACTAGATTTACATCACACTGATGATTGTGCTGTTGCCAATTTAAAATGTGATTTACAAAATATACTTAAAATTTTGAATACAATGCATGAAGATTTTTGTTTAGTAATTAATCTTTAAAAAAATTCTTAATGACTTTTAATTTGATTAATTATCAATTTGCCAACAAGTTAAAATATATTTCATTATAGTGAAACAATTACTCTTAACTAAATCAGTTGTATATAAATCAGTTATTTTACTAATTTATTTGAATACCTATCAAATTAACATAAAGGCATTAGAAAAATTTCATTTTAAAGATGTTTCAAAATCCTAACAATATGATGACAAGACTATAAGATTGATCAATATATTCTTCAATTTGCTGAATATACTACTATAGAATTCAGTATTATAAAATCATATCTTATTTGGATTGTGCATGTGAAAAGAGTGAATAATATGAGATTTCCTAAAAGGTTGTTTTATGATCAGTGTATGTGTGGTTTTCATAGATTAGGCAGATCTTATATTATATGGAGATAAAAATTACCTTTATGGTGGAATAATTCCAAACTTTTTTGTACGAATTTTGTTACTTTTTCCCTGTAGTTGTAAAGTTGGTATTTCGATAAAGTAATTGTATATACGTTATCTGGTGTTTGAAATCCATTCAGAGAACTCATGCAAGAATTGCATTATTTCATGACTAATTACAATAAGACTATGGCAGGCATAAATCGTATAACACTTATTATGCCAGTAAATGAAATGTTAGATCCTCCAGCTATCCGTACAGAATTGTCTTGAAGGACTTTGAACTCCGGAATTGGCAATGAGATGTTAGCGAGGAGTCAGCTGCTAAAGGACAATGTGAGATATGCTGAAGGCACAGATGGTGTTAGATGGCAATGCAGATTATGTCACCACTGTATATCCATCAGAAATGGCTCTTGTTTCCAGAAGTCATCTGTCCTTGCAATGTATTGCTGAAAACAATGCATTATATTTTGAAATTATTCCACCAGTGCATGTATGTTTTGGCCTGTTAAAGGTAATGTTTACTTACATGGATTGTCTCAAAGCCATCTTAAAGAAGAGCAATATTGATTGCTTTCATTGAAAGATATTGTTGAGGATAGTATACAAGGGATGCTGCAATTAGACAAGGTGTTAAAATCTTAACAAAAAAAAAAGCTTGTTGAAAAAATATTAAGTCAGCATTACAAAATATTAAATATTCTGAATAATGGGACAATGTTTTATATGTGGAGAAATATTTGTAGTTCACATGCTGGTTTGTATTATCTTTGCAAAACTCATCTCTAGTACAATGAGGGGAAGACATTGGGGTTTGTTTTTTTTTGCTTGGAGATGGAATGGCCATATTTTGTGACCATGTTGATAAATTTAAAAAAATGTATAGTGGTAATAATGAATATCCATTTTAAAAAAATATAAGAGAATATGCATTTTACTATTTTACATGAATATTTTTTGTTTAAGGATTTATACTATTACATGTAAAACATAACTATTCACAATCTTTCAAAATATTTATCATTTTATAAAGTACAATGATGTCATTTAAAGCAGTATGACTTTTTTTGTAACATTTTCATTAAAATACATATTATTCATTATATAATTTCAAAAAAAAAAATTGATTATATAAAAAATTGCACCAAAAAAAGAAATAAAAAGTTCATTTATAATGTGTTTGCAAAAACATTAGTAGTATGCCTTTTTGTAACATTTTTATTAAAATATATATATATTATTCATTATATAATTTCAAAAAAAAATTTGATTATATAAAAAATTGCACCAAAAAGAAATAAAACATTTATTTTTAATGTGTTTGCAAAAACATTAAGATAGCAATATCATTTCTAGCAATGGTTTAATGAAATCTCAGTTTGTTGAAAAAAAATGTTTATTCATTATGTAATTACAAAATAACCCCATTATAAAATATATGAAAAATAAATTAGAAAATTATTAGCCATATGTGGGTTTTTTTTTTAATTTTATTTAAATATTCATGATTACAATAACTTATCATCACTTCAAGTGACATGTGATAAGAAAATTAAAATTTACAGATTAATAAAAAGCACTGCAACTGTACTTTGTTTAATAAATAATTTACACAATGTTTTTGTTTACTAAATTTATAGTTTGTCCATCAATAATTTAGAAATCTTGCCTTTCATGCATTTCTAGATTAATATTTTTTCTTAATAACTGTTGATTACAATAGCAATTGAAAAATAAACAATGAAAATTTGAAAAATTGCACAATACTCCGTTAATGCTCTGAGTGGTTTATAGCTATGGTAAACTAGGCTCCTATGGATTGCGACTTCTATCATAGTGATTGATTAAATCATTCGATTATTATTATTATAAAAAATTAAATTTAAATTTATTGCTTGCTGTGCTCATAAAGAATAAATATTTCTATCAGTTTTTTATTTTTTGGCAAAATTTATAAATCATTGATTTAATAACTATTTGGCCTGCTTCATTGTAAATAACTACATTTCTTTTATCTTTTTTTGTTCAAAGTGCTACAGAAATGGTCATTCTGTGTATGAGCTGGTAATGTTATTTTATTGATATTTAAATAAGATTTTCAAAGATTGAAGTTGTTGTTTTTTTAAAAAAAAAGAAGAGAGATTTTGTTTTTATTCCATACATTTTATATATGCTGATGTGGTCAAATTGATATTTAAAGTTTTCTAATGGTGGTAATTATTTTTTTATATCTTGGAAAATAAATTTCTGATGAATATTTTTTTAAAGATCCATTCTTTTCTTTCCAGTTTTCACAGTTAATAAATAAATAAAAATAATTGATCATATATAATGGATAATCATTGACTATTAAGTTTATTTGGTTTTTCATGGTAAAATTAGAAAAGTTCTCATTGATAGCTTGCAGAAACCCAAACAAATTATTTGTGATAATATGTTGGCTTATTTCCATTATCTATGATTAAATGATAAATGTATAGAAAATTGTAAACTTCATTGAAACTTTTCAAATACAAACAACTTGTTAATAATAACACACAAATAAACAACACAGATAGGCATATACCAAACAAATTATTCAATTGCAAATTATTATTTTTTTAAATAAAAATCTTAGTTAACCTTATATTAATAATTTTTATTAATCATACATTAGACTAGATATTATCCACTCAATTACACTGCAGAAATATTATTCACTTAGTCTTCTCTGTATATGTGTTCATTTGAGTTTGTTTTCTATATAGTTATTAGTTTATTCAAATTCATTATTATAAATCTTTATTTTATCCATTTTGAAATAACATTGAATATTATTTTAAGCTTTTTTAACATTTATCTTAATTCTACTTTCTTGCTTTCATTATTAACTCTTGTAAAATTGTAAAATCTAAATGTCTTAGACAATAACCATTTGTTTTATTTCTATAGTTTTCCATGTTAATCTACAAAATACCTTAAAACTTTTTTAGTTATCTGTAACACTATTAATCTTAGTGTTAACATGTAATCGAATTGTTGCTGCTGTATTGTGATAAATATTGATAAATATTTTTCAAAATTCGACAATATTATGGGTCTATATATAATGTTTCAAAGCTTTAATAAACAGCCAAATACTTATAGAATCATATGCCTTTTTATGAGGGCTTGAACCTTGAAAGCGCTTAGCCATTTTATGAATAGATATTAAAATAATATATATTTGCTTTATTTGTTTTTAGCTTTGCGTTCTTGTGCATGTTAGCGCATTTTATATATTTTGATGTCTTTTTATACAAATTCAATACAAAATGGCAATTCGTTTTCTTTTTTTTTTCAATAACTTTTCTGAATATTTTGATGAGATCTATTGTGCTATAACCACTTTTAAATACTGCTGATTTTGGTTTAAATCCAAAATTCTCTAAAGATGAATTGTAATTATTTTAATAATTTGGGTTTTTTTTTTTACCTTTTAAAAATTTCATTATCACTACTATCCAATTATATATCTTTATTGTTTAGACATTTCATATGGAGTTCAACAAACAATTTCACTATATCTGACACTATTTTTTATAAATTTAGTTGCATGTCTGATATCTTTGTATAAAATATTTGCACATTTCATGGATTCATTTCTTTTATAATAGACCATACTTTCTTCTTATTGTTAAAATGTTTCTTCCAATATCAAAATGTTGTCATAGTTTTGAAATTATTATTCTTTTTATGCTTTTCCTTACCTTTCAGTTGTATTTTCTTGTATCATTAATTTTGCCTCATACTACTGTATAGAATCTCAAATATTTATTTATTCTTACATTGTTTTGCTTCAGTTAAAAATTTACTGAAGAATTGTTTTTGTTTTTTTACTATCTATTTATATAGCAGTTTTTAATAGAATACCAACTTATCTTATTGAAATTTGTTGAAATCTGAGACTTTATTAAAGTCTATTAATATTTTTAAAATATTTGCTAGTTCTAACCTAAATATATTGGAATATTAATATTAGGAATATTAACTTAGTGCTCTTTCCCAATAGCTTTTGTCTAGTTTTGCATCAACCTATTCCTTACATCTCATTACTAAATGATCTCTTTCTGTGTTGAATTTATTAAGTTTTGCATATCACATACATCCAGTGTCCAAATCTGTTTTGAATTTTCTTTATGAAAATTGTATTAAAATCTCCCATGATAATTTTAAAATATTGTTTGATTTGGTCAAAAGCATTCTGTTCATCTATATTCTATCAGTTGCAAAGCAAGACACATAATTGACCCCAAGAATCGCTAAATGCTGGTTACCTTGGGGTAACAATTTTAATAATGATAGTAATAAAAAAAGTGTAGACAAGTATGTTTATAAAAAAAAAAAAGATTTATTTTAATTAACTGATTTGAGATTTGCTTGTATTGTCTCAAAGTTAGAATGATTGATTTTTTAAAAAAAAAAAAAAGATTTAAGTTTTATTTTCTTAAAATGTCAAGTTTATAAAAAAAGATTTTGTATCGTAACAAATATTCTTTCTTTTTTTGTTGTTGTAATAAAATTAACTTCAAAAAAAAAAAAAAAATGATGAGAAAGTACTAATTTAAACAATGTTCATGGTAATTAAAATTTTTATTAAAAGGTTGTGCTCTTCCCAGCATCTTGAGTTTATCTTTTGCTTTCACTGTCACTTGGCAATAAATTGCTTATAAAAACTTTTTTTTATTATTTGGCAGCCAAGTTATGAATAAAAATAGATATTATAAAATAATCATGATGACACTAAATTGACTGTGTGATCTTTTACTCTAGCTATGATGTAGTTTGGATTGATTATCTGTTCAAAGCCTGATATGTGATAAAACTTGAATTGGTATTTCTGAGTTGTACTTGCTTAATCTAATTAATCTACATTAAAAAATTAAGCTTGTAAATAATTGTTAAATGAAAGTCCTCTCACTGAATATTTGTGTCTTTAGAGGGGTGAAAAAATACGATCTAAATCAGTGGTAGTCAACCTGGTCCCTACTGCCCACTGGGTTTTCTCCGATACTGAAGCACTTACTTTTTTTTAAATTTAATTGACTTTTTTAAAAAAAATTCATAGAATTATTTAAAAACGTTTGTATTAGGTTTTCATAAAATTCTCCGTGACAATTTAAATTTCTGAAAATATGCTATTTGTATCTCCCATGCATAAGTTTAGTTCACGTTATGTAAGTGAAACTAAATGGAGCTATAGTGCGCCCGCTAACAAAAGAGCCATGTCCCAGAATAGCTCGCGCATCTCTCCCCAAATCCAATCCACGATGTGTGAGAAGCATGCGCAGATGATGATTTACGGCACAGGCTTTTTTGTTTGCTGTCGCATTGGTCAGAATGCAGTTACATTTGTAAGAATGAATATGTGCTTATAGCTTCAAACAAAATATGAAATATTATGAGACCATGTCTTAAAAAAAAAGAAATACGCTCGCGACTATTTACCAGAATATCTAAAGATGGGTTTCATAGAATCTGTTGTAAATAAACAACACCCAATGTGTTTATTGTGTCATAAAACATAATCCAATGAGGCAATGAAGCCAAGTTGATTGCGAGAACATCTTGCTACAAAGCATCCAAATGATAAGGACAAGTCCATTGAATATTTTCAGGAAATATATAAAAATATTTCAAAATCGTTCAACAATCGTTGGATCATTTAAGAAACAGCATGTAGTGAACGAAGATGGATTAATTGCCTCATTGCATTTCACAATTAATTGCAAAAAGTGGTAAAAGCTATAATACTGGAGAAGTTTGAATAATACCCTCTATAAAATAATTTATCTCAACAGTAATGCATGAAGATATACCTGAATTTTTAAAACCGTTGCCCCTAAGCAATAGCACAGTAAAGCGACAAATTGAAGAAATGGCAGTTAATGTTGGAAAAAAACTTATAAGTATTATCCAAAACTCTTCATTTTCCATGCAATTGGATGAGTCTACCATTGAAGATAATAATGCTTTATTGATGGCATATGTACATTATTTTGATGAAAACAATACATTACAAAAAGAAATGCTATTCGCAATAAAACAGATACAAAAGGATTATCAAAATTTAATACTGTGAAATCATACTTTACAAAAAATATTCCTTTGAATAATATTGCATGCGCTACTGATGGAACATCATCAATTGTAGGCCACTATCATGAATTTGTTGCTTATTTGAAGGAAGAAGTACCAAATGTTTTATGTATTCATTGTGTGGTGCACAAACAACATCTTGTAGGAAAACATCTAAGTACAAGTCTCTATTCATCATTAACTATAATAATTCGAGCCATAAACAATGCAAAAAGTGATAGAATATTTTGACAACTTTAGCAGGGCAATAATGAAGATTTTAATATATTACTTTTGCTCACAGAAGTTTGATGGCTATCAAAGGGCACATCCTTGGCTTGTTTTGTAGCATTATATGGTAGTCTCATATAATTTTTTGAAAGTAATTATGAGACCAATCTGTCAACAGTTAAAAATAGTAAAGAATGATAGTTTTATTTGGCAGATATTTTCAAGAGATTTAATGATGTCAATTTGCAGCTTCGAGGAGCTAATAAACTTATAGGTTGCCAAAGTATTGTGTCATTATTTACTGACAAACTTGAACTACTTCGTTATAATCTATTGAAGAGAGAATTTCATCAGTTTCCTGAATTATCATTTATAAAAGATGATGTAACTCCAGAGGATATTAACAGATTCAGTAGCCACCTCAACGAAAAATTGGACATAGAAAAACGATTTGAAGATATTTTGAAATTGAAGGTGTATAACTGGATGAAAAATCCTTTTACCATAAATATTGAAGAGGCTGCTACAAAAATGCCAAGAACTGTTAGAAATTAGATAGGATGAAGAAAGTAAACATAAATTCAATAGTGGTGGATATCAAAACCTATGGCAAAATAAAAAAATGCCTGTCTTATATCCAAATATGTGAAAAGTGATATTCATTTAATTGATAGCTTTCCCTACCTCATATCTTGTGGAATCAGGCTTTAGTGCTGTTAATCATATTATGACCAAAGAAAGAAACCACCTGAATATTTCTGAAAGAGATCTTCATTTGTTCCTTCCAAAAATTGAGCCAGATATCCAGTATTGAGTTTCGCAGCATCAGCCTCAGGGATCTCATTAATAATTTAATTAATTAAATGTAATTTCATCAGCTTTCATGCTTTTATGTATACAAAGTATAAATAAAAAGATATATTTAACTACAGTAAATTGTTTTATAAAGATTTATTCTGCCAAATTTGTTAAGTAATTATTATTATATGTTTTAGCTTGCTGTAACTCTACTTTATAAATCACCATTACTGTGGAACCGATGGGCGGTTAAAATTTTTTACTACTAACAGTGATACAAAAGTGGGCGGTGGGTATAATAAGGCTGACTACCTCTGATCTAAATGATTTAAAATTTGAAGCAGCTAAAGAAGTTGAAAATTTAATGTTTCTGAATTTGCAAGGATTGATATATAGCATCTTAAATACTGGAATAGACTCAATAACACAAAAACAAAGAAAGAAAGAAAAATGCTAAGCTTAACAAAAAAGTATTTTAAACCGGAGACTTTGATAAAACTTTTAAAGTGTTAAATGTGATCACCTGAAGGAAGGTAATATTTATGTATCTATTATTTATTTAATGATATGCCTTAATGTACAATATTAAATCTATTGAAATAATAAAGGGTAATTTAATCAATAAATGTTATTGTATAATAAATATTTCTTTTCATTATTATTATTATTATTTACTAATCTAACCTTCTGTCTCGCTCTTCATAAATTCTAACCATTTAAATATAATAAATTAATTTTATAATAACTTGTGAGATGACTTCACATTCTACTAAATTAGTCGTCATATAGTTGAATAATGCTGATGGTGTAGAATATTGTCCTGTGGATTTCCCAGTATTGGATGGGATTTTGGTTTTAAACCTAATATAAATTAATAATTCATAGAAGATCTAATTTCTCTTCAGTTAATTAGAAGTGATTTAATGGGCTGGAAAGGTGCCCATAGTCTTTGATATTTTTATGAATATTGCTAAGTCTGACTATTAGTATAATTTATAATTAAATTATATTTTTCCTTCTATCTTTTTTTTTTTTTTACAATCGTTTCCTATCTTGTTTGTTTCTGGTATTTGGAATTTTAACATTAATATCCATAAGATTATTATAATTTGTGCTTAACTTTCTTTGGTGCTCTCTTTATCCAAATAACAGGATCATTACAGTCTATATAAAAAAAGCTTATATCTTTACCAGAGTAAGAACTTGTCATCAATTAAATTGATACCTAATTTTTGCCACTCTAATATATTATCACTCTCCACAATATTGTTCTTTTATTTACAATGAATCTCATTTCATTTAGGCTTCCAATATGTATGTCTTTATAGTAAAATGTAAATCCATTTTTCATATCATCTTTCCACTTTTTTTCTCACATCACAAAGTATACTATATTCTTTTTAATATTAAATAGTTTTTCTTTCAATTCATAGAATATTTTTTTAGTTGAATATGAGCTAGAGTAATAGGGTACTCTGATTCTTAGTATCTTTTGTTTTCAATTATTTATTGATGCCTTGATTGATGTCTTGCCAACTCAGATATGAGGGATAATCTATTATTGTTTGTCATGGTTATAAATATAAATGAGAATGGATATACTGTTTTCAAAAAAAAGATTGTTGTCTTAGTTAAGAAGTATCAGACTTCTAAGAAAGAAATGTTTTTGTTCTTAAACTCATGGTAAAAGTTTGCCACATAATTTGAAGCATAATGTTGAGCAGCCATTTAAATATTTTTTTATTATATAAATAACAAGATATGGAGTAACTTTACTATTCTGTTCCTTTAAGGCTTCAAAGAGGAATTAAAAGGTCTCCTTTCATGAAGATAGTAGTAAACTTTTTTGAATTTTATATCATTAGCTATATGTGTTATATTACAAATTATATTTTGTTTTTCTATATATGAGACCATACATTAATAGATTTTGAATTTTATATCATTAGTTAAACAAGCATAATATATTTTATGCATGTTCTATGTACAAAATTATGCAAGTTAATATATTCTAATATAAATTATTTTGGGGGGGCTAGTATTTTATGCCTATTTTCAATCTTTAATTTTAACAATTTTACCCACACATTGGTAAACAATTTTTTTTTTTTTGCATTTAATGAAAATTTGGAATTGCATACATAAATTATCATTAAAAGTGATTGATGAAATAGAGACTAGAAATATAGCTACTATTTATTTATTTATTTTATAATTTTCTTAGTTATTAATTTTTTTTATTTATTTCACTTTTGCTTTCTTTTATTGAATTACTAATTAAGTTGCTATTAAAAAATAAACCTCAGGAGATCATAATGTAAATGCTGATATTTATTAACATCATTAGTGAAAGAAAGAGATGATTAGTAATAGAATAATCTCTATAAGTAATTGAATTTATTATTCAAATTGTTTTAATTTGATTAATTTTTGTAGGCATACATTATGGAAAAACAATTATTCTAACTTTTTTTTTTTTAATTTATGGTATGTATGTTAATTTCACTTAGTATTTTGAAAATTAAAATGTATTTTTAAAAAAAATCATTCTTTGAAGAAAAAAATATATTTACATAAATCTTTGCATAATCAGTTATATGAAATTTACATATTCTATAATTACTCATCAGCAAGTTCTGTTCATTGATCTTGCAATTTTCTTCAAGCCTTTTTATTCATTGTTTTAATCTTTAGACTATCATAACTACTTGATTTTTTTAGGATATGTTTTTTTTTTTTTTATTTTATTCTTCTTTATTCTTCATAATTCCTCTAATTCTATATATATAAATGATAGGTTTTTTATAACCACCTTGAAAATAGCACGTCATATGTGCATGAGTTGTGGTCAGACCCAGAGTATATCGTTAGGCTGATAATCACTTTTATGTTTTTATAGCTACAGAGTGCAAGTCGGATAAAATTGGTTTGAGGACATACATTTAGTTTTGGTTTACATATAAGCCGTTCAAACACATAGACCATATTTAAAGGCTTCTGGGAGGGGGTATTGAAACAGGGCTGAGTTCGATCCCTGTTTCAAAAAGTAAACTCCTATTATAATGGTCAGGGTGAATTGGAGTCTTACTGTATCTGCTGTACAAAGCCGCCACCAGGCCATTCAAACCTGGGAAATTTATATAGTAGGCAGATACTTACTATTAGATCCATAATTTAAATAAATACGACTGAAATGCCCCAGTCACTAGCTCATGGAACAGCAGAGATAATGTATAAGATTAAAAAAATTAAATAAGCCACTGCCAGATTAACAATACACAGAAACATTTATTTTGCACATATATAAAATTTAGAATTATTTACTTTAGTATAATGTCTACTCTTGTATTTGATATAATTTACATTTTAACTTTTTATTTTATAAGTTCACACAGATGGATTAATTTTTTTTTATTAGAGTCAAGTATGGATAGACTACATAGATTGCACTCGAAAAGATATTCTATATCCCTTATTTAACCCTAGGCCAAAAGTTCGCAGTCAAACTACTGATATATCAATGTATTCAATGCAACATGAATATGACAGCACAATACCGTACTGTCAGAAATATACATCTGAACAGCGCAGTTATCTAGAAGAAATGTCTCTCGTCCAGTACAAGAATACTTCGTCTTTCTAGCGAGAAAAACAATAATAAAAAAACTCCATAGGAAGGAATTGCTATCCTTTTTGCCGACTTACCATCCCATTCCATAGGGTAAAGGGGTGATCCAAAAAGCAGGGAATACTATCTGCTTCCTATGGCAGTAAGAAATGGGACTATTTTGCCCAAGTGTGGCGTATAATGTGATTCTGCACATAACGGATCTTCATGCTACATTTACTAATTACACCAATACATCTAACCCATTAACCCAATTTAACTACAAAACAATCTAAGATTAACCCTCCCTTTAATTAAACTAACATAACTTTACGATCTATGTAGCCATTCCCACCCAACTTAAATTTAATATGATTTAAAAGTTTTAGTTTAATAAAAAAAAATCATAATAAACGCTCAACAAAAAAAAAATTTATGGAAATGATTTAAAAATACATATAAAAAAATTAGTTATTAATAAATAATTTAGTTTGGTCGGATAGGAATTCATATTTATATTTAAATACTGGAAAAGTTTTATAGTTAAAGTTCATTAGTTATAAAGTTCTTATGGTTTTGAAGAGAAAAATTCCATACTTTCTAGTTGCTTGTAATTTGGATCCCATTTGTTTCTAATTCCCACGACATCCTGGGGAGACCGGTATGCCATTAGCCATTCTGTTGGTATTTGTCCGGAAGTTCTTTACTGTAGCTGGTATAGTTCTTTGTAGGATTTTATTGAAGGACCCTGATCTGGGGGTCCTCAATATAAGAAAACGATATTTCATTTCTTTTGGAAAAACTGAAGGGATTGAAAGGGCGTCTTTCAATCCCTTCTTCTTCAACTCTCCCGGAACTAACACATATTGCACACATAATATTTTATTTCCAATCTTTTCCTTTTTATATTAAAATTGCGGATTAAAAATGACGTCATGATGATTATTCTTTCGCTCACCGTTTGCTGGGGGGATTTTTTGATTGGGTATTCTGTTCTTATTGTTTTTCTCTCCTATCTGACCTTTAATTATACATTTTGAGATGCCCAAGGGCTAGTTTACTTAAGACTAATTAAAAATAATCATTTCAATTTTTAGCCTTTTTACATAATAGAATTAATTAAATTTTGTACATTCTTAAAGATATATTTTTATCTTTAAATCCTTAAGTTTTTCCTTAAAATTTAGTTTTAAAGTACTTTTTCTTTTTTTTTAATAAAGTTTTCTTTTAATACTTTTTCATCTGTGCAATTTTATATATATACGAGTTTAGATGACTTAATTTTCAATTTTTAAAACAAATATTTATTTGCGAACTTTTTTATTTTTAAATTCTAATTTTATTTATTAGAATAATGTAACTGCATGTGTGCCCGTTACACTACATATGCGTCAATATAGCCCAATTAATTGAATTTATTTATTTCTTTTTCATATTTGTATTTATAATTCTAAGTAGGGATTTAAAAGGTTAAAATAAACAGAGGGATGGGGGTTTGGTCTTTGTTTTTTTTGAAAACGCATGTATATAGTGCTGTATGGAATGAAAACATTAATATTATTAAAAGAAATAAAGAAAAATGCAGATAGAAATATATTTTATTTTCAATATGGAAGCCCTTAAATGTTATTTTGGAGAGATTAAATGGAAAAAAATCTTGAAAAATAATGATCTATATCTGAAGAATTTAATTAAGGAGAGTAAAAATCATTTTTGAGATGCTAAAAGCTTTTGCTTTTATTCTAAAAGAATCCGGATTTGACTTTCTAGAAAAAGGGGAGGGGGGCTATAAAAAGAAAATTAAAAAAGATTATAGAGGATTTTTGTTCTAACTTGCTGTTGGAAATCAGGGTTAATGTGTTTAAAATTTAAAAAAAAGAACATTTATTCGCTTCGTGCATAGAAATAAAACAATCTTCGTCAATTATGAGCAGATTGGGGTAGTCATAAGCGTGCTAAGCTTTACAATCCTGCCTCGGAAATTGCTGCAGGATAAGTGATGAATATTATTAATGGAAACCAGTCACTCTGACACCAAGATCAAGCTCCAACAATATTAGCAGGTAGAAAATCAATAGAGCAGATCGGTCACCGAAATCACCTATTCCTATGGCCGTTACATCGAATGCAATACACTTTGGAAAGGAGTATTTCACCTTTAGTTTTCCACCGGGAAGAAAGAAATTCAGGTAAGGTGCACATTTACCACCTATATTCGTCTAATATTTTAAATGTTAGTGTGTTTTTAACTACACATAAACTTTCCGAATAAACATTATTAATTAACTCTTCTTCTGAACTTAAAGTGATTTTTTATTATTGTGTATCTGGATAAATCTGATATTATTTTCCTTTTATTTGTATTTTCTATTACATTTTTTTATATTCCTTTGTAGTGTAATATATATTGCATGCGTTTCTCATCATTTTGAGCACAAAATAATCGGGTCGTATAAATAATATAGAAATAAAAGTTATAAGATTAAAGTTAAATGAAACTTACGAATATTTGTGTTATTTCTTTATTTTTGAGTTTATTAGATTATTAGAATTTAAAATTAATTTCATAACTATTTGATTGAAGAAAGTGTGTCTCGTGTAGTATAACCCCCCGTATATTTCCCACGATTAAATAATCACCCACCCTGAGTGAGCTAGTCAAGGGTTACTATCTTATAATTCTACATATTGGTATTCCAGCTTTTCCAGCATAATTCTTATATTAATATAAGATTGGCGCTTGAGATCATAAAGAGACGCTCATAAATATACTGGGCAAGAAATAGCGAATCTCCAAATGTTTTAATCTAATTTTTTTGTGTGTGTTTGTTGAATTATTACAATCCGAAAAGGGAATTACATTATATTAACAGTCCAATGTATTAATATAACCATTTTTACAAACTTAACTGGACGTTATTAATTCCAATAAAAAAAAAGGGGGTTGTTGAATTAAAAGGAAGAAAAAGGAATAAAATATACATGACACGCATATATATGTTCATAGTTATATATATGCATATCGCATTATAGATAGAAAATGGTTATCCCGTTACAGTATAGAACTTTCAGTAAAATTACAGATACAACAAACAAATAATTACACATATGAATGTGTTTCTCATTTTGCAAAGCAATGAAAAAAAGACTTCAGGTGGAATGTAAATATCAGGAATGGCTAGGATTTTGTCTCTTATGTTTAATTTTATTAAAATAAAAAAGAAATAGGGGTTTGAAAGAGGTAGGATTAAATATAAAATGGCATCTTAAAAACTACAAAATAAGTAAAAATTGTGTCTAATATTGGGAATGTCCCCACCCCCATTCTCTTTTTATGTTGTTAATTAATCCATTCAATATATCTGAATTTGTGTAATCCAATGCAGTGGAAAGTGGATGATAATTTCTTCATTATGACCTCATAGAAAACATGCCATTGATGGAAGAGCTTATTATAGTTGCTAAAAAAGAGTTGGTTGGAAAAACATCTGAATTAATTTTAAATAGAAGATCCAAATATTTAGGTTCTAGGAATCAATATTTGAATTTTTAAATAATTAAGATAATAAGTATGTCATTATCTAAGCACCACAATGACTAATTTTAAATTTAATTTTATTGAAATAATAAAAAGATTGGAGGTAGAATTAAATATAAAATGGCATCTTAGAAACCACAAAATAAATAAAAGTTGTATCTAATATTGGGAAAGAGTGCCTAGCCATCTCTAATCCAATGCAATGGGGTAAAAATGAATGATAGTTTCATCATGATCCCTTAAGAAAGATATCATTGATGGGAAGAGTTTGTTAGTTACTAAAAGGGAATTGATTAGAAGAGCACCTGCGTTAATTTTAAATAGGAGATGCAAATATTTGAGTTCTATGAATCAGTGTTTGAATTTTTAAATAAGTTAATTGATAAGATGTAGGACTAGGGAATAATTTTTAAAGATAATAAGAATGTCATTATGTAAGCACCACAATGATTAATTTTATTTGAAAATAAGGTCATTTCAATGTCTGGCATTAGAGTTTTTATTATTATGATAAATTTGGTACTGATACATATGGCAATCTATTCCGCTTGATGGCATTATTGCTAGCCAAAAGTAGTTGAAAATACCATTTATAAGGCACAACTTCTCAATTGCTACGAGCAATTGAGTCTTGGCTAACTGCGGCCTGCAGCATATTTTGCGATCTAATTGCTCTCGCGATTCACACTTAGCCTACCGTATCAGTTAGCTCTGGTACATGTTGTTTACTCTCTATACGAATAACTTATGATAGGGTGTGAATAATTTTAATGACGAAAACTAAACTAATATGCGGTCAGTAGTAATTATTTTCAAACCTAAATAAATTACTATAAGGTCCTCCAAATTGTTACACTGTACCCAAGGTCACCCCCCCCCTTCCGTAAACGTGTTATAATTAGGAAATGTGGTGATTCGGCATACCTGAATGTAAAGTCTCGTACCTTGTGAGAGCTTACATTGGTGAAAAAATGGCTGCTTGTGAAAAAAATTATTTGTTCAAGCTGTCTCTATTGCCTCTTACAGAAGCGTCTGCTGTGCGCTTTCTACAAGAGAAATGAATTAATAAACGAACATTTATTATCAAACAAAAATAAATTGGTTATTGAGGCGTTGTTTATCAACAAAAAATAAAACTGTTTGAAGTAATCAAATCAACGTTAGTGAAAAAAAAGTTAACAAACATTTAGCAAATATATTTAATTACTTTCAAAAAAAAAAAACCTAACCTAAAGGAACATTTATTACAAAACAAAACAAAAAAATTGCTTATTAGTTGAAAATCTATAAAATTAGTTTCAAAAATAATAAAATAACGTAATTTTAAAAAGTAGTCTGTATATTGTTTATTTGTTAAAATATTAAAGAAAATGTAATGGCCTGGTAATGTTATATCGATGTGTTTTGTTGGAGGAATGCCATCAAGCGGGATGGATTGTCATATGTATCAGTATCTAAATTTGTTACATAGAGGTGGTAAAGTATCTATGGGTGATAGCGTTAAAAAATGAAGGTTCTGGAAAGAAGGGGTTATAA
This sequence comes from Epiperipatus broadwayi, assembly GCA_028023455.1. Taxonomy (NCBI): domain Eukaryota; kingdom Metazoa; phylum Onychophora; class Udeonychophora; order Euonychophora; family Peripatidae; genus Epiperipatus; species Epiperipatus broadwayi. The sequence continues at coordinate 3,294,648 of JAQFVV010012504.1, read as the reverse complement.
TAAAATTAGTACATTAATCAAACTTTGAACATGAAATACATCAATGGGATGCAGTGACAAATAATTACATTTGGTATCTTTTTTTCATTTTCTTGATTAAGATGGAAATAATTTTTTTTAATTTCAAATCAATTTAATGCAAACAAAATAATTTTTTTAAATAAAGTTAGAATATTGATGAATTATAGTATGTTATTTTAAAAGCGAAAATATTAAGAATGTTGGTCGGTGATAATTTCGCATAAATGGTAGATAGTTTTAGAAAGGGAGTTATGAATATTTTTTTTTCAATAAATGGAGGAAATTGTTTCACTGGAAGTAATTCACCAAAGAACTTGGTCGTATTAAAGTGAAGAGAATACTCTTTGTTGTAATTACCAACGATAGTGAAAAGTTTAGATAGAACTTTTTTAGGCAGAACATTATCAAGATCATACATGTATAAAATGTATTTAATGTTAGTCTTGAAGAATGGGATTCATATTCATGATAGATCATGTTCAGTTTGAATAAGATTAATATAAAATTAAAAAGTAAAGAATTCAATAGAAATCCTTACAGAATAGAATTGTGTGTCATAAAATCAGAGAATATCTTTCCTTACGTGATAATGAAAACTTTACTATTCAAAATAAGATTTATGATTACTTAACTAAGGTAAATGTGAATTGTTACAACAGTTATATAAATTTGGAGGTTGAAACTGAGTCAAAGACAGAAAATAACTTACTGGATGACAATTGATGCTGTTTTTTTTTTTTAATAGGCTAATGTTACTGATCACATATAAATATGATAATTGCTGGATAGATAGAGGAAACTTTTTTTTTTCAAAATGAAATTGATATTTGTAATAAAATAATCAGTTTTAAATTATCCTCAATAAATGATTTTATAACTTTAATCATAACAGAAATCATTTATTCTAGGTATAAATTAATCTATGGTTTTAATTTTAAGAATAGAGAGCTGGTTATTATGGGAATGGCATAAGTATGAATGCAGAAATTGCATGTTGTTTTATATTGACAACAAGAGTGTAGCATGTGTAGCCTATTTACCAGTTACGGAAATTGGCCAGAAACATCTTGGATTTTTTAGTGTATAGATATTTTACTAAAACTTATTGCTCAAGTATATAGATTTGTTTTAGAGTAATGATTGATTTTATTGTTGATGAAATCTAATGAATGTGCTTTTCAATTTATTTTATTATGAATTTTATCCATTTATTTTAAAATTCCCATGTTGTTTTGTGTATGTATATTTATGTTATTGTTGATTGAGGAAATGATTTGATAAATGAAAATCAGTTTGTAGTGCAACAAGATACAAATTATCAATCTTGAAATATATATAAATTTGTGAGAAGATTGCTTCAGAGAACTAAAATTAAGAATTCCATCTTTCTAAATTATTTTTTGCAGCTATTTTAAACCATAAATCATCAATACTCATTTAAATTGTAATTCTTCTAAAATTATGTTCATGTTATTGCTCTGTTTTCTATCATAGCTTGTATAGTTCATTTCAAAGAATAGACTTTAATATAAAAATGGTTTTTTGATTTAGGGCTGAAATAATGATTGTTAGTTGGCAAAAAAACAATTTTAATATTTTTATTTATGTCCCCATTGGTACTAGAATGAGGAGGTACATGATCTAATGTGAAATTTTATCTTTACTGTATTTTCATTTCTTTTTCTTCTAACATATCTGATTGATTTACATTAAATGTTTGCATATTTCTATGGTCACTTTTTTCTGTTTTTGTTTTTTATATAATTTATTCTTCATTGTCTGCACCATACTTTCATCATCAATTCAAATATAAGCCACATTAGTTTTCTAAAAATTAAAAAAAAAAAAACTGATACCACTTGATGAAAAAGTTTTAGCAGTAACTCTTTTTCATTTTTCTTTCTTTATTTTTTTCCTTGGAGTGATTGTTCTACTTCAAAATGTTATTTGACTTAATAGTAATTTTTTTGTTCATATCATTAAAATATGTTCCGTTTGGTCGATTGAAGTTTTTAAAACTCACTTTCCATTATAATAAAGTGACTCCATGTTCTTTGATTTTCATTTTATTAGCTGTTTACATTATTTTTATAGTGCAGCATTTTGTGAGACAAATTATTTTAATGTTAATCATTTTCATGTGCTCCATCTATTTCATTGGTATCTCTTGCTTGAACTCATAGTTAATTGTGGAATGGAATAATTTGTTTATGTAAATCTTGAAATAGGGTAAATACAACTGTGAATCTAGAGTAGTCGCATTAATTATGAAAGGAAGCTAAAGCTAACAATAAATAAAGTAAGTATATTATCTAAAGTACTGGAAGGTTTTCAATCAGACCGCAGACTTCTCCATTGTGTCCCCTACATTCCTCAAACTTACCAATGCTCAATTAATCCACAAATTCAAAAGGCAAAATTCCTCCTCAAAGTCAATCTTCACTCTCCTCCCACAAATCAATTTTTGGTCAACCGTGGGATTTCACCAAGATCTCTCCCATATGCCAGCTTTGTAAAACTGACAACGAAACCCTCCAGCACTTTCTACTTAAATGTCCTTTTCTGCTTGGCGTGAGAAATGTCATCAACTCCTGCCTCTCCTCGCACAGGAATACTATCTTCAACCTACAAGAATCCATAGAAACAGGGGTCTTCGCAGCAATTAGACTATCAGTTTTTGTCATCTATGCTCTCTGGTTGCTCCGATGTGCCATTATCCTTGACCAGAGAGTACATTCAGTCAATCAAAAGCTCTTGGACCTAATTCACATTCTCAAAACCCGAAATACCAAACTAGCCCCACCTCCGCTCCTCACAGACCCTTGGGCAATCCTCCAAATCTCAGCCTCTGTCATAGGACTCAATCACGAAGACATGCATTTCTGACCAGCCTGGACTACACACTATTTCCACTTCCCATTCCCTTTTTACATGTATCCTTCCCCTCTTACCATGTTGCTCCTGAAATTTAATTTATTTTACTGTATCTGTTTTTTTTTGTTTTTGTTTTTTTATGAATAAACATTTCATCACTGAGAAAAAGAAAAAAAAAAGTATATTGATACTATTTGTCATGCAGTTGCAAACTTTTTTCACATTGGAAGACTGGGTAATCTGTGTTTGGAAAATAGTTAATATTATTAAATCTGTTTTTAACTTTAGATTTGCTTTAAAATTATACACATTATGAAAACAGTGTTATGCAAGATATAACTATTTGTATATTGTCCTTTTATGGTTACATATAGCAAGATTTCATTATCTATTTCTCAGATTTACCTAACCTGTGGTTAAAAGAAATTAGTTATTCATAAAAACCATAATTTTAAAATTCTAGAGCGTATTGCATGATAAGTGATCATGCTTGAAATTTATGAATTGATGATATTAAGGTATTGTATTTTTGCATTTCATCAATTTTTATCATAAGAAGAATGAAGAAGGATAATTAAAAAATATATATATCCATGAGAGAATGATTGACTGAACACATATATATATCTAGATTTAAGTACAGTTCATTACAGGGTACATATATGTGTATGTAAAAACATGTTTTTTCAATTTACTATAATTGCATTAATTGTTTTTTGTTAATGTCTTAATTGTTATAATTTTAAATTAAATTGTTTCATGAATATTTTTCTAATGGGTATGCACATTTAAATGTTTCTGCTGTATGTGCATGCTAAGATGTATTATACTATTCACCACTGTTTACTTATTTTAAAGTTTTAATTTTAAAAGCACATATACTTTCCCTAAATAAATACTATTATTGTAATTTGTTTCACATGTGATTGTTATAGAATTTTATAATAATAAATAAATAATATTGCCAATAGATTTTTTATATATTTATGAAATGTTATTGTTTAATTTTCAACTATGTAAATTGGGATTTACTCCTTTATACAGATATAAATAAGGAAGATATATCAAAATTTCATTAAAACTTTTTCCATATTAATCTCTTAAGTATTTTCATATTAATGGAAGATAAAACTAATCTATTTTGATTTGCTTATAAAGATAAGAAATATGAATAAAAATTAAAAAGATTAAAAATGCAAGGTTGAGATTATATATTTGTACATGTATTTTTATATATAAGGCTAATAGCTTTTTATTTAAAATGATTAATAATAATTTTAGTTAGAACTATTATTTTATAAAACATTTTACAGTTTTGGGAATTTAAATCTTTTGCAAATTTGGATTGAAAAATATAATGTTGTCATTTAAAAGATTTTTTCTTTTTATGTTTTTGTAGCATTTTAAAAATCAAGCAAAAAAAAAAGAATAATTTGAAACTGTTTTTATAGAATATAAAGAATAATTTGAAACTTTTTATAGAATTTAAATAGATTTAAGGAAGAGGTATCAAAATGATTACTGTTTAATTCAGATAAAAAACATTGATAAATACTCAAGAATGTAAAATAGCTAAGAGGATAAGAAGTGAGATAATAATAATAGTGGTAGTGATGTGGAGAATTTCTATGGGAAATCAAATATAAAATCTAAACAATTTTTTTTTTTTAATTTTAAAGAATTATTTACACCTGAAATAAATGTTGTACCAGCAAGATTTGTATAATTGATCAGCAAGACCCAAAGGCTGATTAGGGGCTCTCAACTAGTAGACACCGGGATATCCAGGCTACTGGTTTAAACCCTATCTAAACTTCATAGTCTCAAGCCCTCAATTAACGTTCTTGACAGCACACAGCTTCCTTCTCTCTGCATAGCACAACGTAGCTCAGGCATCGAACATGGGTACTTTTTCTCAGGGTTCTTTGCGACTCACATCGCGACCGCAGGATAGCACACTTCAATTTTAGATAAACCTATTTACCTGGGTGGTACCTGTTTTCCAGCCCAGCAGTTTAGAACTAGGCTACTTAACATATAAATAAGACTAGGTATGTGTTTGGAAATACATAACTAAAATAATTCGGCTCGCAAATTTACATAGATTATCTTAAATTTATTAATACATAAGTAATTCAGAGTAGTTTACAAAATGAAGGTTATGAGATTGTTATCTGCTAGCCTTTACAGCATTATACCAAGGAATGTTGGCTGACAATGCTATATAGTGCTTTAACTCTCATGATTCTGAGTTTATCAACCCATTCTGGGCATAAGATGTACAAGTAATTCATTAAAAAAGGTTTCTTATGACAGGGTTTGAATTTAGGTTGCCTGGAGTTGGTGCGGATAAGTATGTGAATATAAGAAGGGAATAATAAGAAATTTGCAGTGTTGCTCGTGTTCACAGAGACCATAGACTTGTACGATGAGGAAGATCGGTGACATCTGTTGGCAATGGTTCAAGCTTTGGATAAAGTACCAGGTCGCAGAGCTGGATCTGCTTCAAACCCTGGAGAGAGCACAGTTAGTGCATAGAATCTGGGATTTGGGGTCGCAAGGAACCTCCACTCCCTGCAGAACCCGGTCCGGTATACATCAATAGACCAAACTCCCAGGCACATCACATCCAGCCTGACTTTACGTTGTCGACCGTTAATACGAGAAAGCTATGCCACATATATAGAGAATTCATTTAATAGGTCATAATCGCGGATTGGTAAGCATCAACATAAATGAGTGGACAAAACTGCAACATTAAATACCCACACATACTAGTTAACATAAAATGTTTTAATCATATAAATCGTTAGGTCCCCATTAAACCATAACTAAGTATATGAAGATTCGCCCATGACACAAGAGTTATTTATACTAAAGTAATATAACACTAATCTAAGAGATTTTGGGTGTTTAGAGATTTCCGAATAAGTTGATAAAGCTCATCAATTTCCATTGCGGGTCTACACATATATAGCGGCTTTGTTTATAATCTGGATCATTAATGATATTACATTCTACACCAAGATATGTATTTACTTATTATAACTTTAACATATCAGGGTTACATACATAAGAGCGTCTTTATACAAATTTTATTAATATTAATGATAATTCTCTGACGCATTATTTTACACATTTAATTTATAGATCCAGATTATATCATGATCAAGAGCACTTGTGTTACCAATCTAACATGTTGATAAAATAAAACAAAAATTTGTTTACAATAATTCTACAAGTTTAATATGTTTAGCTAATTTATATATATATATGATCTATGAGGCATATATAGCTAAATAATAATAGTATAATCAATAATTGTGCTCGCCATTCCTGTTAACAGGAACATATTTCTAAGAATTTATATAACTTGCTTGATTTGATGGAGAGAAGAGATTTTAAGCATAATTTAATCAGGCTATTTGTTTGCTATTGAACTTTTATTTTCAGCGTCTTCTTACTCCGCTCTATCTCTAGAGACATCAAGGGTTAAGAAGCATAAACAATTTATTTTAAAATGTAATTCTTAAATCTCTTCATCACTCAAGGTAAGACTTTTACTCAACATAAAATAAGTTGTATTATTTAATAATTTTGATTGAATCATTTAAGACAATAGACTTACACTAAAATAAATAATTACATATATAAAAGTCAAGACCTATTTAATAGATTAATTGCAAGGGTTTTAGTTACAGTTAATAATTACTGAAGGTGTATAAACATTTTTACTAGTAATCTTGGGACTCCTGAACTTCTCTTCACATACATGTGCAGCGGCTAAGTATGTGGTAGCATCATAGGGCTGTGTGGATGGATATCTTTTAGTGTGGAACTTCTACGGACACTCGGCTCTCCGATGACCTAGAGAAGCCGACGCCCGACTCCTCATGCATTCTAACAGGTGCTCTTATTATCTTCTTAAAATATATTTTTATAAGCCCATTATAAGAAATCTAGTATACCATACATTATTGGTAATAAACTTTTTTGCTGGTTTTACATGAAAAGATCAATAATCGTAATAATTCATCAAACTGATAATAATTTTTAAATTTTTTTATGAACAGTTCCACACTCTGTTTTTATATATATTTTCTTTTGATTGAGGCGGCTCTTGGCTGTAATGGCTTTCTGTCCTTAAATTCCGATCTTAAATTTAGTTCCATTTGCCTCTGCATGCCTCTTTGGTGCCAATTTGGTATCCTGTGTATTGTCTCTAACTTTTCCTGTCCATACATTACAATGTATACAGGACGTGGAGGTGTTAAACTGCAACTATATTTGTATTGTTCCAGGGATACATCACTTACTTTCACTTATTTAATAAGTTACAACCAGTCTCCCATTGTTTATGCATTTTAAATTTTTTAAATTTTCATAAGATTTATTTTGTTCGTATTTTAAAATTCTTAAAATAAATTTTGTTTCAATTAGAACCTTTTAGCAGCTATTTTCATTAACCGAACTAAATAGCGTGATTGTAATACATAAATCTTTAACCTTTTAACTAAAGCAATTGCACACACACACGTACCTATTTCTAAGGTGTGCAAATATTTTCAAATAAATTATTAATACAACATGAAGCAAGTATGTCTATGTACAGATAGATATACACCGCTTCAATGTTAAAATGTTTTTTTTTTGTTTTTTTTTGTTTTTAATTAATTAATTAAATATTAAAAAGAGTTGGAGTGGGGGAGGTCCTTTGCTCATAAAGTAGATTTGCTTAACTAAGTTTTATGATCCTATATATCATAAATTATGCGGTAATCTTATGTTTTCATTGTCTCAAGTTGACATTTTTTTACTCATTTTTTAACTTCAGTTTGCTCTTGAATTGTTTATTATAAATAAATCCAAATTATTATTATTTTATAATGATATTGTTTTTTAATTTTAGGACTTCTTTGCTGTTAGACTCATTTTAATCATTTATCCCCTAACATTTTGAGTTGTAATTCTTTTTTTTTTTTAAAAAAAAAATATGTAGATTTTTAATAAATTTTTACTTAGAGTATAACTTTTATATTTAAGATTTATGTATAATTTGCAGTAGTGGAAAAATTGTTTATGTAAAATTATTAATAAATTGATATTTTAAAATTATGACGATTTTTCAAAATTAGTTCTTTTATTTTTAAAAAACCCTGTGATTCAGATTATGAAACCATATGATACAGGAACCCTAATGAATTGACATTCTAAAAATGAAATAATTGCAACATCAATAACTATCAGTGTAAATCTAATTTAATTATTACTGTAAATGTGAATGGTGTTTTGTAATCAGTTCTTTCACCTCAGTTTGATAGAAAAATACTTCTATTTTTTAATTTTTTTTAAAAATCAAGGCCATGTAATTGCCAGTAGAAAATTTAAAATCTTCAATCATAAAGTTTTTTGTTACCTGTTGATAAAATTTATTTAAAATAAATATATATGGTAAATATTTTATTTAACACAATAACCTTATACACCTGGGTCTTGTTTTACGTGATAGATAGGTTCCTCAGAAAACACGCGCAAACGAAATCGTGCAAAAATAGACGTAACTTACATTGAAAAAGGGGGGATGCGGTCTGTGATTTTTCAAAATTCGCGTAAAAGCAAAGCACCAACGTAAAATTACTTTAAAATTCGCACAAAAAAAAAATAAGGAAATAAAATATGACTAATAAAAAATTTCAAATTTGAAAAAAATTGATACAAGACAAACTTTTTTTAACTATAATATTTAATTTTGTTCAAAATAATATATTTTTATGCATAATTTACAGTGCAGTAATTTACATTTTTTTATACATGTTTTAATTATTATTGCTATTTGCCCCAAAACACGTTCGTTTGCAAACTAGTAAAAAATCAGATTCTCATGTGATGTGATGTAATGTATTTGGCTTCTCCTTAAACGAAAAGTCAAAAATATCTCAGCAATTATTCTCACAAGAGGAAATATAACTAGCGCCAAGTTCACTCTCAGGTTGTGTTAATGGTTTTCTGTTGACAACGACGATGATTTTATTAATTGTTTATGAACTTAGACTTACGATAATAAAAAGACATTTATTCACCACTGCTGGGAAAAATTTAATTAAAACTAACAACTAAAAATTAAATTCTTATTTTTATCTCTAATTTTCAATTCCTTTTAAAAATCAAATTTCGTTTTACATCACATTAATTTCAAGTCACCCGTAAGTAATTTTTAAATTGTTAATTACAATTAAAAATCAAATTTTAATTTTTAATTGTGCCCACTGCTATTATTGACCTTTTAAAAATAAACTTGTGAACACTAAATGATTAATAATTGATTACGTTCTTATTTAAAAAGCAAAAACAGAATGTGATTTAAAATGCAAAATTAACACACACAAATGTTTGAACAAATTTACATTATAATCTTGTAAAATTTAATGTGTGTATACATAAAATGTGGAAATCATGATTTTAATTTCATTATTGCATAAAATCTTACTATTATAAAGTACTGAAAATATTGAAATTACTAAGATGAAAGTAGAATTCCAATAATGTGCTATTACTTTCAATATAACGTAAGTGCGCGAAATTTATTATTTAATGTAATAGCGCATTATTGGAGGTCGACTTCCGGTGAAACACGAATCACGTAACTTCAAAATCGTGTTAAATAAGTCCGCGTAAAAAGAGACCCAGGTGTAATAATAAAATGTATTCACTACAATAAGAAAATGTATTGCAATATAATTTCATATTAAAACAGTAACTCCCAACTTGAGTTACATATATTCCAAAGATAGAAACCAGGATATTTAGGAGTGTGTGAAAAAAAAATTGAATAGCTCCAGAAAAAAAAAACATATATGCCAACAGACAAGACACAAATCAAACAATTTTTCTTTAAATGGTATTAAACTTTATTCTTCTATGATATATATGTTAATTAAATTTAAAGATGAAGTGCATAACAGAAATTATTTTAACATATAATCTCGACATACTTTTTTTACTCGTGAACCCTGTATAAATAAATATATTTTTAAATTGCTAATTAATACTTATCTTCCAGTGAAAAAGAGACTTGTTAATCGCTGATTGTTTATTATACTATGGTTGAGTGTTAACATCATTAATTTTTGAAAAGTTAAAAATTATGAAGTTACTTCTTTATGAGAAGTCGTGTAATGAATTTAGTCTTGTGGAAATCTTTGCTCACATTATTATTTTGATGAAGGGTGGAAATTCTATTTCTAAGTAAGTTGCAGACTTGTCGCTATAGGCACATTTGGTGATAAATATTCAAGTGTTATTGCACCACTATTATCAGGGTATTTATAAATGGATATGTGAGCAGTGTTCAATGAGTAACTTTGTCTCAGTCTTCTCTATCTTTTTTTTGTCATGATTGCAAGAATTAAATTAATTATATCATTACTTAAACAATTCAAAACAAAACAACACTCTCCATATAGTAGTGCCATCTTGTGCTAACAAGAGCAATCAATGGATGCCAGAAGGCTTGTGCATAAAATCCCTATCTAGTGCCTACTCATGTGAGGTTTAGTGGTTTAATATCATTACTTTTTAAGTCCATTATTGGAGCATTTATTTCATATATATATATTTGAAATAGCAGTAACTATATTATAAACACTTTGCTAATATGAATATGGTTTTATGGAAGTGGACTGCCATAAGATGCACAAATGAAAGTAAGGTGCAAAACACTGCATTAAAACAATGCATTTACAAATATAGAATACAAATTGCCTAAAATAATACTTAGCACAAGTAAAAGAAAATTTTATATTTACAGATTAAATATAAAATTATCAGAGGTAAATAAAATATAAATAATATCTCTCATTTGAAAATGCAAAATATTATCTTTGATCATTATTAGGACTTATATTAAGAATGATTAACTGAAAGCAAACACTATTTAAAATTGTAGAGATTTGAGGAAAAGACATACTGCAAATAAAAATTTGAGTTACATTCTTTTGAATGAAATCATTGGTGAAAGAAAAAAAAAGTGTCTATGGTCTTGGTTCTGGTAATTTTAAAACACAATGCATTGAAGTATGAAAATTAAGGAACTTTTAAATGTGAGTATTTAGAAAGACTTGTAACAAATTTGATGAAATATTAAGAATAGTTATGAAGTTGTAAAAATTTTTGTCAAAAGATATTGAATATGTATATATTGATTTTGAAAAAGAGATTTGGAATGAAAGAAGCCTGACTTATCAGTCTGAGATATATTTTTGTACAGTCAGATGGGCTTTTTTTAAATAAAAAAAAAGTAGATATATTGATAAAGTACATAAGACTGTTGATTACAAATTTTTTGTAATATTTAATAGATATGAAAATTACTTGGAAAATAATGGAGGGAAAAAAAAGTTTAGTGTACTAAATTTTGTTTAAATATTTACAAATAATAAAAAATGGGCAACAATTAATTATAGGAATGATGAAATTGTATCAAAATTAATTAAAATAAATCATGAGTTTTGAATTAATAGGAATGACATTTCTCCCATTGATAATGTTCATTGTACAATTAGTTGTCTGTTCAAACCTATAGCTTTGGTTTATCTATTTCAAAGAAAAATCCTTAACTTGTTTTGTAATCTGACAAAAAAATTTATAACAATTAGTCTTGATAACTACTAAGTCTTTAAGGAAATTATTTATAAGTAAATCTATAATAGTATGGAATAAAAACATCACATGAGCTAGTTTGGAAGGCATTTTTTAAAAATTGTTGTTGGTTTTTAAATATTTAGAAAGATGAGAAAGGTAATTTAATTAAGCAATAATAACTATAATGAAAAAATAAATAAATAGAGAATTAGCTTTTTATGTAGAAATTAAAACATAATTAAAAAGATTTTATTTAGCGTATAGATTAGTTTTAAAGAAAGTTTAATTATTAACAAAATATCAAAGTATTCTGTAGAGAATCCAATCAGAAAATATTCATTAGTAGCTTTATTTAATCCTTCAGTTCTGTTACTGTAGCCATAGATTCAATGTTCATTAACTGTATGATTCATGTTTAGTTTTTGTACATATTTATGTAGAACAGCAGCTTCTAAATTCCATTTATGAAGCAGATGAGTATACTGACCATGGCTTATCTTGAATCTTTTAATTAAATACAATTAGCTTAATGTAAGATTTTGAAAAAGAAATTTTTTTATAACTTCAATAGAATTCCACACATACTATAATTCTTCAATTGTAGATTTCAAAAACTAGATCTGATTTGAAATAAATTTTAGAAAATGAAATTATATCTCGCCTTTTGGCAAATCCATTCTATTTAACATTTTTTTGGTGAAGTATCTTTTCTGATGTCTGATGGGGGTATATGTGAAAAAATAGTAAATCATTGTAAAGGAATAGACTTAAGTGTGTGAATAATATTTCTCATGATAGTATTTTCATCCAGAAATTTAGTGTTGAAATTTTTCCTTTATACATAACAGTATTCGCTAACAGAATATGTTACTGCTAAGAAAATTATAAAGTACTTATTTTACAATATCAAGTAATTCTAGCCAGCTTTTCAAAGAATTTATTCCTAGAAATAATTTTGATTTTAATCTTAAATAAATAAAGAAATGTTATTCATAAAAGTCATGGGGTAGGATTGTTTTTTCAGTTTATTATTTCAAAAGATTATATTCAGATTACAAGATACTTCCCTATTTAGATTAAAATTTTAACAAACTATCTAAGTTAGATTAGGAATAAGTTCTCTGTCTTTGGAAAAAATATTCTTCCATATTCTTATTGATAAACTTTTATTTCAGAAAATAGTCTTGTGAAATCAAAACAATGTCATCAGCATAGATGAATTTCTTTCATTCTGTTCAGAAAGATCCTTGATAAATATATTATAGTGAGGAAACTAAATCCTCATTTAAGAATTTTTCGAATATTTTTCCAAGCAGAATCATAAGCTGAAATTAGATCAATAAAGATCATACCAATTTCTAAGTTAAGTCTTTTTCAATATGAGTTATTAAAAATAAACTTGTTCACAACAGTTTTTTCCTGAACCCAGCCTGCTCTATATAGTGTAACAGTCATATTTGTACACTCATGCAACAAAATCGAGAATTTTGGTAAATTATATCAAGGCTGATCTAGATGAGGGTTTGAAACCTCAAATCTGACCGCACCTCAGGTCCTTCCCCAACACTCCCTGACTTACTACCCTATGAATGACATATATGAAGTTATACTCGTAATCTCTTAATCCCCGTGCCGACAGTAGCAAAGGGTGGAGCGAGAGACTAGAAATAATTCTAAACACTTGGCAGCTTAACTTAACACACACACAACTTATGACTGGTTATATAATGCATATATTAATAAATATGGAAAGTGATTCAATACAACAGAGTGAATAAGATATTAATGTATTTAAAATTATTTAATCTTGTCAAAACAACACGAACAATAACAATTAAGTGCACTGGATATTCCACTCGCAGGTGGTATGGTGAATATGTGAATTACAAGTTCTCAGATTTATTGCACTTAGTCATAATCATTTTATTATAACATTTTATAAATTAGTAATGGTTTCTACATCTATAATGATGCTTAAATTATGCTCTGCCATTCCTACTGGGTTTGCTAAGAGTTAAATCTTAAGAGAGTGCAACTTTATATAATGTATATCTAATATTATTATTTTGTAATGAGCAGTCAATGTGCTCTTTATGCAGATAGTATTATATAAGCTAGATCTGAGGTTCAGATCAATGCTGAACAATTAATATAACAGCAGGTGAACTGGCGCTTTGTAGTATAACTTCCGAGACTATGGCGCTACACAAATTACATCAGAGGTGCGGCTTGAATGTGCCTTTACTCATGAGATTCAGTAATGATTACTCAGTTCTCAGGTACCAGACGCTTGCTATCTGTGAACATTTAATTCGGATGATTGAACAGTCTTAATATAAGATGCTGGATATCAGTGTTCCAATTCTAAAAGAAGTAATAGGAATGGCCCTTAAAACCAGTAGCCCATTCAAGAGAGAGCTGTCCAAACTAGGAATAATAGGATGGCCCTTAAAACCGAATCCTATCTTAATAAGTATATAATAGCAAGGCATGATACACCAAAGTGCTTCATAAAAGCCCATTCGCAACACTTTCTAAATATTAATTATTAAAGTTAGTAAAGCACGAAATCTATAGTTTCATTCTGCGAAACTACCATACTCCAGTTCATAAATTAGCATACTTAAACTGTGCTAAAAAGGAATTTATTAAAATGTTCTAGTTTACAAATTAACCTACATAGTCTATGATAATAAACTAAGGAGGGCTAAAGCATATTTGGGACTTGAACTTGGCTAATTACTGACAATATGCTTTAAAAGATCACTCTCGCATATTTAACTAAACAGACCTTCAATAAGCAAACCTGTATGAAATATTAAGCCAAACATAGTAGCTTAACTAATATACATAAGAGTAGATTTTCAGACCGGAGATTTAGAAGTATGCCAAAAACAGCATGAATTAATTTACTTGAGAACAAAAGCTTCTCTTTATGTTTATAATAATTAGTAATCTTCGCTCTGAAGGCATAGCACAAATTAATAAATGCATTGTAATACAATATATATATATAGGCACAAGCATAGACGAGAATAGATAAAATAATAAAAGTCATTGTCTTTTTACGAGTTGAATTTAAAAGACTTAAGAGAAATTGAGATTAGGTAAGATTTTACACTTGAGCTTTTTACATTTAGTTTAAAATTATACAAATAGGAATACACTTATTTAACATAGTTTAATTAATTTAAGAGATTTACGTTTAAGAGGTTGGGCACATTACTTATATTTTACAGCTAGCTTTAGGAAAGCTTTAAAGTTGCTATAGCATTAGGTTAGCTTGGTTGAGGATTTGTTACCGGTTGTTCGACTATGAAGGCTTGCAGTTTGGCAGGATTACACACACGCATGGCCTGGTTCATCGGCTGATCTTTCTATGTGCTATTCTTTCAGGTAGGCTGGGGTTTGAGTCCTCCATCTTCATAAATCCGGCTGCCGAGGAGGCAGCAATGACGGTCTCTAGCCACTGATATCCATAATAAAACTTGGGCACACTGCCGGGATATAAGTTAACACGAGACTAAAGCAAAGTGGACTCCTGTTCATTTCAAACTGGGGTTTTTATATTTTCTTTACCCCCCCCCTTTTTCACAAGCCATTAACATATTCGCAATCTTTATTTTTAAACTTAAGAAGTCCTTAATTTTGGCAACTACAAAAGAACCGGCTGGATTTATTGCAGGCGGACCCTGTCAATGACTGTTAATTGTTCTAACTTTTATTTTATAAGATACATAAAGTTCGTTTCTCAGCTTAGTGCGAAGTAATTCTGAGATAGCCATAAACCTTGAATTTCTTTTCTTTTTTTTCAAAAGAGATTCAAGACGCCAAATATTTAGCATACACCTAAGAAAATTACCTCTGAATTTAATTACTATATGTGAATACTAGCAATTTAGTAAATTGAATAACTTCAAAGACAGTTCGGAAATAATTTAGAAAACTTGTAATGTTTAGCAAACCGATTACATTACAGTTACCTTCGCATATATACATAGGTATGTTCTCATATATATACAATGTCCACAGCTTAAACCAAATTTAATAACTTAAAATCACAACCAAATCTTTATATAAAATTATAAAGGTATATACATTATACATAATAATATCAATCAGATGTGCGAAGATACAATTTCTTGCAAATACAACATTTATCTAATATTACAAAATATACAACCATTTAAAATAGATATGTTCGCACTATAACAGTCGGGGTTTAATTGAATTTTCAGTCTTACTGTATGTGCGCTACAGGGCGCCACTAGGGTATTTGAACCTGGAAAATTTATATAGTAGGCAGATACACGCTGTTAAAGATCCAATTTTTATTTTATATCGACCGTCAGGCCCAGTCACTAGTTCATGGAGTAGCAGAGGTTTAAAATATATTTTTAGTAAAGATTAAAAAAAAAACTAGATCACTGCCAGTACTAATAACAAAAGATTTTTATTCACGTATATATATGTGATAACACACAAACTTGAAAAATAGTTTCTATCAAAAAAAAATTGTTTTATGTTTCATTATTATTATTATTACATTAAATTTTAATCTTAGAATGTTGAGCATAGATAAGCCACCCAGATGATGCACTTAAGATTTTCCAAACATTTGACTCCAGGCTAAAAGTCCGCAGCCGCACCAATGCTCACTTCCAGATATATATCCGCAACCAATGCAATGTGAACATGTTATTATAAAAGCACGCTGACAGGAATGTGCATCTGACAGCGTGATATTATTTGAAGAACATGACCTTCGTCCAGTACAAGAATGTAGTCTGTCTGTCGATGGAAACATGCATATCAAATAATAAACGAGAAATGCTACGTATAGATGGGAGAGTGGTCTATCTCACCAACTTATTTTCCCTATCCGTAGAGCTAAAAAGGGGGTCAATGTCGTAGGAAGTACTCCACGTCCCATTTCAACGCCATGACTACTCCTTTTAGGGTCATGCATTCAGTTGGGCATGTTGCCCTAACTGCTAACACACTTCACATTACATTGATATAAACATCCATATATCCTTCCACCAGCATCGACACAACTATGAAACAAATAGACCAAAATCAAATCCCCTTTAAACTAACATATACTTAAATGAGTCTAAGCAGTTATCTACACTCGACTTAAATTTAAGTCAATTTAATAATTTAATTCTTTTATAAAAAAAATCTTTAGTTTACGGTTTTTTAACTTATTTTAAAATCACATATTGTATTCAACTTATTTTTACCACAAATAATATATTTGACCTATTTTTTAAAAAAATCTAATAATGCACATATTATGATGCGTAGTTACTTTTATCTTTAAATTTATGTTTGCAATCGCAAACCCCTACCCTGTTACAAACAGACCTTATACTAGGCATAAATAAATAAAAATACAATACTTTTTTTTTTTTTTTTTAAAGATTACGTTTGAACTTTAGATAAGAATTTTAAAATTGTCAAGTTCATAAAAAATAAAGTTCAGGTTTGATCAGAAGAAAGTGTATAGTTCATATTTAAAGGAAAATAAAGTTCAAAGATTTTAAATTAAAGGGAGGTTATATTTCATTTTTATCACTTCTAATTTATACTTTCCTTTCTCCGGGCTCGTTCCTTCGCGATGAAGATTTGAATTTATGCAAGGGCCATTTCTTGCAGAAGATGGCGATTTATGAAGACTTACGACACTTTAGGATGACGGTTCCAGTGGTTCAATCCTGGGATCCGTGGAGATGGAGGCTGCCTTCGGCCAACCGAACCGAGGGAAGCACGATTAAAACAGATTACATCTTTGGTAACAGCGACAATAACTTTTAACTTTTCACCAACGACAAAACGAATTCAAAATTCTAATCTTCTAATTAATTATTTCTTTTGAATTCTTCCTTTTATAGTCCTGAGACGTCATCTCTGGAATGCACGGATCCATCAAACATTCCGTAGATTTTCCTCTGTGGTCTGTGTATATCTTGGGCGGGAAAAGCAAGCCTTTTGTTTCTATTTCTCGACTCATCTATTTCGCAATCATTTTTTTAATTGTCATTTTGCTCTAAGGATCTGTTTGTAATTTTATTTTTGTTAAAACTCTCTTCGTTATTTTTAAAATTAAAAGGTTTTTATTATATTTATTTAAAGATTAGAATCTTTGCTTCAATTCTATAATTTTTTAAAGCTTATTTTATTTCAATATTTAAATTAAACTTATTAATAAATTAATAATTCATTATTTGTGCATTTTGCACTTTTGTGCTTTTAATTCAGTATTAGATATTTACAAAAAAAAAAAAAAAATTAAGTACTAAAATTTAAATGTAACGCATATATATCCTGTTACAGCATATATAATCATACACATATACGTGTAATAAATATACGCTTCTATTTATTAAATTACTTAGTATACGGTTATATACGTGCACCTCTATGGTTCGAATTGGGAAAATGAAGACTACTATGATATATAGTAGGTGAAACTATATGATGGCTAAATCATACTGTTTCAATAGGTGGATGACTTTTCAACTATTTGCAAAATTTTTGTTAATATATTTTTTTCAAAAAGCTTTTAGAAAACACTTAATGATATTGAGTAATAATTTTTTGAATCATTTATGACTTTATTTGGTTTTAAGACTTTTGTTGTGCTTTTGTGCCAATTTTTTTAGAATAGTTTCTGTATGCTAAACGACTTCTTGATGAACCCCTGGTTAAAGGCAGCAAACTATGAAGAAAAAAAGCTTTATAGATTAGAGATAATCAGGTCTTAAAAAGTGTTATTAAAAAGTTATAGTATTTAATTAGATTGATGTAAAGAAATGATGAAATCTTAAGTTGTTTTTTAGATAACCAATGGATCCTGATCATTTTTCTATTAGTGATTGGTAAATCAATATTTTTAGCTAAAACTTAAAACAATAATAAGAAACCATTAAAACTGTCATGATCTGATAATGCTGGTGAATAATGTTTCTCTTTCACATTTGGTAATGAGAGGATGGGTTGATGATGCCTTTGCCTTTACAATGGGATATTTGAAGATTGTTTTAAAAGAAATTGTACAAAGTGACTTTAATTATGAAAGGGTTAGTTAGAAAGCATCTAAATCTTTTATAATATAGTAACTAGGTTTGTATAAGATTTGTAATGTGAAACTTGTATTAGAAAAGAGTAGTTTGTCAATAAATTTGTAAGAGAAATTCACTATTTATTTTATGTCTTGTTAAATGCAAATTTAAATAAATATATAATTACATGTGATTAATATGAATATAAAAAATAATAATAGTAATAAAAACATAAGAATATAGGTGTTCAAAAACCAATTACCCATAAGAATAACAAAGATTGTTAATCAAAAAGTAAATATTGAAGACCATTTGTTACTTGATTGGGAAAATGTCTTTACTTATTCATACATTTAAGTAATGAAATAAATAATTTATTTTTAGTCCATCTTTTTATTAAAAAAGCAAAAATAAATCAACATTGCATATCCTATTATTTACAAATGCCTTTATTGCTCTGCATTCTTAATATTGACTAAAGTATTTATGTATGCATGTATTAATAAAGCCATCAAACATATATACAGCTTGTACTGAAGATATTAATTGATAAAATTAAAATTTTCCAAACAAAGCACTGCCATAATTTTATTAAAAAAACACCTAGAATACAAAACGATGTGAATGACATTTTAAAATTTGACGCATAATTTTTTACAAAAAAAAAAAAAAAACAACCATTGAAGGCAAATGATGTAATTTTATTTTTGAAAAAACAATATTGGATAACATTATTTGGTAGAAGGAAAATATCTAGATAGCTTGATTACTGTTTTATCTTGAGATTTGTCAACTCTTATGATCTAAATGGATATCTGCCTCTTTTTCTTTTTTTTTAAAATTTTGCATTTGCCTCAGTGCTGAATATTCATTAGTCTGCATATGTGTTTCCATCACTGAATCAACATAATACTGTTAGTTTGCAATCAAATATCTGAATCCCATTAGCCGTTTGTCAAAGCAGATGACTGAGTTGTGAGATTTTTTTCAATAAATGGAAAGCAAAATAGTATCCCTTTGTTGGCATGGTATACAGATATAGTAGCAAGCAGAACTTTTCTTTCTTCAATCTGAATATTCATGCTCCATCTACCCTATTTCCATCATTTTTTTTGTTATATGATTTAGACAATTTATCACCTTAATAACTTCTCCACAATTGTACTTTTGACAATCAAAAAATTGTGCTTTGTCAATTTGGATGGATGTTTCATTTGTATCTTCTCTTTGCCCTTTTGATTCTTTTGATATGACTTGTGAGTTTAAACATTAGTGAAAGAAATTGAACCAATAAACATATTTAATTAAAATATTCCTGATAAACTTAATGACTGTCACTGCAGATAGCTCTAGGATTAAGAAAAACATCTCCAAAATCTCAGTTGAGTTTACGATTTATTAGGCTATTTATATAAAGAATATTGGAAAAACTCAGTCCCGATTTAGATTGGACAAATAGATTATTATTATTATTATGTGGATATTAAAATATAGGTCTAAATTCACTTTTGGTGTTCTGTCTATATCTGATGCAAGGCTTTTCATGATGACATTCATTCAGTAGATTGTACTGCCTCAAAAATTCCAAAACTGTATTTTCATGACAAATACTGAGTGATAAAATTCTTTAAGAAGCACGGCAATAACTAAAATCCATATAAGAGAATTGCAAAAATATTTCTAAAAAACGTGAAATGTCACAAAACTGTAATGGTGAAATATATATAAAAAAACGTCTAAATAACAATTAAAATTTTTTAAAAATTTTAATTACATAAGATTTTTTTTTATTTTTATTGATTATAATATCATCAGTATAATTGGTGTATGCAGTGAGTAACTGACAAATTCAAAATTCTGAATTCCATGAAAAAAGATGATTTCCTGATGCCACAAAACCATAGTTCATTTTTATTTTTATGCATTCATAAACATTTATTCAGTTGCAAATCAGAGAAAATTCCTGAATTATTATTTTATTTTTATTTGTTGGAAGTTTGAATTGAAAACTTGTGGAATTTTAGATAAATAAGGTTTCCAAGAAGAGTTTACCTATTTCATTAATTTTTCAGTCTTTTGTTTTGATATTTTAAATTTAAATAATATTAATCATTGAGATAAGGTTATTTTTCCAAGTGCCTTAATGCAATATTGAAAAAAAGGAAAGTATAAATGACAGTTCACATTGGACAAATGTGATCTTTAATGGTCATGCACACAAAAAAAGACAATATATATATGATCATCCAGTACTTGGTAGTTTTCCAGTAAACTAAGATAGCAGCTTGTATTTTTGATAAATATACAGTTTTGAGGTCTTACAATCTACCGAAGATGGGTTAATTATTAAATTAAAACAAAATTAATAGATTGTTAAATTTAAAAAAGGAATAAAGTTTATTAAGAAGCTTTATTTCAATTTTTACTTATACATCTTTACCCCTTTTAGCGAAGGTAATTGGTCCCCCAAAACTCATCATTAAGTAAGAATATCGCATAAAAAATTAAGTAGTTATAATGAATTCCTACGGGAAAAAAATTGGCTGGTAAATCCAGCTAAAAATTTCATTATAGGCTGTTAACAAATAATTTAATCTAGTATATATAGTAATTAAAAAAAACCTTAATGTGCATTATATGCTTGTGTAAACTGTGCTGTGTATTACGCAAGTATGCACTTAAAATATATGTATGCATGATAGTGCAACATAATTCTATGTAAAAAAAAATACTTATTTTAAAGTTGATCTTTATGGTGATCCATTCATCAATCATAATTATCTAATTTCTGAATCAAGAATTGCTTATTCTAAGATCTCCTTTGATGATATTGTTTTTTTTTTTTATCCATTCATCAATCATAATTATCTAATTTCTGAATCAAGAATTGCTTATTCTAAGATCTCCTTTGATGATATTGTTTTTTTTGTTTTTTTTTGGAGGAGTGAACCAGATGATCGCTGAGGATCTAGAGAAAATGTTTTGCATGAATAGTTGATGTGCTTGGATTTTTTTTTTTTTTTGGATTTCATGATTTTGGAAAGATTCAATACACTTACGATGGTTTGAGCATTCTGTTCTATTTTGTCTTGGGTTTTTTAAAGTAGTGGCAATGGTGAACATGGATAAAGCCATAAAAGAACAAATATGATTACCTTCTCTTTCCAGTTGACTTAAGATATTTATTTCTGTTTCCAAAACTATTTTTTCATGGTCATTAATTGCAGCCATGATTCTAAGTGAAAATGTAAACAGAATTACTAGGAAAAAAAAAAGTGTCTTTTAACTATTCAAAAGTACAGCAAAATGGGCAAGAAAGTAAAAATAAACTAGCAGTTAATAATTTGTTGTGTTCTTCTGCGCAGTGTGTGCTGAAAAAAAAAAAAATTGTAACTAAGTTTTTTTTTTCATATTTGTACTACTAGTATTGTATATAACTTACATGAAATTATTTAGAATATTTAAAAAATGTTTAATAACAATTTATTTAATTGATCATAAAGACTTTAGTGTAAAAGTAATAAATTTAGCATACTGCATATTGTCAAAACTACTTCAAAAAAATATATATATACTGATATATTAAAAAAGGAAGAAAAAATATATCTAATGCATTCTGCATTTGCATATTGTAATCAATATTTAAGGCTTTTTTTTCAATATGTGCTACGCAGATCTAAATAAAATTCACTTTATACAGTATATAAATGCATAAGCTAACTGAATTTTTTTTTTTTTTTAGTTGTCGCATTTTTTTAAATGTGGTAGACATGTTCTTTGAAATGATTAAAAATTTTTGATTAGTGGAGTCAAACTATTTAAATAAATATTAAAAGCATGAATCTTTTTCAGTTTATCTGTATACAATTTTCCATATGTTTTTTTAAGTTGTATATAATAAAATTTTCATTTTTTTTTTATTCTTTATTTTTATATATGTGCAATAATGTTTATGAGATGTTTTAAAATCAAGCTAATAGATTATGTTTGTAATATGCTGGACTATTTCCATAATCTATCATTAAATGTAGAATGTATAGCAAATTTTAAACTTTCCTTAAACTTTTCAAATAGACAATCCAGGTTAGTAATTGCACAATGTTTCGAGTAGTATTATTCTCTACTCTTCTTCAGGTGTTGCTGGCCTGACCAGTGATAATATTAGCATAGGAGTCGAACTTATGCCTTTAGATTCTTGAATATCGAATTTTAAGGCAATGCTCTAACCGAGTTAATCGGTTAAAGGCAAAAGGTAGTAGAAATGTCATATATTTATATATGAGGGTTGGTTCAAATCCTCCTAAGTCTACTTTTGTTTTTAATTTTTTTTTCTAAGAACAAGGTTAATTAAAGGCTTTCATACATTGTGTATTGCCATACTGGATTGACTTTTAGGATTATTTGTGATTGTCATATGAGCAGTTTCCTTGAATTTTGTTCTTCACACCTTTTCCTCTCTATCCAATATTTTTATATTTTCTCGATTCACCATATGGTCATCAGTACTTGCATGGTCTGCTACTGTAGACATGTTTTTCCCCTTTTTAACCATTAGTTTGTGTTCTTTCAATTGACCTGATTGTCTTGCAAAGACACAGGATGAAAATAAAATATTGTACATTCATTAATTGTATTTTAATATTATGTACTGTATTGTATATAATAAATAAACTATACTGTACAGTTTCAGTATTAAAATCGCTATTTTGCTTTTGGATGATATAGCATTAATAATTATTCAATGATGTCATCAGTCTTACAAAATGGCCACCAAAAAAATTTTTTAGGATCTTTATAATGAATAATCTGTTGTAAATGAAAATAGTGGATACACATTGATGGTTGCTATTGTAAATCTTTGCATTAAAGGACATACACTAATCAAGGTATAGGTGTATTATAATGTGAGAAGCAATAAGATGTTCTTAACATTATTATATTTTGTTCCAATTCAGCATGCTTTTTTTTTGTCAGCAGTTTTTTTGGTAGTCATCATGATAAAAATTTGGGATATTTCTGTCAGAATATAATGCAGTGGACTATTTCCAAAAGGTACGGTATCTAGCCTTTCTGAAAAGTGTCTTAATGGTCACAATAGAATTGCATGCCATCAACATGAATAAAGTGTAAATATTTGTGTATATATATTTTTTTCTGTTAATAACTTAATTCAAAAAAGAAAAGAAACTGTAAATATTGTAATTAATTTTTCCACAATGATTTCTTTTTTAAAGTAACAGCAATAAACAATAAAATGTAAATACACTTAATTCGCTTTTTATACGGTAGATTGGTTCCCGAAAATTATGTGTAAAAGAAATTCGTATAATAAAATGCATTGTACATATGGAAAATAAGAATTAGTTCCGGACCTAAAAAATCAATGAAATAATTAAATAAACCTTTTGAAGAATTTTGTTAGAATTTTATATTTTTTGTGTGCTAATTTTACTTCATACACATTGAACATAAATAAAAAATGAGTTATAGAACCATAAATTTCATTTGAAAAATAAAAAAATTTGAAAGTAATAATATTTAGAATGAAACACTCATTGGTTTTTTTACATAAGCTATCAAAAACTTTGAAGATTATCAATGTAATTTATTGCTTTTATTTCATGTAACTTGTTAATTTAACAACCGACACATTTGAAAAGAGAAATTGTAGGCCCCGAACTACATTTATCAAAAATACGGGCCACATCTTATTTATTCGTAAAATATAAAAATACCCAAGATTTTATTCACCATCACTGTCTGGCAATAAACATTTATGTTTGCATATGATTGGAATACCATTGTTATCACTAAAACTTGCAATGTATAACTTTTCATCTATTGATTTTTGAAAAAATTAATAAATATAAATTTAAACAAAATTAATTAAATTTTTTTAACATCAATACCAACAAGGAATTTTTTTTAAAAAAACTAAATGTCAAAATGCAAACAAAGCATCAATACCAAAAAGGTACTTCCCTTTCAAAACAAAATGACTTATAATGCAGGCCAACAAATTTCTCTGTTTGTATGAATATTGCTGAAAAGGCATTTTTGATTTTTAAATAATGAGAAATAAATAATTGAACCTTTTTTTTTAAATTAGATGATAATAAAAGACAAAACAAATCTGTAAATAAACACTAAATTAAAAAACATTTACAATCTTCTAAAAAGGAAAATAAATTATTGGTACTCATACTTATGACAATCCATCCCGTTCGATGGCACTGTTTTCATGCAAAAGCACAGAAAAATGTGGTTACGGGGACAAACTTACGGCCTATAGAACAGTTGTGTTCATATTAGCCGTTGCTGGCATGGATTGCATTGCACACAATTATTTCGGCCCGCTAATGTGCTTCATGGTACTATACAACTAGCGCACACTTCACAGATCGCTACCGTACGATGTGAGGGTGTATAGAATTTAACTGGCCATAACTGTTTTAATGTGCATTCGAAGTAATGATGTTATGCCCTACCTGACATACTTTTACATAGTAATAATTGTAAGCCCATCATCGCGCTTCCCTATACATCTTTGAAGGAGAAAAAAATTTCAAAAGAGTAGGTCCCAGCACCATTTCAGAGAATTTGCACGAGAACAGCTATGAGACTAATAAAATGGCTGTGGTAAATGTATAATGTAATTTAAAAATGTAATTCCATTTTATTAAATAATGCTTTGTAAAGAACAGCTACGAGACAAATCAAATGTCTGCATTTACAAGTTTGTTTTGGAAATCATACGCTTGGTTTGATCAAAGTAGTGGATTTATTGAGTGATCCTTCGAATCGGCAAAACCATCGGTCCCCTCCCTGCACATTCAGCGCTAGAATGTATAATGTAATTAAAAACTGTAATTTAGAAAATAATGTTTTTTTAAAAAAAAAGAAATGTATTTCAAAAGAAAAGCCAGTGAAAGCATTATTTGAAAAAAAAAAAAAGAAATGTTTAAAGAAATAAAAGAATAAAAGCGTTATTTGAAAAAAAAAATGAAATGTTTTAAAAAAATAAAAGTAGTCAAATCTATTTCTTTTTGAATAAATAAATAATTAGAAAAATGTAATGTTTTAAAAAAAATAAAACAACAAAGTTATATTTATTTGTTTTAATAAAAAAAAAAAAGTATGTTATATCTATTTAATTTTGACTAGCAAACAGCACCATCAAGCATGATGAATTGTCATAAGTATGAGTACCAAATTATTTTATATTACTTACATGAAATTATTTAGAATTAAAAAAAAAAGTTTAATAACAATTTAAGACAATCTAAGAATTACTTTGCGAATATAAGGAGATTTTTTTTTTTTTAATCTTCCAGACATTGACATTCGTTTTTTCATTCCAATCATGAATATGTCAGCAGTTCTAATCCCAAAATACCAGGTTGATTTTTTTTAACTGATCCTGTTATTTTAAAACAACTCTTGTAGAAAGATAAAAAAAAAATTATTTAAACGTTATTTCAATATAGTGTAAAAAAAAAAGGGGGGGGGGCAGGTATTAGGTGTATTAATTGTGTTTCCTAGCAGGCATTTTTTTTTGTAAAACGCCCCCCCCCCCCCTGGAAACTAGATTTATCAAAAATATAAACTGCTGTTGGAAAACTCACAAGTACCATCTGCATTCTAAATATATATAAGAAAATCATATTGGAATAAAATTGTTTATTTTAATTTTGTTTTGTTCTCTTCCTTACTTTTGATTTATAATTTTTCAATGTGGTTTTAGACTAAAATACTAGATAATTACTATATATAAGAAGAATAGTGCAAGAAACTGGGTGACATTGAGGAAGTGATCTTTTATGATAGCTTAATTTAATTTTTTTTAAATAGTCCTTTTTTAAAAAAAAACATTGTTTAAATCATAATGAGAAAGGAATATAAATTTCAATCTTGTTACTTTTTAAATATTTAGAGCTTTTTTTTAAAAAAAAAAATAAACATTATTTTCAGCCTGTTAATTTTTTGTAATGAATACAAAGAGGTGGAGAGGGGGAAAATAATGTCCTAATTTTTATTGAGTCATTTAAGTAATTACTGTCTTATTACAGATTTATTTTAAAAGCTGACAAATCCAACTGATCTTTTATTAATACAAGAACATTATTTTAAGTGTTTTATTAATATGCCAGTATTATCTTAAGTGTGACTTTAAAAAACATTTTTGTAATTTTTTTTATTGAAAATGCCGATTATTATTCCCCCTCCCTTCTGATATTTTTATATTAATGATTTATTTGTCATATATCAATTTATCGGCCTAAAGAAAGATGTAGTGATTAGGCTAGATCATCTTTGTGGTAGTTTGCCTTGCTTGTTATACTATTAACATGAACTACACATCATTAAGATTTATAATTTTCAATCTTGTTTGTGTAGACAAAATAGTGAGACCATTAAACATTGTTATTTAATAATTAAAAAATAATGTATTAAAATTGTCTTATCCTATAAATATAATTGAAGATTGTATATTTTTACTTAAAATAATGGGTATTATTGAGATAAATTGTTTTTCAATTATTTCAGAGTTTACTTTATGGATAGAATTTATAGTTATTTAATTTGATTTATATTTAATAGTTAAAATGTATATATATATTAATTTATTATAACCAAGATTTAATATTAATAATTTTTATTAGTCATTTATTAGATTAGAAGCTATCCAATAATGAATATTTCTGTAGACCTCCAAGATATGTTTACCATCTTAATAATCAAAAAAAATAATAATAATTCTTTACAACAGCTATATAATAAAATAATAATTTTATACATTAGAGCTTTTTTTCTGTGTTTCAATAATATACTTTATTGTACAAAAATAGATTACATGAATTTGTTGTTTACCAAAAATTACATTGTTGAAAATAGATGGTTTAAAACTATATGGCTTTGGAACAAACAGAAAAAATTGTTTAAAAAGGGATATGTAAAAACAACAACAACAACAAAAAAAAAATTAATAATTGTTCTTGTTACAGAAAAGTCATAATTTGTTTTTTGAGGTTATGGTTTGTCTCAAGTTTTTAATAGTGACCATGTAGCAGCAAATATATCTGGGTGTGCAATTTTGCTATCTCTGGCCTTCAGTTGTTCAAGCTTATTAGAGAATGTGGCTGGGTGTTTTGTATTGTCTCCAAGGCAGAAAGTACATCTGGTGCACCAGAAACTATATAAACAAAAAGTTGCTGCAAGAGCTGCTGGTATTGAGCCTTTACTGAGTGTCTCTATTAGGTTATCAAGTGTGATGTTATTTTGTTTATGTGTTAATCATAAATTTCTCAGGTATTTGTTAGAACTGTGCAGGTGGGAAATAGGTGCTGTTGTATTTCTTCTTCCCTTTGGCACAAGGAACAAAAAGCACCAATTTTGTTGTAAAACCTGTGGTATTTAAGGAAATAGGAGGTAGGTAGAGCATGAAGATTTACCTTTAAAAGAAAATCAAAAATTTGGGTTCCAATGACAATTTTTTAAATCGCTGCATCAATCGACTATTGTTTATATTTAGTATAGGTGAGTGAGGATCTGTAGTTATGTCTGGATACAGCATATTATAAATAGTCCAATAGGTGTATCTACCTACACCCAAACAAGACACCTGATCATAAATGCTTTGAAGTTGATTTACGAGCAAGAGTGCCCTTTTCAAATGTGACTAATCTATTTAATGTTAACTAATTACCTGACATAAAACCATCCAGTGTCCAATAATGGAATTAAAACAAACAATAACATAAATAATTAAAACAAATCAAAACCCTCATACATAAATTCAATAATTACAAAAAAATTGATTATATCATAACATTATGTTAAATAATATTACATGCATTTTTATACAATTATTTATATAATTTTCCATTCATTTTTAATCAACCAATTAATTATTAATCAAATTTGTAGAAGTCTTATAAATATTGAAACAGTAAGATTCGTATTCGAATCTTAAGTTTCACCTTTTTCTGTCGTCTCTCACTGACCGGTCTATCCCGCCCAAATTTAAACTTTTTGATATCGAATTGTGTGTGTAACAATATTAAAAATGTATAAATATATGTAGAATTCAGCATAAACACGCACACATTTCGATCTCAAATTAAACGCAATAAATAGAGATAAAATAATATAATTTAGATTTCTTTTAGTTATATAATTTTGTATAATTTTAATCATTTATTTTGGATTATAAAGTTCGTATTTATTGCTTTGTTTAAATTTCGTTTAATAATAATTCTAAAAATATCTGATGTAATATTTAATTAAAAGTTAAAATAATCTTATGTTCCCTTTTTGTTTTTGAAATTTAAAAGCATCGGTCAATGATAGATAATAGATTAATTAAAGAAAAATTCCCCAAAATGTAATTAGTAAATGTAAAATGTAAACAATAGAACGGCAGCTTTCTTTAATTAAAAACCAACAAAATGCATTGATTATCCTCAGGGCAGATTAAATAGAACCTAAAAATATCTTAACAAAATGTGAAAGATCAAGATAAGAAAAGAGGCCATTTTAGACTTGCTGGAGACATTCACTTAAACTTTAGCTTTGCTCTCGATCACTGAGAGTCTCCAAAAATATAAAATAATTTGTTCCTGCCAAGGTATGACCGAGTAAAGCACCTAGATTATTCTCCATCGGGAGATGGCCTATCGGATGCCGAACTTTCCATTGCCCGTCATAAATTCACCATGAAGATCTGCTGCCTGAAATAAATGAAAAAGCTGCTGTGAAATTAAATGAAATATCTAACTACAAGAAAGACTTGCCACTCGTGAACTTTTTGCTGCTAAACTCGTGGAATAAGAAAACTTCTTATAAAACAGGTACCTGTCTGTGTTCAAACTCTAGAGTACTCTAATAACATGCTATAGCTCTTCTTCATATTACTTATCTAAATTGTAAAATGTAAAACTACCATTTGTATAACTAAATTGAATAATTAATGTAATGTGTAAATGTATCTAATAATCTAGCTTACCTCACTCTATCTTTCTTAGGTGCGTATTTTTAAAATCTACATTTTATCTATATTTATTATTTAATTATTGCATGCTCATAATTATCTCAATTTTCAAAGTTTAAATCTATGATCACTTAAAACAATGAATGCGTGTCAAATTTTCATTAATATTTACTTTCTTTAATAACTTAACTTTCATATAAATTGACACGCATTCAATGCTTCATTTATTGTAATGCAGGGGTCTTCTATTTCGCAAATGGCTGATGTATTAGTTATAATAATTCCCAATTTATATATATGTTTTGTATTTACTAAATCATCATGAATAATTCCAGAACATTACATTTCTTTGAGAGTCGCCAACGTTCTTTAATAAATGTTGGTAATGTAGGACCGAGTCAGAAATCTATTTAAATCTCATCATGATCGTTTATACAGTATACATGTGTTACGTTTTAGAGACGCGATGACCCATTCCGCCGTGAAATTTCCGGATTCTTCAGGGCTGAAATTAACCCCAGTCGTCCTACACAAGCGGGCATAATGGGTGCTCCCGTAGGATTTGACAATGTCATGCAGCCAGCCGGCAAATTGCGCCACATACCGCTTGTCCCTGGTTATGCTTATGTGACACCTTACTTCGCTGGGCCGCGGCAGAGACCAGTCCGACATTCTTATAAACCCATTCGCGGCCTTGCAGTTTCGATATACTGCCATTCCATATCGCCTTTCTAAAGCGTACCATGTGTTCCTTTACTTCATTTTATTATTCTATATATCACTCCGCCTCTGCATTATCTTCATAATTCACTCTCAAATAAATGTTTGCCCTTAGTTATAAATAAATATTTTAATTAAATAAATATATGTCTGCCATTACTCTTATAACCCATACTTTAGACTCTTGCATTGCAAAGTTATAAATCCCTCCATGCATGCATTAGAAATACTCATTCGAGAATTTTAGGTAGCTAGATTACGCCTTCAAATAAATGTATTCCTTTTGTAAACATTACAGTATCGGAAATACCGCTACTGAACTCCTCAATATAAAATAATGTCTAAATAAATAAAATGTATTCTTTAAAATATAATCATGTCGCAAATCCCGCTACTGAAGCTGTTAGTCCATAAAATATTATTAGATTGTGTTATTAAAATGTATTAATAAATAATTTTAAACTATATGTCTGCAGTTACGTTTCATTTATTCGATACCCATTCTATATAATATTTCCTCGATTATGTAAATATGAATGTTTAATTAATATTAGTTTGGTTATTGGCTAACTCGAGAAAATCATGAGTCTCTTGCATATCCCTGACCACCGTGCCTAAGGAAATATTTACTAATGTCGCATCAGATGCGTTGTTTCGTGGATTGTATTGTGGAACCAATAAACTATGTTCGAACTCAGTACCACAGGTGGCTTCGCTACTCGATGGTGCTGCTGTTCTATATGGTGGTCGAATTCTGCACTATGTTTACGAGTCACACGTTTTCTGACCATTACAATATTCATACAATTAGTCAAATTATTTTTAATATAATATGTTTTATATATTTGCCTTCTTTTTGGATCTTTAATGAAATTTAAATATTTAATACTTTTTGTAGCATCTATTCTATGGCCATATTTCAAGTAGTGAATATATAATACAGATCTATCATCTCTTCTTTTAATAGCATTGGAATGTTCTTTGGCTCTTACCTCTAATTGTTTTCCAGTATGCCTAAAGTAAATCATTTTACAAATATCGCATGTAACTTTATATACAATTTCTTTTTTTGAACTGTAAATCATCCCTCAACCTATAATTACCTATTAATTGATCAAGATTTTTACTATTTGACCAGCCAATATTTATATTCTCATCAATATAATTTTTATTATACCTTAAAGTACTATAAATCCTAGGATAATATGAAAGTTTAATTCATTTCTTACTTGATTCATTATTACCATTATCAATACCATCATTATTCTCAAAATTTTTATCATTCTCCATAGATTTTGTAGAAGTAAAAAATATATTGCTAATAGTTTGATATTAGTAAAGTTTACCATCTTATAGATTGAACTAACTGTTGTTAAAAGAATAAGCTTTAGAATCGCAAAAGAAAGAAAAGCTCTAGTATATATATATGCGTCATTATTAACAGCCACTTATAAATAAGTAGGCAGTTATGACTCCAGTAAAAAAAGAAAAAAAGTTTTTTATAGATTCCTTCACAAAAAAAAAAAATAGATTGAAGGCAAAATTGATTGAACAATAGCAAAATCCACAACCCCATTGTTGCTTATTAGTGCAAGGAGATGACTTACAGAATGATTAAGATGGCTGAGATCTATACCAGTTTTAGGGGCTGAAAACAGTAAGATAAAAAAGAAACAAAAAACTATCAGAAAAAAATGCCAATTATTAAATTAATTATAAAATAATATGATAAAAATCTTTACAGACTAGAAACTTGCAAAATAAACTATTTCACAAATGTGGAATCTTAAAAAAATGTGTGCTCCCAAAAAGAATGTATAAATGATTTTAAAATGTTACATGTCATAATGCAATAATTAATTGTTATTATTAGCAAGACTAGCAAATGAGTTTGGCCATTCCTTGTTTAAGAACTAAAAAGATAGAAAGAAAAAATAATAATATACTAGAATTGAGTTTTGCAGTGATTACACAAATCAATCCCTAAATCACAAACAAATACATCCATATAAAGAATAGGCTGGCCCATCATTCTATTTTCTATTTTGTTCTGCTGTCTTTTAACTTTTTCTATAACAAACTTTTTTTTTTGAAAGACTTCAACAGAAAGCAATGAATATTGTCCTTCTTTAGAGTAACTTTGACATAATCTTTATAACATAAATGAGGTCTGCCTCTCGCATAAAAACCATGCAATTATGTTTTTAAAATTTTATAAAGCATTCTTATATGAAATATCTTTAATGCCTTTTAGCTAGATTAAGGAGGATCCAAATTTTATTTCCATGCAATAAAATTAAATTAGCAGTTCTATATATACGTAATTTAATTGCAATAGTTATCCCCACTGTGATGAAATAAACTACCTTTTTTACATATTTAATATATATTTTTATGTTTTTTTTTTAAATAAATATATGCACAATATCAAAAAATATTATTCATACATTATGTGTGTGAGTAATATTGTTATTAAATAAAAGTAAATACCACATTTTTATTAGGCTATAATATCATTAAACATTATTCTTATGAGAATTTTACTTTCTTTATTTGATACAATCTTCATATTATTTTTCTGGAACTATTCAAAATTTGAATATTTTCTGCACTTCATCTCAAGGAAAAAATACAATATTTTTGGAAAATACTCTTAACACTTATAGATGTATTTTTTTTTTTTTGCTGAAGTATCTAACAGTCAGCAATGCAAAACTAATAATCACCTAATGTTTTTATTAAAAATTCAGAAATAAGTCATCTCAAACTCATTTTTAATGAATTTAATTCTTCTGAAAGGTGAAATAAATTATAATAATGTGGAAAAATATGTATCATCCTAAATCATTTATTATACAATGAATAAAAAATACTCTTCAAAACAAATATTAAAAAAAATGTTAAGTGAAGTAATAGATGAATAAATGATTTTACTGAAATATAATTATATAATAAAAGCATACATAATTGTTTTATAAAAGGTGGAAGTTTTCTATAGCCACCATTAATTTATGCTCACTACTTCAATTAACAATTAAATATTCGCTTTGTAAGACTATTGGCATCAAGAAAGAGATGTCATCTTCATAAGGTAAAGTAGCACTATTCATCCAGTAAAATATATATATAAGATTTATTTATTATGTAATTAAAAAAGTTTAGATGATATATAATAATAAAGCGCAAATATAATAATAGAGATTATGAATTAATGTAAATTTTATTCATTATTTTCATACTTCAGTCTGTAATAGGATTTCTGGCACTTTTGAAAATTAAAGGTTTTTATTGGGAACATGATATCTACAAAAAATATACATTTTTTTTCCCCAGTATGCAATTAAAAATAAATATTTATATTATGCAAGAATGTGGGAATTTGTTTCATATATATTTTCAACATTGGATTAATTATATCTTGTGGAAATATAATAATATTGATATGATTTAATAGATTTATTATTGATAAATGAAATGACATTGAGATATAAATGTCAATGTGTATACATATTTACATGTGAATCCATATAAGTAAAATCAGTAATTATGTATGTCTTATTAAAATAGAATAATTTGTATTGGCTTATTAATAATTAGAATATGAGCTTATATTACAGGGTATGTATGTATGATTATATACATGTGTGTAATGTAAACTTATTAGCAATATTTATAATTTTTTTACAGCTGTTATAATTTTTAGATGAGTAAATCTATTGTTAAATGTTGCATAAGTGAATCATTTTTGACAAAATCATTTGGATCTATTAGTTTTATTGATTAAAAAGAATAATAGGAAAACAAAATCAGAAATGACAAATGTAAATACAAAAATTAAAATGTATTTCATATATCAATACTAGCTATCACAACACAGTATCATGGTAACAGGATATAAAGAAAATAGGCAAAATATATAGCATATCAATAAAATGTTTTTGTATAAAAATACAAATATGTATACAATTATTCTATAGCATTTTCTGAATAAATAAGAAATTATAAATAATATATTTACATTTAAAATGTATAATAATAATTTGAAAATATAAATTGTTTAAGATAATTATTTTTATAATTTTTACTACTAAAAAAAATATAAAGAAAATATCCCAAATTACATTTAAAGAACAGTGTAAAATTTAAACCTAATACTAGTATAGTTACTAAATATTTTATTTATAACATGTTGAATATAAAAAAAAAATATTTACATATTTAACTCATTTTGCTGCTAATGTCCAGAAATGGCTCATGTAAACAAATTTTCTGTTGTGAATAGTTTAAAAAGTTACATGAATATTGTAACAGTTGGTTATTTCTCTTTTTGATCACAGAGGGTGCCACCAAGTCACTGCGTACCTGGAAAATTTATTTACCGTGATCAAAAGTTAATGATGATGATGCTTTGCACCGACCAGACCCAGGGAGAGCAAGAGCTCGAAAATAAAGCTTGGACAAACGTTAGTTAATATAATTTTAAAATTTATTAAAAATTAATATTAAAAAAAAATTTGTAAGTACAGAGATAGATAGAAAATAAGCGTGGTTTTATTAAATTCTATCAGGCGTGTATGAACACAAAAATAAAACGTCAACGCTCAGGCAGACAAACTAATTTTCTAATAGAATTTTAAAAAGGGAGGGAAGAATTTTCTTTCAGCTGAAGATTCACTTAAGCAACTCTGGTTTCCTTATTCAAAAAGTTTTAAAACAAATCACAAATGAAGAATTCTTGCATGAATCAACGAAACCAGCGCAGGTGAGCGATCACTAGATTATTGACTAGTGATGTCATATTGTCCACAAAATTTACAACCACGGTTAATTACAATGCAAGATAAATAAATATGATACGTGAATATGATGGAGTATGAATTGAAGTATGGGAAAAAACTTAAATCTCCAATTTAACGAAAATAGAAAACTTGGAAAATACTCCGGCATAGATAATTTAAAATTGAGAAAACATTAAATCTCTGACTTAAGGAAAACAGACATATATAACTGGTAAATCACCAACCAAACAATTGGCCAAAATTAAGCAGCTATATAATAATTAAAAGTCTCAATAGGAGATAGGTAAGTAATCAGAAAATTATTTATGGCTGCCCAAGCATTTATTGAGAAAGTGAAACCACAATTATAAATCTAAATAGTTTTAAAAACTAAAATCTCAATACATGCTCTGACAAATAAATTTAACAAACATGGAATCTGAAAACTAAGATTTCAAGACACACTATAAATACAATCTGAAAATATATATAATAAATGATTAAAATATTTAAATTGAATAGGCAAAAGATATAAAAATAGGTTACTTTTTTTTAAGATTAAGCTGAGACTTTAAACCCTGGAAAGAATAAGAAAGCATGTTACCTCGAGGTATAAGATTAAGAATGACTGATGTCTTTCAGCAGGCACACAGTTTATTTTACTGGAGAGTTTTGGCGTAGACTTTAGGTTTCCATTTTTGTTCAGGAGGCAATGTTAGGGATCAGTTCCGGTTTGAGCTCTTAGGACATGATTTTGCAGGGATGATGTCGGATCTGGGTCCATCTTTAAGTTGGTTTAGCACGACATGATGTTGAGGCAATTCGTCATGGTGTATAGTTCTGCATTTTGCAGAAAGATTCTTTTTAGCAATTAGAAGTCCGCAAGATAATTTTGGTGGACTCTTCTATACAGCAAAATAATATTCTCGATGGAGGCTGCCAGACTGGGACAGCGACCTTGAGAAGTTATAGCAACACGGCAATTCAAAGAAGTCTCATGATTGACATACTAAAAGTTGAAGTAAAACTAAACAAGCAGAATAAACATCAATAGCTAAAGAATAATTAGTCCGTAACCCCAGAGCTATTTATATGAGCTCTTATGTTTCATAACATCTTTTAATTAGTAGTTTGCGACCAGGGCATTTCTTTATCTCGACTCAATCTTAATTAAAGATTCTGACCAGGGTTAATCTTATTCATAATTAATTTTTAAAAATGTAAAATCAAGTCTCAGCTTTGGTTAAATAAATTAAAAATCGATTGTAATCAAAACAACAAGAATGCAATTACAAAAAAAAAAAAAACTTTCCAAACTAAAATACTTTGTTCAAAAAGGATTACCTTTTTTTAAAAAAAAAATTAGAATATTTTTTTATTAGATTAAAAGTTTGCTTGCCTTTAATGACTTTTAAATAAAATCTATTAAAAAATAGAAATGACAGAATTTTAAAACATAACTGCTTATGTGCAAGTACTCTTATATACAAAACTTTTAAATAGTTTTCTTTTAACTTTATTAAAACAAAAGTTTTATTTTTGTGATGAAACTTTTGCTTTTAAATACTTTTCTTTTAACTATATTAAAACAAAAGTTAGTTCTATTTTTGTGATGAAACTTTTGAATTGGATAAAATATATAGCATATCAATAAAATGTTTTTGTATAAAACAAATATTTATACAATTATTTTGTAGCATTTTCTGAATAAATAAGAAATTATAAATAATGTATAATAATAATTTGAAAATATAAATTGCTTAAAATGTTATAGATAAATATTTTTATAGTTTTTACTATTAAAAAAAATATAAAGAAAATATCCCAAATTACATTTAAAGAACAGTGTAAAATTTAAACCTAATACTAGTATAGTTACTAAATATTTTATCTATAACATGTTAAATATAAAAAAAATCTTTACATATTTAGCTCATTTTGCTACTAATGCCCACAAATGGCTCATGTAACCAAATTTTCTATTGTGAATAATTTTAAAAAGTTACATGAATTATATATTGTGTAAATGTGAACATGTTATCTGAAGAATCTAAGGTATCTCTGACTTCCCAGCAATACCATCATGCAATACTCTATCTTTATTATTAAGAAGATTTGTTATGTAAATAGTTTTGTTTAACGCTCAAATTAACCATGAAATATTGTTTAATTATCTGAATTGATGATATCATTTAATGCTGTCACAATAAAGTGGGTAAAAAAGAAATGAAAAAAATATTATAACTTTTTAATTATGTAATATAGAGAAGGAAATAAACCATTGTTCATGTATTTTTCACAAATTTATACTCGCCCACCCATAAGCATAAATCGACCAGTTATGCTTTGAATTTATTGTTATATAAGCCAACCTTTGCTCACCATGCTGAAATTCAGGCTTTAACCTATTGTGTGCCTTATATATAACTTGACAAATGAATTGTACAAACATTAATTCTAAAGCAGGGGAGATATAGATTTTCATTTTTAATCACTTGCAATTAGAAATAAATACTTGACTATGTATGTAATTATGATATGATGTCATTTAGGACTACATAAATTAGCATTCCATAGTCATGAAAAAAATATCATTTTTGCAACAGATGACTGTGCTGTTACAGTGCATTTGTTAAATAATTATGATGAGCTATTGCCATGTTATTTAGATTCTACCAATATATTTTCAGGATTTTTGAATCGAATACAAAATGATTTTATAATTTTCATTAGAAATGTTTTTCGAACTATATTCTTCATGAAATGAAAAGTGCTTTATTCATTGGGATATCTCTTGAAACTATTGATTGTAAGAATATCAGCTGTGCTTAAGTATTATTTAAGCTGAAAAGTTTGTGAATAATTTATTGATTTTGTAAATATTAGCCATCATAGAATTTCTATTTTGGCTGATTATTCCAATTATTAAAAAAATGTTGCAATGAAAAGCTAATTGTAACACAATATAATTGTACAACTATATGTCCAGAGCTCCAAGCAAAAGCTAAGCAATAATTGTCAGAAGCTTTTTGTTTATTGTTGTGCTCCTAAATTAAATCTTATTTTGTCCCAAGTTCTTGAAAAATCACAAATCAAAAAAATGTAAAATCATCTTTAAACAATTAATAATTAATTCCAGTAATTTTATAAAACATGCTAGTGAACTAGATGAAATTTTAAAAAAAAAAAAAAATCTGTTAATGCACAAGATGGGCATATATATAATGGAAGAATTGTTAAAACT
Organism: Epiperipatus broadwayi; assembly: GCA_028023455.1. Taxonomy (NCBI): domain Eukaryota; kingdom Metazoa; phylum Onychophora; class Udeonychophora; order Euonychophora; family Peripatidae; genus Epiperipatus; species Epiperipatus broadwayi. The sequence continues at coordinate 3,256,314 of JAQFVV010012504.1, read as the reverse complement.
TTTTGTGTGCTTGCAGATATAATAATATAAAATCAGTACTTGGTTTCACACTTTAATGGACAGGCTTCAGTCTTCTCCATCCTCTAATTCTTTAGCCATCCATGCCATTAAAAATCTGATAATGGAATGTCCAAATCCCTTGTTAATGCCAATACTATTGCCATGTCCATGTTGACTTTAAGTCATTCTGATTCCTCATGTATAGGATCTTGTCCATTTAAGTACACAGAAGAGGGATGGACAGGATACAGGCTGAATTTGCAATATTTTAAATACAAGTATATTTTATATACCTGGAATTAGATGTAATATAAAGGATTTGAGCATAGACTTCTAAGCTCCCTTCAGCCATTCACTCTATTTCATACAACCAATACACATGATCACACACATGAAAAATATAAATGTCCAACATACATATTTCATGCTGAACCAGCACTCATCAGTTGGTCCAGGTCATCATCTTCCACACTCTCATATATAATCAGTGCTCGGTTTATATTAAGATAGCAAATCTTCACACTGTCCATTAAAGTGTGAAGATTTGCTATCTTAATATAAACGGAGCACTGATTATATATGTGTGGGAGGTGATCTGAACCAACTGATGAGTGCTGGTTCAGTAATATGCATATTGGACATCATATTTTTCAGATAGAGTGAATGGTTGAAGGGAATTTGAAAGTCTGTGTTCAAATCCTCTATATTTCATCTAGACTCCAGGTATATAAAATATACTTGTATTTAAAATATTAAAACTAATGATATTAAATATTTATTAAAAATAGATGATTTTAAAAAAAAAAAAAATACTTTTTTAAGTGTAATCTGTCTGAAAATTATTCATAATTCACATTAAATATCTAAATACTACTGAATATATATATTTTAGAAAATTGAAATATTATTTTGCAACTTAATCTTGACTATAGCTTTCACCAGGTTGTATATAGAATCATTTTTATATGCTGAATTAAAAATCATGTGTGAAATACTACAGAATAATTGTGTGTATCAAATTTAATGTTAATCTTAATTGAGAGGTTTTTATTAGCCAATTTGCTTAATAATCACTAGGAAATGTTGGTGAAAGAAGCAATCATAGATTTTGTTAAATAAAAAAGATTGATTTGATTATTAAATAAAACTAATATATAACTACTATTGTATAAAAAAATAATTGAATTACTTTCCTTCTCTCTAATCTCACTATATATCATTTGTCCAACAGAATAATGCAGTTATTCATGGATTGTTGATTTCCAAAAGATCGTGATTAACTAATAAGTGAAAAAAATATTAATTATTGATGAAATTAAGAGAGAAATTTATATTAATAATGTTCTTAAAGGAATTATGAAGGATATATTTAAAAGAGTATAGAGAATATGAAGATTGAGGAATAAATGTGTAGAGACTTGTATTGATAGGTAGCTAATATTAGTGATGAAATATATATAGTTTTTATACACATATGTACAGTTAAAATAAATACATATAAATTCCTAAGATTCTTTTAGTTTGATAAATAATTGCATCTGCTGCAGTTCATGAATGACAAGTGGATGTTAATATTTTTGTGTTGGGATACTTATTATTTTGGTTAGATTCATTAATGTAATTTTTTTTTTTTTTATAATTTGCATTGAATTTTTTTTATAACTCTTGTACTGATGTCTCAATTGAGCAGTTCAGTTTAGCCTTGTTGATTCTGCTAATGTAATTTTTACTAGTAGTTGGAGTTAATAAGGCAATTAGAAGTTTGAATTGTTACTCTTGTCCCGATTTGGATAATGATAATGTTGAATATCCTGCTTTAATAAAGTTAATATTTGTTGGAGAAAAATAATTCATATACTTGATATGTGGTTTTATTATAGAGTTACTCTCATTAATTGTATTTTTTCGTAATCATTTTTCATATAAATAAATATTCATATCGTCTTTTTTTTATACTTACATTTATAAACATATATTGAGTGGTGTGTGTGTGCATGCTGTAACATTTTTTTAATTTACATAATATTAATGATAATAATAAAAATAGCATCCCATTAAAGTAGTATTTTTATATAATGGAAAAAAATGTATTCAGTAACTCACTAAGAGTTTAAAAAAAGTAAAGAAAAAAAATATTACAGTAAGGGAGTGTCATATCAGTACCATATGATTTCAAGTCTTTGTAAAACAGTTACTGAAAATTCACCAAATATAATATACTTAACATATAGAAATATTTTTTTACTAGGTATATGCATTACATTCTTGCTATTTAAAAATTAAATACTTAGTAAAAAAGAAGAAGACTAGAGTAATTGATTAAAAAACAGAGTAATAAATTACAATAACACAATTACATTTGTATACAATATACTATTCAAATTTAGATGAATATGTTTAGAAGTTTATTTATTCGATTATTCTTAAAAATAAAACTTATTATCCTTCTTCATTTTTTCATGAGATGAACATTGATGAATATAAAAACTTCACGTAGATTTATCCCTTGCATTTCATCAGTAAACGGTTTATCACTCGTTTATTTTATGACTTTTTTGGTAAAGTTTTGGTATAGATTCAATGCTTTTTGATGATGTGGTATGTTACTGTTGATCAGAACATTATTTTAGCTAAAGGTTTTATATAAACTCATTGCTTTTTGATATCATATATACTGTTTACTAGCATTCTTTATGTTCATATTATAATTTTTGACAGAATCTTCCTAACCTAATCTGTCGTACACTGTGCCTCCAGGCCAATTGAACCTGGAAAATTTATATAGTAGGCAGATATACACAGGAAAGGTTACTCTTTTTTCGAACCGAAAGCCCCAGTCACTAACTCAGGGAAAGGCTGAGCTTAAAATATCACACTGTATATTCAAATTAATTTTAAATATTAATAAAATAAATTACTGCCAAAATTTAATTAAACAAAACATTTTATTATAACATACACATATGTTAAAAGAAAAATTTCTGAAAATTAAATTAACTAGTGAATAATATTTGATTTGAATTATATGCACAGATGGAAGCATTTAATTGATTTAAAACAATTTTAATATTTTACTAAGCGTGAATAATGTACATAGATTATGCATATAACCAACCCAATCCCTCTTAACCTTTTGCTAAAATCTCGCATTTAAACCAATGCTAGCTTACTGATATACCGATGTGACCAATGCAAAATGAGATTATTAGCATAACACAATCATGCTAACAGGAATTTACATCTGTAGCATGATATCATTAGAGAAATAATGAAACATGGTGGGAAAGAATGAGGATCTTCTCCATGATTATTAATAAATTTTACCAACAGACAGGAACGATCCACTGCCCAATTGGTGATACAAAAAAAAAACGAAAATATTTGAAATATATATACGAGATGCTGTAAATGGGGATAGTGGTCTTTGCTAGGTTACTGTCCCAATCAGAGCATAAGAAAGTCAATGGCGTGGGAAATAGACATGATGGCTACACTTTTGAGTCATACGTTCAGGTGGGTGTTATGCCCTGTATGCTAACGCGATACAAGGGAACGAGTATCCAATGCCCCTACTCAGATTACATTGACATAAAACATCTGTACATCTATCCACCAGCACCGATTTAACTACAAAACAATTAGCCCAAAAGTAACACACCTTAAACTAACATAATCTTATGAATGCAGACATATATGCTTATTTTTAAATTATCAATTTAAAAGAAATTTACGAGAATGGAAATGATATCAAACACCTATATAAAAATATAATAAATAATTTAAAATTTTAATCAGATAAAAGATTTTTTTTTAAAATTAAATGATATTTAGAATTAAGTTTGTATTATATAATTAATGTTCACCTTTCATTTAAAACAAAAGTTTATACTTTCCAACGCTGTAGGTAAAGTCCATCTTTGCGGTTCTTGATGTGTCACACAATTCAAAGTTCTTACCATTTTATATTGTTCTATGTGGAGAGAAGTCTGTTGCTGGCCAGTTTCCGGGAACCATCATACTGTGGCGACCGCCACAGCTGGTGCAATCACAGGAAACATAACTTATTGATGACCCCTACATTTTGTTGATTCACAGTTCACTTATAAATATATTTAATTAACATGCAATCCGCAAGAGCAATCCAAATCTCAACTTCAAAGTGTTCTTTTTATATCTTTGTGAATTCTTATCAAATTCCAGGGTCGATCTTACCTGGCTTGACTTTTCTCTGTGGACCATGTGTTTATTTCCATCGTTATTGGTCAGTTTTCTTTAGAGCGGGAACTCAAAATTTTATCACTAGTATTTCTTTAATTTCTCTTATCTGGCTTTATGCCCAAGCGTCTGTTTGAAATTACATCAATATAGAAAATCATTCCCATTCTAAGATTAAAAATAACTAATTAATAACTTTATTCTATTATTATTCTTTATATTAAAACAATCTTGTTTTTAGATTTTAAATTTTAAAGAATATAATTAGTTTGCCATCTGTGCATTATATATATTAATTTAAATAAAAGTATTAAATTCTCTTTATATATATATTGTGCCCTTTTCTATAGGTCAGTAATAGTTTATAACAGTCAATTACTAAAAATTTTAAATTTTAGAATATGTTCTTTTAATACATTAATTATAGTTTGTCGATTATAATTTTAAAGTACAATTTGAGGTTAAAGCAAATACGTAGTATATAAAATCATTTAAAAAGTAGTTAAGTAAAGTTTAAAATATTGTTTCATATTGTTGTAAAAGCTGGCCATATTAAATAACACAGCTATAAATAATTAAAAGTATATTTAATAAATTCGATTTAATAGTTTAAAACTGATAATTTAATAAATGCTATGTTTAAATTTATAGTCATATGTAATAATCAAAATTAATATATTATATTTTAAAATAAACTTTATGATGGTGAAAATTATATCTAATTCTATATTTTCTAAATTGTTCTTCCAAATTTTTTTATAATTATTTTATATAATATAATAAGTGTATCAATTTTATTAGTCTAGGCAGAGAAATAGATTGAAAATCGTGTGTCAAAGTTATTAATCATGTGACTTGTATACTTATACTTTCACATACACGCTTGTTAGAATTTAATAACAAAGTTTGTGTATTATAGAGTTGGATGTAATGATTATTATCATAGAAGTGAATATTAAAATATTACGTAGTTATTTCTAAATGCTTAAATGATGTAATAAAGATGATTACATTCATAATATAAAAATTAAATATTTTATTTAAATAAAAATAGATAAATTGAATATTAAGAAATGGAATAAGTTATTAAATGTTATTTTAAAAGTTATTTTAAAAGAGTAAATAATTTGAATAAAATAATAATTGATTTAAAAGTAATATTTTAAATAATATTTTTTAAATTTTATTACGTCATAATTTCTAATTTTGAAATTCAATTCTATAAACTAAAAATATGTAAATTTGTTCTCAAGCTAAAGTAAGAATTAACCAATAGGAATAGGTATTCTTACAGACTATAAATATGAATTGCACGGGGGTATAAGGGGAGATTAATAATATATTGAAACCGGAGAAAGGTAAATTATAACTATCAAAAAGATAGTATTTTTAAAAATTTTATTTTAGTCAATTTTTTTTTGGTGCTTTCTTATCGTTTATTTTGCAAAAACTAATTGATAATTTTAAAGTGTTTTGCAAAAGAAAGTTTTAAAATATAATAATTTAGAAACTTCGTGGAGATGATTTTCTAATTTTTTAAAGTACTTACCAGTCGTATTTTATCTAAAAGTTTAACTTAAACTTCGCAATAAAAAATGGATATACTGTGGAATAAAATGGATATAAGTTGTAATGCTGAAAAAATGTTTGGAATATTTATTGATACAGCTTTATTAATATTTCACCGAAGAACTGTTTTGGTACATAAAAAACCACAGCTCGGACATCATACGGAGTCTAATGAAAAAATTGGAGATGCATTATTATTTATAAGCCTATTCAAGATTTATTTTTTAAATAGTAATAAGACAATTATATATTGCATGAATTATTTTATATAATATTATATCAAAAGGGGTAAAATGTTGTATCCTTTCTGAAGGTAACATTTTTTTAAAAATATTTCCAAGAATTAAAGAAAGAACGCAGGAGAATATGTTACAGAAGTGTTTTGATATTAAAATATCCAGTCTTAGAATTGTTTTAAAAATGTATTTAGAAAAGATTTGTTTAAAAAGTACTTGAAGTTTTTTTTTTAAAGTGATATATAAAAAATACCAAATGAAAGTTTAAATGTATCAAGAAAGAAACATATATAAAAAAGTGAACACATAGTTGAATAAAAGATGGATCCATGGAAATACAAATAGTACTTAAAAGTTTATCGAATATTTTTTCAAAGTTAAATTAGATGGATTGATGCATCAGATACGCAGAGAATATTGGTAGAGAAGATTAAGAAGCTTCACGGGATTAATTAATATTATGATTTAATATTTATCGTCCTAAATACTAAAACCAAGGATTATTTTCTATAAATTTTACTAAATGGATTAATAATTATTTTTATTTTAAACTTTAACGTGCTCGGAGGAGAACATTTTTAAAAACTCTAGAGAAAATAATAAACATTTTGGACTTATCAGGAACTATCGTCAAGAAAATATGTAATTATAGTTTTGATTCCTTTTATGATTAGACATATAGAACAATGAAGTAAGCAGACTTTTCTTGTGGAACAGCTAGATTGTTTAACTATTAATGAATTTTATTTATTGTTTTGTAAATGCAGATGGTTATTTATCGATGTAAGATGTGGAAAATCTTGAGAAATAATGTTGAGATAGTGGCTTGGAAGTACTTAGTGAACAGGAAACCAAGATGATGTTTTAAGAAATAGGATGTTATAAGGAATGGAAATAATATTTAGTCTTTATGTGAATATCAGCATAGTTAACAAAGCCCTATGACTGATACACATTTTATTTGGACAGTGTTTATATTTCTTTAAATATTTGATGTTCTAATAAAGCTGAAGAAATAGCTTTAACATCGTCCCTGTACTAGAGGATATTAGGCAGGTAAATGTCATACCTCTTCGCACTGTGACATGATTTTGAGATATGTTAAGAGTAATACTCTAGCTTTCTTCCTTAATCCTATGCATCTGTTTTCGCTATCTTTATTTCATGTAACTGCATCGTTTAGTAAGATGTTTTAAAAGAAATGATAAATAATTTAGAACTTAGGTTATGCTATCGTTTTGTATAAGATTGGTTTATTTGCTTAGAAGGAATAGGACGTTATAACTTAAAATTGAAGATCCAAAGTATCCTAAGGAAAGAAAAGAATCATAGAATATATTTTGAATTTTATTTCGGAAATGAAATATAAACTTTTTTAAAATAAAGTATCTAAACAAAGATATTTTCTTTAAAGTGATAATAATTTTAAATACTTTAGTATTATTTTTTTTAAGAGAAAAATAAGTATTGCATATTTTAAAATACAATAGTACAAAGTAAATTATGTAAACAATATGCATAGTATATTTTTTGTTTATTGATTAACAGAAATATATTGATGATTACACTTATATCATACTAAAGTAAGGCTTAAAGAAGAATATATTATGATTAGTAAACATTGTGTGATAAATACTAAAATCTAGTACTGAATTTTGGATATTTTGTGTAACATCTTTGACTTTGCAAGATGAAATTTTTTTTAATATTTTGAGAAATCCATACTCATTATAAAATTTTGTTTTCTATAGAATGTTTTCTAGGTATGAATTTTTTAAAATAAGATAGTTTAATAATATTAAGGATAAAATGTTGTTGCTAATAAAGTAAATAAATATATTTGTAATAAGTTAACCATAATGAGAAACCAAATAGTAACATTTTTTTTTTAATTTTGTCCTAAATCTAAATAAAGATATAATTGAAATATAAATTATTATTTTTATAACCCGGTAGATCAAACTGTAAAGTAAAAAAGTTAAGGATATCCACTGTAAATAGTGTAAATAAATTGTTTATTTATTTGTTGTTAGTAATAAACTTTGTTAAATTTTATTTCACAAATTTTGTGTCCGAGTTATTTATTTCTCCACATCGCTGCATGAAATCACGATATATGCATAATAATTGAAACAAATATATAATTTTGCACAAAAGATAAATAGAGAATTATTTTAAGAATTTTAAATATTTTATTGGTATTCATTATAATTAAATAATCATAATCTTACATTATTTTATTGGTCATAAATCAGTTATCACAATATTATATTAAATTATATGCTATCAGTTGCCACACATATTTTGTTTGTCAGATTATTAAAATGCTACCACGTATTTATTATATCATTACATGAAGATATAAGATCATATTATATTATTTCATTATTTTATTATGGTAATAAAATTATAGTAAAAAGAAAAGTTATACAGAATTAGTTAAACAATGAAGAATATTATTACTGTTATTTATTATTATTAGTTTAAGTGTAGTAGATTATGACATAAAATCCCTTCTCATATTTTACTACCATATTTTTAAATTAACTTAAGAGTAAACTTTATGAACCTGAGATTATGTTATTTGAGCTAGATTATTATAAATAGAAGATTAAGATTTAATTATTGGTTTAATCTTAGTGAGTAGAAGTTATTAAAGTTGTAAGAATACTATGAGTTTGTTATTTGAAATAGTAATAAAAGGGGGATAGTGTTCTTATGCCATTGAGGTAGTATCCTGTGGGATATTGGCTCAATGTAATCTATCTTGTCACCTGTATTTTCACTTCAAGTCTCATGAAAATATTAAATATTTATTTTATAAATTGAACCTTATTCGAATTTTAAATTTGAGCTAGTGAAATATTTTAATTTTAATGCTGAATATTTTAGTTATTAATTATTAACTGAGATAGAACCCGTTTTATTTTATATCATATATTATCTGGAAGTGAAGATGCACGAGATGAATGTTAGAATATATATATATTTCTACTTGAGAGTGATTTTGTATTTTTTCCACTTTTATTTGAAAGTGATGTAATAGCATATACTTATTCCGTTACAATATCTTCAATGCTTATGTAGTGTGATATGACTAGCAGTTTCTATAGCACAAGTAATGGCATGAATTTTCACCATTTTTTTACTATTTTATGAAATGTCACATCTTACTTATTGAATATCTAGCCATCTTCAGCATACATCTTTTTTCTATCAAAACTAAGTAGTTTTTATTTTATCAAATGAATAAAGTATAAGCACTTGATGAATTCTTTTAAGGTTGAAAGAATTTTTACCATCATTAAGTTGATGCTTTTAGGCAATTTTAAATTAAATTTAAATTTTTTAATTCATAGCTACATGGCTATATGCATACAGGTTTTGGGAGAGCTGATAAGATTATTGAATTATATTGCAGTCTACAGACAGTTCTAAAAGAAAATTATTATTGTTTTTCACTCAAAAATAGAAGAAATATGCATTTTCTTTTGCTATTATTATTTATTTCAACAAAAACTAAAATATTATTTAAGAATAAATAGAAGGAAAATGATTTTATCAGTATCACATTATATTCTCATCCAAAATAAATGGAATGTCTATAGAAGTGTGTTATTTATTATGCCAAAGATCAAGTATACCTGGGTCTCTTTTTACGCGGACTTATTTAACACGATTTTGAAGTTACGCGATTCATGTTTCACCAGAAGTCAAACTCCGATAATGCGCTATTAATTTAAATAATAAATTTCGCGCACTTACGTTATATTGAAATTAATAGCACATTATTGGAATTCGACTTTCATCTTAGTAATTTCAATATTTTCAGTGCTTTATAATAGTAAGATTTTATGTAATAATGAAGTTAAAATCATGATTTCCACATTTTATGTATACTCACATTAAATTTTACAAGATTATAATGTAAATTTGTTCAAACATTGTGCGTGTTAATTTTGCATTTTAAATCAGATTCTGTTTTTGCTTTTTAAAAAAGAACGTAATCATTTAGTGTCCACAAGTTTTTTTTAAAAAGGTGAGTAATAGCAGTGGGCACAATTAAATTTGACAATTAAAAATTAAAATCTGATTTTTAATTGTAATTAACAATTTAAAAATTACTTACGGCGACTTGAAATTAATGTGATGTGAAATTTGATTTTTAAACGGAATTGAAAATTAAAAAATTAAAGTCAAAAATAAGAATTTAATTTTTAGTTGTTAGTTTCATAAACAATTAATAAAATCATCATCTCAAAGATTAATTACGTTGTCACCAGAAAACCATTGACACAACATGAGTGTGAAGTTGGCACTAGTTGTATTTCCTCTTGTGAAAAAATTGATTTTTTACCAGTTTGTAAATGAACATGATTTTCGGAAAATAGCGATAATAATTAAAACGTGTATAAAAAAATGTAAATTACTGTACTATAAATTATGCATTAAAATATATTATTTTGAATAAAATTAAATATTATAGTTAAAAAAAGTTTGTCTTGTATCAATTTTTTTCAAATTTGAAATTTTTTATTAGTCATATTTTATTTCCTTATTTTATTTTTTTTTTGCGCGAATTTTAAAGTAATTTTACGTTGATGCTTTGCTTTTACGCGAATTTTGAAAAATCACAGACCGCATCCCCCCCCCTTTTCAATATAAGTTACGTCTATTTTTGCGTGATTTTGTTTGTGCGTGTTTTCTGAGGAACCTATCTATCGCATAAAACGAGACCCAGGTGTATTAATGATTTACATAAATGGAAATATGGAATTTGAATTTAATTTTATTACCAGACTGCATAATAAAAGGTTTATCAGCAGTTTCAACTTTAATATTATTGGTTTTTAAATAGAGAAATAAAATTGTAAAACTAAGAACGAATTAATTTTTACAATAGAATGGATAAAATAAAAAGAGTTTTAAGAGAAATAAATGTATGCCATGTTAAGTGAAATGAGAAAAAAAAAAACAATAGTAATTTATTTTTTGAAAATGAATATTTTATTTATTAAAAATTTCTGGTTAACTGATTTGTATTAACTTCAATTGTCATACTTTGGTTAAAAAAAAAATGTCCAGATTTTCTTTGTACTGTATATGAGTTCTAATCGGAAAGATTATCTTAGAAACAAAAGATTTTAGTGAAAAAAATATTACTTGGAGTTGGATTAATTATTCTTGCATAAATATTTGAGTGAAGCTTAACATTTCAAATATAATCTAGAGAACATATTACATTTTGGAAAATATGCGAAATTAATATGAGCAAAATAATTAAAGATATATCCGAGAAAAGGTGAAATGAAATAGCCAGAAAAATCAAAATGGATTCCAGAAGATTCGGTGGTAATTTTAAAAAATCAGAAAAGAGAAAATTAAATATAATAAAAATATTTTAAAGATACTGACTGATAAATTTTAAAGATAGTCTAGTAAAGGTAAGAATTAATATTTGCCAACATTGAAAAACAAGAGTAGTCTTTCCAGAATTGATTGGATGTTGAAAACTGCCAAAGGACAGATTATGATCAAAGTAATAGAAATAGAAGGAATATATAGAAGTTTTATGTCAAAAAAAAAAAAATCAGGATACTTTCAGTGAAGTCTTCAAAGAGGAACTCTGAATAGTGAATTATATCAGATTAGTCTAATATTATTAACTGCTGGGAACAGTGAAAACAATCAAATGTCTTAATAAGTTTACTAAACTTGTTTATTTGATTTTCTCTTTACTTGTGTAGTCATATGGTTTAATATTTAATTACTGCCTTTATTTTAAAAGCTTGCTTTTTGCTTATTGTTAATTAGTTAGTCATTGTATAGAAAATATGAATGTGTTTTTTGTTTTAAGTATTATTGGTTAGAATTTATTTTTAATTATAATATGTTGTTTAATTATATCAATGCTTTTTTTTTTTTTTTAGAGGCATTAAAACAAAATCGACCATTGCCTCAAATACCTGATGAAGAGTGTCAGTCATTTGGGCAGCCAGCATCGCTGGACGGTGCATCCAAATGGACATCTAAAGAAAACCTGCTGGTACAGGAAGAAGATGATCCTCAACTTTTTGTCGCTCTTTATGATTTTGAATCTGGGGGTGACAATCAGCTCAGCTTAACCAAAGGTAAGAAAATGTTTTTAAAAAAAAGAATAAATAAAATTATGTATATATATTTATTTCATACTTGAAAGTGTTTTTGCTGTTAATTTTTTAGACTTGATTTGACAGGAAAATGTACATACAGATCTTAATATTTTAAGATTTGGTAGTGAGGACATAATAGATATTCTAGAATACGAGCATATATTTTATTTTGTGTTTTATTTAGTTAGTTGTAAATTGTCTATTAAATTTTTGTGATTTGAAATTTTGAATATTTCATTGTTTTGGTTTTTTTTTCCAAAAAAGTGGCCCAAATTGTACATTTTTACAATTACAGATATATGGATATATGCTATCACGTAACTCAAAATATATGAAAAAGAAATGCTAATTTTATTTATTGAAATACTTTATAATAAATATATATAAATCAAAAGTTTTGGATCATATACATTCTAAAATGTAAATTATATTTTATATGAAAAAAATAACGCATATTTATATATTTTTTGTCCAAAAAACCCGATGGATATAATGAGGGGTGAAAAATGAATACACCTGGGTCTCGTTTTACGCGGTAGATAGGTTCCTTAGAAAACGCGCGCAAACGAAATCATGCAAAAATAGATGTAACTTACATTGAATGGGGAATGCAGTCTGTGATTTTTCAAAATTCGCGTAAAAGCAAAGCACCAACATAAAATTACTTTAAAATTCGCGCAAAAAAAAATAAGGAAATAAAATATGACTAATAAAAAATTTCAAATTTGGAAAAAATTGATACAAGACAAACTTTTTTTAACTATAATATTTAATTTTATTCAAAATAATATATTTTTATGCATAATTTACAGTACAGTAATTTACATTTTTTTTATACACGTTTTAATTATTATCGCTATTTGCCGAAATACACGTTCGTTTTCAAACTGGTAAAAAATCAGATTCTCACAAGAGGAAATACAACTAGCACCAAGTTCAGTCTCATGTTGTGTTAATGGTTTTCTGGTGACAACATAATTAGTAATTAATCTTTGAGACGATTTTATTAATTGTTTATGAACTTAGACTTATGATAATAAAAAGACATTTATTCACCACTGCTGGGAAAAATTTAATTAAAACTAACAACTAAAAATTAAATTCTTATTTTTGTCTTTAATTTTCAATTCCGTTTAAAAATCAAATTTCGTTTCACTGCTATTACTCATCTTTTAAGAATAAACTTGCGGACCCTAAATGATTAATAATTGATTACATTCTTTTTTAAAAAGCAAAAACAGAATGTGATTTAAAATGCAAAATTAACACGCCCAATGTTTGAACAAATTTACATTATAATCTTGTAAAATTTAATGTGTGTATACATAAAATGTGAAAATCATGATTTTAATTTCATTATTGCATAAAATCTTACTATTATAAAGCACTGAAAATATTGAAATTACTAACATGAAATTCGAATTCCAAGAATGTGCTATTACTTTCAATATAACGTAAGCGCGCGAAATTTATTATTTAAAGTAATAGCGCATTATCGGATTTCGACTTCCGGTGAAACATAAATCGCGTAACTTCAAAATCGTGTTAAATAAGTCCGCATAAAAAGAGACCCAGGTGTGTATATATATGCTATCACGTGACTCAAAATATATGAAAAAGAAATGCTGTTTATTTTATTAATTGAAATACATTATTATAAAAATATATATAAATCAAGTTTTGATTCACATATTTTCTAAAACCTAAAATATTTTGTAAAAAAATATAATAGATATTCAAACATTTATAGGTAAGAAAACATGTGATGTTGAAAATTTTCAATTGACAAAACGATGCTGCATTATTTTCAAAATCTACAAAAACACCCTTATTATTTATTGCAGAAAATATAATTATATTTTTTTGAAATAGTCATAATATTTAGTTAGTAATATTTACTTGATTTCAAAATAATACTTGCGAGAATAAATATCAAAAAATACGTGCAAGAATATGAAAGTCGAAGAATTATCACAGATTCTAGATATCTGAATAGAAAGTCAAAGAGCTTATTTTCATAGAAATATTTTTTAAAAAAGAAAAATAATTATTATAACTTACCAATTGAAAGAATAATGCAAATTATTAAAAAAAATTGAAAATTATTTTGTAGATATCAAAGTATAACGTCTTTTCTCTATATATGTAGGAAAAAGAGTCAATATGGGGTTACAAATTATCATCCACGGAATAATGAATAAATCATTAATTATAACTGCCATCTATGTGAAACTTTACAAACTAATACCTGAATAGTATATGCATGTGCTAGAATCGCAAAAATGAAATTTTATGGACGAAACTGCTGACTGTTAACAAAGGAATTTCAAACTGCGATATTGCGTTGAGTACTAATGCCATAGATGGTGCTTCATCCGCAAATTTGCGTCTAGATCTAGGCAAGGGTTAAGTATTCAAATTTGATATTTCTGCTTTTTGGTAAGTAATTTTCAGTGGAGTCTGCCAAAATGAATTAATTAGTTCTAGAATGTCATTTGTTATGGTTCATTGTAGCATACATTGAATATATGCATTTAAGAGTAATCTGTTCCAGATCACAGTCAGGATCAAAGTTAATATCCAACACCATCATTTAAGCAAGAAAAGGTAAAAATATAATAATAGAGATAAAAAAAAAATTTATGTGAAATGTTTTAAAATTAAAAAGAAAAAAAATAATCATTTTTTCAATTTCATGATTGGGATTTTTAGATTTTACTTGAAATAAAATCATAGGGGGGAGGATCCAGAAATTAATTAAGTCAATCCTTTGTTATAAAAAGGAATTGATATTAAATAATTTCTAAACCTCCCTCCCCCATGCTTTTATTTCAAGTTAAATCTAAAAACCCCAATTGTGGTTGGAGAAACTTTTTTTTTTACTTTTTAGTGCATGATCAACAAAAGCATTTAAGATTTTAAAAAAAATTTTGTCTATTATTTTTAAGTTTTTAGTATTTGCACAAATTTAAAATTATATTGTACTTTAAATTGACTTAACTCTTGGAGCTGAAAAAGATCAAAAGTTAACAAACAGATTTTTCAACTTCAATAAAAGCATTTAAAAGTATGTATAAAATTATTTGTTGTACTTATTGCACAATAAAATTTTAATGAAAACTAAAATTCATCTTTTAAAAGCACAAATTTAAAATGTAAACATATATATCCTTATTTCACAGCTTATTGATTTCAGAACTTTAACTTTCTTGCGAGATAATATTCAGTAGCAATCCTATTGCTCTAGTAGCTTCATTATGTTTTATAATGTTACAACACCAGTTTTTTTCCTGAATTCATTGATTATATTTTTTGGCAATAAACTCTTTCATAGTAACAGTACCTGTACTAAAAGTCATAGCAAAAAAAGGTTCTACAACTTCAGATGATCCACATAGATATAACATTACCGGGCTTTTTAAAAGAAAAAGATAGAATTTTTTTACATTTTTTTGTTTTTTTACCGTGTTCTTTTACAGTTTTTGACAGGTTTTTTCCCCCCCCCAAATTAAATCTATAACTGTGTTTTTTTTACTGGATTTATTTTAATTTTTTAAAAATAAATATAACTTTATTTTTGATTTTTAAAACCTTCGGCCTTTTTTTTTTTTTTTAAATAACTTTTTTTTTTTTTAAAACATTCAGTCTTTTTTTATATATATATATTAAAACATTCGTCTTTTTTTTTTTTTTTTGATTTACCGGGGGTTCAAAAACATTTATTTTTATTCATAAACAAATACATATAATATGCCTTTTTTTTTTTGAAAAATATTTTTAAATTTCGATTTACATTTTTTGATTTTTAAAAAAAAAACCATTTTGTTATTTTTAAAATAACGCTTGCAAAACAAAAAAAAAAAATTAACTTTGGTTTCATATATACACAAACAATAACCGTTTACTGAAAACTTCTCGCAGATTGCGCGACTTTCACGTGAACTTTGTGCCAAATCGAGATTTACACTCCTCATTTATTAAATTGTGCCACCTAATAAGGAAATTGGGGACGTTTTTGAAATAGTTATAATTTATAGTTATTCATACAAATTACAATACATTTAAAAGGAAAAACTTTGAACTGCGTACTGTTACACTTTTCGTGATTACAACTGCAGACACTCTTATACAATACCCTATTGAATATTCAATACTAACATCTATATAGACTGTCACAACACGTCGCTGATAATGTTCACATGCTAGCAATGTTGGGGAAGTCTTGACTTTCTCAATATCTAAGTGTTGAACAATTTACAGGCCGTAAGATCTATGAGCAGCCTTGTAAACAGCATATTTCTGCGCTTTTGCATAGAAAAAGCGCCATCCAATGGTGTGGATCATTCAAAGTTGTAGAACTCAAAAAAATTTTCAAACAATTGCTTAACCTTTTCACAAACGATTGCCTCATTGACTTTATCATCCTCTATTTTCTTTTATTAATGCATTGTTAGTTCTATAATGTTACAACATAAACAAGGTGAAATCATTTTTGCTATTTATACACTTTTTAATTGATGATTTTTTAAAAATGGTTTTGATGGTTGATTTAATGAAATGGTATTCAGAATTTAAATTGATGACCATTTTACAACCTTCTAATGATCTTTTTTTTTTTTTTTCCATTTCAATACTGATCAATTTTTTCACACTGATTTTTGGTTCATGATTAAAATTAATATTTACATGTCTACAAAAAAGGATTTATTGCAGAATTAAAACTAAATGCAAATAAGTTCACAAAATGTAATAAAGATGTCTCTCACTTTATTCAAAGCTGAAATACTATGCAAGTCTTTCACATATGTTGTTATATCAGCCAATATAGTACTTTAGTGACTTTTTTTTTTTTATATCTAATAACATTTGTCAGTTTAGCAATTTCTTATTTAGTGCTTAGATTTACATTTTTATCAGACTTTGGTTTTGAATGTTTTTTTTTTTTATGTGTGTGTAATATCAGTATTATCAGTTTATATGATTCATAATTAAAATTATTATCACATAAGCACCTAGGAGAATACTTTTAAATAAAAATATGTATAACATTTTTACTACTAGAGATAGAAAGAGACAAACAAATTAAATTGATAATTAAATTTTAGTTTTTAGATTTCTGCCATTTTACCAGATATGTTTTTTTTACATCAACATAATCAGATTTCAAATTTGGCTTTCATGGCTGTTTAAAATTATTACAATATATGCACCTATAAAAATAGTTATAAACAAAATACATATAACTCTTTTAATATTAATATAGAGTTATGTGAACTAAATTGATAATTAAGTTCTATGTGGCAAAGGTGTCTAACATTCTAGTATTCATTATATTTCTTTGCATATTCCGTTAAATTTTCATTTCAAATTTTTGTAAATATCGATAGAAAAAAAAAGAAATATAAGTAAGAAATAAAGTTTAATTAATTAATTTATTATTATTATCTTTTCCAAAATTATCAAATCATTCATGCATTGATTCTTTTATTATTATAAACTCTATGTAAATAAAATACTTTTTAAAAAAAAAAAAACACTTGATCATTATCTAGGATATTTTTCAGCTTTTCATTAATATTCTCATTACATTCATATCGGCCTTTCAAGTCAATTGTGCAAACGCTTTGTGAGTGTTAAATAATAAATGAATACCCTCTGACCAATACAAGATATAGAATTTATGCAGGAATAAAAAGAATCCCTCTTATTCCTACGACTCAAATATTTATATATGAGCAAATCTGAAGTACTGGCATAGAAGGTGTGACAATATTCCTGCATAAATTCTATATCTTGTATTGGTCAGAGGGTATTCATTTATTATTTAACACTCGCAAAGCGTTTGCACAATTGGCTTGAAAGGCTGATATGAATGTAATTACAAATTGTATACAGACGCTATAAAAATAAATGCTTATTAATATTCTCAGTAGACTTCAAGCTAAATAATTGTGTCATTTTTTTATGAAGCATAAATGAAAATCTGATTGAAGTAGCATAATATTGAAAATAAAGAAGTGTACAGATTTTAAACAAACAAGAATAAAAATCTTTTATATGTTCTTTTAATAATTTTATTTAACACTTATTTTAATAATGATTTATACTTTTTTCCAAGAATTAATTAATATCATGAAAAAAAAAAAATCTTACATTTTTTTTATATCAAGATCATGTCAAGAAAGAAAAAGATATTTTTAAACAAATTAGTATGTCATGCTTTAAATTCATTTTAAAATACATATTTCTTGTTTGTGTTTTAACTTTTTCCAAACTGTTTGTAAATTAATGTGTATATTTATTTATTTATTCTGAAAACAAATAAATAATAAAATATTGTAAACTTCATAAAGAAATATTTTGAAGTGAGGAATTTAGAATTTAACAAATAAAATAGACAACTTAATATAGAAGCAATAATATGAATTTAAAACAAAATATTATTTAATATATCTGTCGAAAACTGGCTCAATGCATTTAAGACTTTCTTATAGTTTAATTAATTTACCTTTTTAGATTAACTTGTGCATTACAAGTTCATTAGTATTACATAATTGTAAGAAAAGAGTATATTATTGAGAATTACTACCAATGTAAATATTTTAAAAAAAGTAAAATAACTGCTTTTAGTTAAAGACAGAGAACATTTTTGCATGAAGATAGTAAATAATTTGGGATCGTTATAATGCTGCTTTTGACTAGAAATCTGGGGAAAGTTTTTATATAGTCAATTGAAATTTAATAAACAATAATATAATTATAAGTAAAAAAAATTCCATAAATTTTAATAATCATTCTATATCAATGTAAATGAATGATATATTGTATAATTCTATAAAATAGATAGAATAGGCTTTGCAAAAGTAGAGCAGTTTTTTCAAACTCAGATATTGTAAAATAATAAGTTTTGGTATCAAGAAATATAAATAATAATGTGAGTGAGGTAAAAACTGATAAATTAAAGAATATGTAATTTAGTTTACGAGAACAGACAAAGTCAATATGATTTATTAAGAATAATGTAGAATCAATAAATAAATCAAGATTACATTAATTATTAACAAATGAAATATTAGCACAAAATTATTGTACTATTGTAATGTAAAAAATATTTATTATAAGTAGTGATGTCAAGATAATACGAAAAAAACATATTTTGTTTTATTCCAAGTCACTGATAACAATTAAAAGTTAGCTATTTGCTAATTAAAAATAAATCATCATTTATAAACCATAAATCATTGTTTCTAAATGTAGTGAAAATACACCATTTATATAAAGTAAAAAACAAAATAGAATTTAGGGCTGAAAATTGTGGCATACCATGATTAATTATTGTAAAACAACTAATAATGCCAGAAATTTTTTGTTTCCTGCTTCCTATCCCTTGAATAATTTGCAGGCCAAGAAGCAACAAGATACTAGAAGTATATGGTTATAGACATTTAAGTAAAATTTTATGAAATATACAGTCAAATGCTTTAGATAAATCTAAATATATTGGGAGCATTATCTAGTGATTATTTCAAATTATGTATATGATTTTAAAAAATATCCATACCAGAAACAAAAACAAAGCCATATTATTGCTGTGATAATATTATTTTTAACTAAGAATCAGTCTCTAATTATCAAAAAGTACAGAGACATTCTTTTTAAAAATTATCATAAAGATATAAACTTTCAGGCATGTTCAAATGATCCAACACTGAAAGAAAAATTAAATTATTTTATTTTTTTAAGAATCTTTGGTGTTAAAGTATCTAATCCAATTGAATGAATAGTATTTAAGTAATCAATAATCAAATCATATAACTAAGAATCAGTAATGTTCATAATTAAAAAAAGAATTAAACAAACTGAAGTAAATGATTAATCTTGCAGTGATGATTGGCCCAGATCAGCAACACATTTTCTATTATTTTGAACTTGCAATAAATTCTCATTGTGTTTTATAAATTTAATCGGTTAGTCAAAGGTTTTTTTATTAAAGAATTAATCGTTTTTATGATTAAAAAATATTGAAATTTTAATTTCCTAATATCAGATATGATTTCAGTATTTAGAATTTTTTTTTTGTAATTCACTAAATCTCCTCTTAAAAATTGTAAATAATTTCTATGATTGATCTTTTATGCTAAATTATCAGTTATCCATGCAAAATGTCTTATTACTAATTGTCAATTTAAAACAAATTATTTGATTATGTAAATATCCTGAAATCTAAAAACAACAGAATCTTCATTCAAAACAAAAATAATATTCCAGGTCTGATTAGATAAATAATGTTTTTAATTTATTAATAACTGAATGAGTATTATCTATTGTTTAGGTAAATAATTTTAAATTTTTTTTGAAATAAAAATTTTAAGTATAGACAATTCATAATTTAAATGCTGGTTTAAGTTGATAACAGAGTTCAATATAGACTACCAGAAATGAGTTATATATATAAGAATAAATATACCATGATTAAAGCCGTAATTAAAACAGGCAAAACTCTCCATACAGTGGTGCCACTCAGTGCAAACCAGAGTAATCAATGGATGCCAGAAGGCTTGTGCATAAAATCCCTATCTAGTGCCTATTTATCCAATATCTGCAGACTAGTTTCTGGTTTGTGACCTTCGTCATTGACGAGCCTTGGATCTGAGAGCACTGCACTGATCCACTCAGTGCAAGCCAGAGTAATCAATGGATGCCAGAAGGCTTGTGTATAAAATCTCTTTCTAGTGCTTACTCATTCAATATCCGCAGACTAGTTTCTGGCTTGTGGTCTTTGTCAGGGAGGAGCATTGGATCTGAGAGCACTGCACTGCTTAGTGGTACTACTGTATGGTGAGTTTTGCCTGTTTTAATAACAGTTATGAGCAAGCATAAGAAATGGTGATCATGTGATTAAAGCCATAACTATAAATTCAAATAACATATAGTACTTTCCTGTAGATTATCAGCTATATCTACATTCAAATCATCTACAAGTACTACTAAAGAATAATGTAAATCGTATAATATTTTCAATAATAAAATCTAGAAAGGCACTGGTACATAATCTGTATGATGCAATAGCAGAAAAAATAAATTTAGCAAAACTCAATTAAAAATAATATCTATTTTTATAAAAAACATTTCACTTCCTGAAGGCAAATAAGACAATGAAGAAAGAATGCTTAAATATCTACTCAGAATATATAAATGCTGATCTTTTATAAAAATCCAAAATTCATTTAAGATTGTCACATCATAAAAACCTATGGGGAAATTATTTAAATGAGCTTTAAGTTCATGAAATTAGATCTAATACTTTTATATATTCAAAGGATATTAAAAGTATTCAAAATTTCATTTTGACAAAAGCCTGTCTGACTCCTGCTTCATTTTAGGAAATAAATTTCTGAAAGTTTATTCCTCATTTAATGAATAATATTTCTGTAGTAGAATTTTCACTACATCACTCTCATGCAATGTAGAGACTGGTTTCTATCATTTTTTAACACTTTGTGGAGGGGTGTAATCATAAACTTATGACCAAAGATGTGAAAAAGATGTATGATTTCCAAAATGCACATTTCATGCTACCAACACTCATCAGTTGGCCCAGATCACATTCTCTTAACATATATCTTTATCATTATTTGATGATATATAGATAGAGAATTACTACAGTTTTAATTGATAAATGTACAGAAATATTATTCTTTATATGGATAATCTCTGTTTTAATGAATTGACTAATAAAAGTTATTAATATTGTTATTTTTAATTAAAATATGTGGAAAATTTCAAATCATTCCTAATAATATTTATTTTACAAAGTGCAGATGGTACTGAAATTAAACTGAGAGAGTGCAAACCTCTCAAGGCTAAGTGCTTGAGAGGTTTGCACTCTGTCAGTTTAATCATTCCTAATGTAAACTGTAGATTTATTTGCATATGTTTCTCTGCTATAAATGAAATATTCATGATACTATGCATACACAAAGAACTGCGTTGATAATGAATGTTCTTTTTTATGTGACTTCTTCTTTGCTGCACATTTATGTCTAATTTACCTTTTTTTAAATATTTTAGTGGAAATTTTTAGAATGAAGGTAAATAAATATTCCACAGTTTTGATAATAATTTTTTCATAATCAAATGCTATATTGTTTTGTTTTTATTATTATTATTTTAAATTATAGGAATATTCTATAATAAATATATTGGTAAATATTTTATAATTGCATATAATTATATGTTTGGTTAGCTAGTGATATTGACAATGCTATAGCTATTCATTGTGAGAGTTGTGTTAGGTATGGATATAGTACGTGCTCTGTGCTCACTATTCAGTTTCTGCTTTTATGTACTTTGTGAAACCATCAAAAGCCTGCTGTAAAAAATTAATTGATAAATTATTTTAGAACTTTTTCACTATAATTGAACATTTATCAGTATTTAAATAGTAATTGACAAATAAAATCTTTACCCATAACTTTAAATAGTTTTTTTATAAAATAATCTAAAAATAAATACATAAATAGAGAACATAGATTTGTACATATAACATCCATATTTAAAATAGTACTCAAAAAATTGAATGTGTATATCCTGATTGAAAAATAAAAAAATTTCCTTTAATATTGACTAGTTTTTTTAATTTTTACAAAGCAATCTAAAAATAAATATATTTGTACTTTTACAATAAAATATTGTTTGTTTATTTTTGTAAAATAATCTCAAAATAAATAAGGATGTTTTTTCACAGATTTTACTGTCCAGAGATCAGAAGATGGGGGGGGGGGGGTATAAAGTAATCTCAAAATAAATAAAATTCAATGGAACATGTTGGTTTTTCACAATTGTTATCACCCATTCCTCAGGGGATGGAGGTCGAAAGACCTGTGTTCCCAAATTGGCAAAAAAAAAAAAAACAGCTACTACATTAAGTTCATATTTATTATGGTTTTTTGTTATACTATGTATTGATCACAAATTTTTTATAATTTGTGCCATTTTATATGAAAAATAAAAAATATGTAATTTATAATTACTTTGTGCAGTAATATTATGTAATCAAAATTTCAAAAATACTCAATTTATTGGTTAGTTTTTACAGTATTGATGGCTCTACACAATATGTAAAAACAAAACTGAAATGAAAAGTGAATGTAGACTACTATTTCCAATATTATGATATCCAGTGTTATTTCTATTGTAATCATATTATTTTGTCTTTTTATTTCTTGTCTAGTTGTACAATGTCAGAATATATATTGCATGAATATATATCATTTGCATAATAAAATATGTTCAAAATGTTGCAATTAGCAAAAGTCATACAGAAATTAAATTTTATAGTTATTGGAGAGGTCTTCATCCAACATATTTTAATTGACTATTAAGTAAAATAAGTATTTTTTTGTTAAAATGGTAAAATATATTAAGGAGGTGTTATTTTTTCATTTCTTTTTTTATTTATTTATAATGTATGTTCAGAAAAAAAAAAATATTGAAAAGCATCATCTGCAAACACTGCATTATTGATCAACTTATAATTAGAAAAAATATTCCTTTTATTTTAAAAATGAAGATGCCAAAATAAATTTAATGAAGTTATTAAGATGATCAAGTTTAGTTCTATGTAAAGTGAAGTTTAACACATTTAAGTACTTTGAATTTTTTTTTTTTTTTAAGATCTATTTTTAACAATGGTATTTTTTTAAAACTAATAAAGAACAAGCATTAATACAAGCAATTGTTCTAAAAATAAAAGAACAGTTATATTCTGCTATGCACACATTTGATAAAATGTCCTTAAAAGTTTTGCTCTCAAAAATTGGATCATTTAATAAATGAAGTTTAGAGCTAATTGCCCAAAGAAAAAAGAAGTTATGTAATTTTGTGATATCAAAATAGTAGATTGAGCATCACAACCTCATTTAATTGTTGATTTTTTATATATCTCAATTGCATTTGATTCTCTAGTTTTTAACTTTACCACTGTCATCATCGAACTAAATTATTCAAAGCAATGAGTCACTGAAACAAATGATATTAATTTACAGAAGTCTTATTATCATATTACACCCGGGTCTCGTTTTATGCGGTAGATAGGTTCCGCAGAAAACCTGCATTAAAAAAAATCGCACAAAAATAGACTTAACTTACCTTGAAAAATGGAAGATAGGTTCTATAATTTTCAGAAATCGCATAAAAGCAAAGCAACAAGGAAAAATTACTTTAAAATTTGCATTAAAAAAAATAAGGAAATAAAGTATGACTAATAAAAAATTTCAAATATTTGAAAAAAATTGATACAAGACAAACTTTTTTTATTAACTACAGTATTTAATTTTACATTTTTTTATATTTTAATCATTATCACTATTTGACAATATGCAGTTTGTTTGTGAACTGGTAAGAAATCAGATTCTATCTTCACTTTTAGTCTTGTGCTGTGTTAATGATTTTCTGTTGATAATGTAATCGGTGATTAAACTTTGAGATGATGATTTTACTAATTGTTTATATAGCTCACGATATCCAGACATATAACTATTTAGCTCTCGTTGGAATTTAAGAGGTTGTTCATTGCAGCACACTCAGATTTCAGCATTTTCTGATGTTTTTCTTTGTCTCACACATCAACGTAAAATCTATGATTAAATGATTATTACTTGTCAGAAAATAATAAATTTGTCTTCATTTGATAGATATTTTTGTTTATTAATGAAATAAATTATAAATGTTTACATTTTGTTTCTATATTAAAAAAATGAGATCGCAATCAAAACAAAGATTATACATTATCATTAGAAAGATTATTTTCAGTTTACAAAATCAACAAAATCTTCATTATTTATTTTAAAAATGTAAAAGAATATTTATTTCTGTTATACCTAACAAAATATGTTATAAAAGTTTAAAATTTTTGAATATTTATTATGATATTTTTATACTCGCAAGTGTAAATCTATTATTATTATTTACTCATAAGTATAAGTAGGTTATTTATATAGAAGCTAAGATTCTAAATACAGCTTCAGGCTATATTCACATTATCTGCTAATATAAGGTTATATTTTTGAAAAAAAAAAAAGTATTTCAAGACAAAATAAGTTATTAGTAATTTAAATTTCTTGATATCTAATAAATATAGTGAAATATGAACTTCTTTCTCGCATAAAAGAAAACCCACATAAAAAGATGAAGAAACACGAATCACATAACTTCAAAATCGCATTAAAAAATCCGCATAAAACGAGACCCAGGTGTATTTGGAAATTAAATATGTTCAATTGAATAAATAAAGTCCTTTTTTTAATATTCTTTTTAAATTGTCATTATATGAATCAATTTATATACAATCATGTTATCTATATATGTCTGTCTCAAAAATAACTAACAAGAATCTTAGAATACATTCAAAAGTTGATGGAATTAAAGAATAATTGAAGTATATAAATTGCTTCATATTATTGACAAATTGTATAAAGAAAATAATATTGGATATGTTAGATGGTAGGCTAACTGCATTTATATATAATGGTTATTCAAAATTTATTAAGTTTTTATAATTTTTTATATTCTTGGATTTTTTTTCTTTATAATTATATATATAAAATCAAAAAGTATTTTGAGAAAAATGTAAATATGTGCAGTCTATTATATGATAATATATATGTATCTTGCTTGATTCTTTCAGCTTACTATAGTATATGACTGTTTCTTCTTTCTCTTTTCTACATCACTGTATTGTAAGCTTAATAACGATATACAATTTAATTAATTTCTCGAAACCTGCAGTGCGTCTTATTTTACCATTAAACATCACACAATCACCATTTTTTATGCCTATACAGGCTGTTTACACAGAGGCAAAACGCTCTATACAGTAGCGCCACTCATTGTAAGCCAGAGTAATCAATGGATGCAGGAAGGTTTGTGCATAAATTTCCTATCTAGTGCCTACTCATCCAATATCGCCAGACTAGTTTCTAGCTTATGGCTTTCATCAGTGAGGAGCCTTGGATCTGAGAGCACTGCCTAGATCTTAGGATCTAATGCAACCCTCCAGTAGCCACCTTTTACCTTATTAGCTAACCATAAAGCTTTGAGTCCAAAATGAAAACACAATAATGTTTTCAATTCAAGTTAATTATCTTGTATAGTCGTATAAATTTGAACTCAGTTCAGTATCCATATACTTTGGTGTCTGATTCTTTAACAGCCACAGTCACCACAATCCCATTGGTCTGTATTGTTATTAAACCATTAAACATCACACGATCACCTTCTTTATGCCTGCACAAGCTGTTTACACAGAGGCAAAACTCTCCATACAGTAGCGCCACTTAGTGCAAGCCAGAGTAATTAATGGATGCAGGAAGGTTTGTATATAAAATCCCTGTCTAGTGCCTACTCATCCAATATCCCCAGACTAGTTTCTAGCTATAAACATAGCTAATAGGGTAAAAGATGGCTGCTGGAGGGTTGCATTAGATCCTAAGATCTAGGTGAAGTCCTCTCAGATCCAAGGCTCCTCACTGATGAAATCCACAAGCTAGAAACTAGTTTGGAGATATTGGATGAGTAGGCACTAGATAGGGATTTTATGCACAAACCTTCCTGCATCCATTGATTACTCTTTCTTGCACTGAGTGGCACTATTGTATGGAGAGTTTTGCCTCTGTGCATCTTATTATATATATATACTTTTAATGTTTTTACTACTTTAGCAATGGAATAAAAAAATTATATGAGATTATTTACAGTATATAATAGAATTTTTGACTAACAGTATGTTCATATGATTGTTTAAGCTATTTTGATTTTTTTCGTTATTTAGATTTATTTTTAATATATTTAACTAAAAAATAAAGAAGTTAAATAAGAATAAAATTTTAGTTCATTCGCATGAAAACATAAACAATATTTTTGCGGTTGTCATATTCAAAATATTCTTGGTATTTTAATGCAGTGGTGAAACAGTAGACTCGAGTTAAAGACCTATGGATTTCAACTCAAGTTCGTCACTTCTCCATTCAAATGTCATATGAAATCCTGAAAATCAAATTGTTCAATTAATTAATATTTAAAATACTAATAAATCTGCATGTTAATATAATGTTTATAATGCTCATACGAGTACAATTTTTTGTTACTGAAAATTTATTATCTTTTAAAATGCATTTAGTATTACAAAACCTCTTCAAAATTTTCATGGCCATTATAGTCTTTATTATTTTATCATAAGTTACAATTTATTTAAGTAACCTTTGTTTTTATTTTAATCCTGTATGCGCACACATTAAAGATAAATACTATATAGTAAATAAATTAATGTTCAGTTATAAAAATTAAAAAAAAAAAAGCTATTTTGTAAATCAGTAATTACCTATAAATTAATAGTGTGGCTGACATTGAACCTGCATGATTTGGTACATTGGTAGAGTGGCAAACTGTGGAGCTTAATGTCCATAGATTATGGCCAAATTCTGTCATTTCCAGTGTTGGAACTTGTTATGAAATCCCAATCAATAAATCTTTTGATTATTTTTTTTTTTAATTACATAAGTGCCATCTTCTGTTCAGTCTTTCTTAATGCATATGCTTTAATTAATTATTTTTTAGAAACATGGCACTCGTGTCAATCACAGATACTTACTGATTTGCAAATTTTTAAAAAAATATTTACTATAATTGGTTTTAAAAAAGAGAAACTTTAATTGGCAAATATGCATTTTATAAAAATAAAAATAAGTGAAATTAAAAAAAATAAAGTACCGTGTTATACTGATGTAAAAATATTTGTTTAAATACAGAACATCTTATAAATATATATCCAATAGATATTAAAATTAATTGTTATAGTATTATTATATCATTTAGTAAAATGAGAGGGGAGAGAATTCACCTGTACATTCAAGCACAAAGGTATCGAGTTGAACACACAATTTAATTTTTTTTACTTTTCCCAACCAAGAATCAATCCAAAAACTGTTAGCTTTGAATTGTATCACTGACATCATTGTGCTAAACTAATCAGTCATCAATAAATCTATTATATACTTTAATATAGAAATAATTTTTACACCCAGAACATATTGTAAAATAAAACCATTATTGAAATAGATAGAAAAATAAGCAATATATTGCTTAGGTTTAATATTTCTATAAAAGTTTAGCACCATGTGGAATAATAAAGTAATAATTGTGTCAGTAAATTATTACAATACATTCTCTTTTGAAAAATTATTAATTCAGGAAGGCTAGCAAACCAAGGTCACTGAGATAATCTTACATCTATAATTAAAAAAAGTATGTACAAGTAATGACAAATTTTTATTTAATTCTTTATATTTCCAATCCTTTATATATATATAATTGTTCTTCTCACACTGCTTTATAATATTTATATTTAAAATTTTTTACTACTTTATATATTACTATAATGTTTAACAACTTCAGTGGCAATAGTTAAATATTTAATATAAATGTATGATTTTTTATTTAAAATTATTATTTAAAACTATAAAGTAATTCATAGTAGAGATACAAAATTCAATTTTTAAAATGGCAAGCATAAAAAAATATTGTAACTAATCACGTAATAAATTGTTGTGTAGATCATGTGACATTAGAACAGTCTATTAATAGATTGAGCATTCAATGATTCTGTTGATTAATTTGAGCCTTTTTTAAAAAAAAATTATGTTATTTGACTCTCAATATATCCTGGAATTTTCCGTTTATAATCTGCCACTCTACTACTATGCTGAACCACATAGAGCAAAAAACAAATATCACATGCTGAATGAGCTATTTACTCAAATATTCCACATTTTTAGATGCTTCTATTTTGAACTATATATGTAATTAAGTACTTAATTAGAATTTGTCCACCTTTGTGTATGTGTATATATATACGATAACACAAAAATTTTTGTATTAAAAAGTGTTTTAAGATGGACAAATTATATAAAATATTACACCAAAATAAAGGAAGTAGTAGATTTAGTTGCATTTGTTAAGTATAGAGTTGGTATGGTTTGAGTCATTGCAGCAGGCCAACCGCTCGCTTCAGCTGATTAGTTGAAATTTTTTTTTTTTTTTAAATTATGCAAAAACTATAAGTATGATGTCAACAGAAATCTCAGCATTCATTGCATCTTTCTATTAGCTTTTGAATGATATATCTAACATTGATATCAGATAAAATTTGAATTTTTTACAATTATTTTTAAAATTAGATGCATTTATTTTTTTTTATTTTCTGGTCAATTTACTAGTTTACATAAGGCGATAAAGGCAGAAAATCTTTATTGGCCTTATAACCCTAATGGATTAAAAATACGCTGATAATACTGATATGAAGGTCTTCAACGCGACATAAACATAATCACGAAATACGTAAGTTATTAATTTTAATTTGTATATTTTTAAATTTTTTTAAATTATTTGATAAATGGTATATTAATTTGTTTGTATTTGTGTGTATGTACTATATAAATTATATAATATTAAATCGTTTATGCTCTTTATTATACAAATATTTGAAATACAGGTACTCTTCACATACCTGGAGCCTAATTGTAAATATACAGTATACAAATTCAAATATAACAAAAGTTGTTTTGCGGAATATTGTTAAGTTATTAATTTTAATTTTTAATATTTTAAATTTTTTTAAATTATTTGATAAATGGTATATTAATTTGTTTGCGTTTGTATTGGTGTGTGTGTACTATATAATATTAAATCATTTATGCTCTTTATTATATAGTATATAAATTCAAATATAACAAAAGTTTTTTTTGTAGTGTAATTTTGGGTATAGACCTAATGATTCTCAAAATGTTTATATTTATATTAGTGTGTTTGTGTTTATTGTTGCATCGTGTTTATGTAACAAGTAATGATTTACATATATAGAGCAGTGCAATGTAAATTTTAATAACTGATAATCTAATGTACAGAAAGGTTGCAATTGATAAAGCAATCACAAAATTTACTGGGCATAGTACTATGTGAAAGTATAAACACTTAAAACCAATAAAGAGAGATTTCAAATGGTATGTGTATAGTGGTAGCCACAATGGTTATGCATATACCATATGGAATTGTATGCAGCAAAGAATCAAATTCTGACTCCTGCCTATGTCTTGATACTCATGCTGTGGAATCAGTAGTTTTGCCACATTTTGTATCACATTATTTTCAAGTCTATAGCTAGCAAATGAGCTATATGCAAATAAATTATATCTCTGGGACAATAAATATAATAAGATAACATCACTGGTTTGCATAAAGAATATAAACACAAAAAATATAAAATGAAGATATGAAACTCAATTTATCACTGATATAGATAAGAAGCTAATTACTATGTTGACAAATGCATATCCATCTTCTGGAAATGATTTGTTTTGTATCTTTTATTAGGATAAATTTTTTTCTTACAGATGCCTTTGAGATTTGTCAACTTTTGCGGTACAAGATAAAAATGAATTCTTATGTGAATACTTTTGTAGATTCTGAAGCTATGGATTATCTCAGGTAAGAAGTATTATATATGGTTTGAAAAATATTTTTGTGAGGGATGCAAAGAAATTATCACTGAAGATGTAATTTAAATTTAGTTATTGATAAATTAGAAATTATGAACAAACAATAAAGTTATAATTATGTCAGATGTTGAAGTTTTTTTTTTCCTTATTTTTTAAATGGTAATCATTATTTGTCTTAGCCTTATTGTTTTCCTTAGTTTTTCTAGTTTCTATCAATGTAAAGTTTTTTGCTCTAACATCATTAAAACTGAAGTTATTGTGAAAATTATGTCTCAGGTCATTTTTTTTTAAAATACAATATGGTGCCTGCAGAATCAACCAGTTAATTTTAAATCAAAGTAATAATTATGTGAATATATATATATACACTAATATGTTGAATCTGGGCTAAACAATAATTGAATACAAAATATTGAAAATACATAAACAAAATGTCCCTGCATATGTTTAAAATCTTGATTTATATATATAATTATGACATCATGTTGTCTTTTTTTTTTAATTCCTTAAATACAGAATTATGTTTATGTATATATGTATTAGTTGTAAAAATATTTTTTGAAGATTACCAGCTTTTGCATGACTTTCAATTTCCACCCCCACCTCCCACACACAAATTGTTTTAAAGTGTTGCTGATAAAATTTTTCAAATAAAAATTGCATTAAAATTAAAAATTAATTTTGATTATTTTTTTAAAATCTATTTTTATATTTATCATTGTAATTGCATTTGGTCAGAATTAAAAAATTTTGTTGGCAAGTTGCATTTTCTCTTTTAATTAAAATGAAGACATAACTATGATTTCATAATATTTATATATAAAGATTCTAAATAGGAATCCAATTAATAATAGCTATGACTAGAACAACCATTCAGAAAATTCTCAGCAAAAGAATATAGGCTACTGCTAAGATAAATAAAATTACTGCACTTCAAGAGCTTCATCATTAATGAAATATTTGCATTTTCTTAATATTCCTGGATACACATTGAGTTATCTTTGTTTAAATTATTTTAAAAAGCAAACAACTTCTATTGAAGACGTGAAATTATATTGCAATTACCATTTCGATAGATAATTTTTATATATGCAATATTTATAAACTTACAAATTCTAATATAGTTCTATCCTCTTTCAAATTTTTCTACACCATCTGTATTTATAAAAAATTTCAAATCTTATCTGCCTAGGAGTAAATGTCCATATTGAATTTTTTAAAATACTGGCCTGATACACAATTTTCACAATAACTTCAGTTTCAATTATGTTAGAGCAAAAAAAATTATATTAATAGAAACTAGAAAAACTAAGGAAAACAATAAGTCTAAGACAAATAGTGATAACCATTTAAAAAAGAAGGGAAAAAAGAAATTTCAACATCCAAAATAATTATAACTTTATTGTTTGTTCATAATTTCTAATTCATCATGAACTAACTTTAAAGTATATCTTCAGTTATAATTTCTTTGTATTCCTCACAAAATTATCTTTCAAACCATATATAATATGTCTTATCTGAGATAATCCATAGCTTCAGAATCTCCAAAATAATTCGCATATGCATTCTTCATTTTTATCTTGTACCCCAAAAGTTCCAAACGTCAAAGGCATCTATAAGAAAAAGATTCATACTAATAAAAGATACAAAACAAATCATTTCCAGAAGATAGATATGCATTTGTCATCTTAGCAATTGGCTTCTTGTCTATCTAAAACTAGAAATTGTAGGCCACTGTCTGTATCACTGATAAAATGAGTTTCATCTCTTCATTTTATATTTTTTTGAGTACATCAGTGATGTTTATATTCTTTATGCACACCAATGATGTTTAAATTCTTTATGTACACCAGTGATGCTATCTTGTTATATTTATTGTATCACATAGATATAATTTATTTGCATATAGTCCATTTGTTAACTATAGACTTGAAAATAATATGATAAAACATATAGCAAAGCCAGAGTGACTCCAAAGCATGAGTATTAAGGCATAAACAAGAATCAGAATTTGATTATTTGCCTGCATGTGCAATCTTTCTATACATTTGATTATTAGTTTTGTAACTCATTATTTGTAAACACACACATCATATAAACATAGTAATAAGTAATAAATTATTAAATTTTGAGAATCATTATTTTTATAAAATAAGTGGCTTAGAACTTTAGAAAATTACGGTAGATATGAATTCTATATGAGCATAAATAAATATATAATTTATATCAATACATACAAACTAAAATTAATTAAAATTTTATACTTACGAGTCTGATATTGCTCTTTATGTTTAGGCTTCATTGTAGACCTTGTTTGTGAACAACATGTTTTTACTCTGATAAATGTCCATTTGAAGGCAGGTACGTATTTTCTGTCATTATTGCTTCATGAAAATTACAAAATTGATCAAAAAACAAAAAAATTAAATGCGCTGCTCAATTAAAAATACTGTAAAAAATCTAAATTTCATAGGATTTTTTTGTGGTAGACATCTTCGGAAAGCTACGCCAGAGACCTATCAAATGCCTGTATTTTGGTTGACATCATGCTTATAGTTTTTACGTCGGTAAAGAAAGAAAACAGCATTTTGACCTATCAAAAAAGACACGCGGGTCACCCACTTAATGATGTAAAGCAGTTATAATAGCCTTTGAAGATATACAAATGAAGACAAGCAGGTTGTCAACTGTTAATTGCACTTATTTTGTAATGAGAACAGACACAACTTCTGATTTATATTTTGTTTCGACAACCAATGGTTTACCATTATTCGCTGATCTACTATTATATCATTTCACCATAGCCATAAATAACCCAAGTCCAATATATTGCTCGTGGAATTCACATTCCTACAATTGAAAATTATTTTGTTCAAGATGTAATTTAAGGTAACGTAATCAGAATTATAATGTGGAATATTTTGAATGGAATATTAGTATAATTCTATCAATTTCCTCTTAATATGGGAAACTTAACAAGCTCATAGTGTCAGTTGTAAAAGGATTTATTCCTCAAGAATATAAAAATGAATTCATTTCAGGTAGTAACACTACCAGCAATGCTTTTGTAGGGCAATATTTATTTACAATAAGATCCAGAAATTGCGGACATTTATGAAATCACTGGATGATACTAGAAAAGTGAAGAAAGACTGGAAATATATAGTCAAATGGTTTTGTCATTTTTATAGTTTGATAGTTGTAAAAGTCTCTAAAAGAACTTTTGATGTTATTGCTAATGAGGTTGCCAATTTTATGTATATCACAAATCCAAGATTGATAAAATAAGAAAAAACATTATTAGAGCAGAACTACAATTTCTCTTTCATGGTGTTTCCTAATATCAATTTAACAAAGAAGAGATATTGTGAGTTATTAATTTGTTTTTGATTGGTTTCAATCAGGAAAGGCTCCAGTATTACATAGCATACTTTTCAGATTTTCTCAAATATTTAGGTATCATGAAAGTCATAGTATGGTTGGCAAAATTATTCTGCAAGATTATTAATATAGAATCTTTCAAAAATTTGACATAACAGAAAAATTGTAATATTTTTAAAAACAAATAAACCAATGATTCAAAAGAATATTAATAATATCATTATTAGCTATTCCTTCCACAAGCTATCTCAAAGAATTACATTGACAATAATTTTTTCAATTGTTGAGAGCTATCTACTAAACTGATTAAATTTTGACGAGGAAGAAGCTGTTATAAATAAACTTTATTTTTAGCTATTCACATTGAAATACTTTTCAAAATAAATGAAAAACTAATGCTATTTGTATTGATCTAAAATTCAAAAATACAGAACACTATTATTTTATTTGACAAATTATTTTTCCAATAGAAAAAAAAATTCAAGTGACAAAATAGATACAAAATTTTAGAGAACAGTGTACTATTTTATTTAATATATTCATCTGTGATTTTCCAGATACAGATTGCAGATAATTCATATGTATTGATGACATTGCTTTGATTTCCCAAAGAGATCTTTTCTAGAAATGTAAATGTTTCTTAGTAAGAATATGAAAAGCCTGGAATGTTTTTTCAAAAATTGGGATTTTCTTTCTAATAAAACAAAGATAATATCTTCAACTTTTTATCTAAATGACAGGGTTACATGTTATTGAAATCTCATTTAATCAGCACAACTAATGATCATTTTACTCATCTCTTTCTTAAGTGGAATTTTAGTCTTGATTGTTTTAGATATGGACAAATACAAATTATACATTACATAATTAATGATTGTCAAATCTGAATATAGTGGCAAAATTGAAGGACTTCTTTAGTAAATCTATCTTTACTAATGAAATTTCTATAATTTTTTTTTATGATATCTAGTTAATAATTAAACTGTCTAAAAAATTCCTAAATAAAGTTTTGATGATATGATATTTACCATTAAGAATTTTTTTGTCCTCAGACACACACACACATGGATTTTATGATTAACCATGAAATTGTTACTAGGAAAATGCTCATAATAATGAAAGTTTCCACAACTATCACAACTTTTGCATTAAGATCATTAGTCTCACCATGGCTTCTCATTGATTGTAAATCTTGTTCAGTTTGAAGAAAGCAACAGTAATAATAGTGTTATTAATAATTGTCAAATTCTGTGAGCCATTATTAATAATTGAATGTATTTGAAAATTTAAATAAAGTTTGAATTTTTTTAATAGACATTAAACAATAAATACTAGATATATAAATAATCCATCATGTAATTACAAATGATAGTAACATTTTTTAATGAAGTCTCACAATAGGAAAAGATCATGTTAACTTTATTTAAATTGTTACTAAGCAGTTGCAAATCTTTTGCTATTAATTGCTTGAAAATCTTAATGCAAATATTTGTATATTAATGAAAAATATTCAGTGTTGATGATTTTAGAAACTATCTTTGCTTTTTAGCTGACAATTATTTATTATAATGCTATTTTAGCTCATTGTGGCCAATATTGTTATGTTTGAATTTTTACTCTGTAACAAGCACATTCTTAATCATTACATACACTTTAGAAAACAGTTTGTAAAATTATAAAAGAAAAAATTAAAATTATGTAATGCATATAATAAAAAAGGCAGATAAAGCCATAAAAATGAAATAGCTTTCTTTTGCATGCTTACCAGATATTATGTTGGTTCTGAAAAGAAGAAAATTAGTAACAATTGAATTATAAATTATAAGTTAGAACTCTAACTAAAATGAAATATTGGTAAAAGTATTAGCGATTACCATGTTTTCTGTGATCATTATCCTGGAAAGTAGTCCTTGATATGATTCATGTGTAACTTATTGGGCTTATTCTATTTAAGTGTGGAATTTATATCTGCATTACAATTTATGTTTAAAATTTGAAACCAAGAAAAAGGTCTTTTGTTTAAATAAAATATATTTTCACCTATATTCTTTTTATTATAGGAGGATGTGAAGCTTTAAGCAATCATTGGAGAATTCCAAAAAAAAATTTTCTGTAAGGCTAGTCTCTTGTGATAGAGATTTTTAAACCAAAAACTGAAGTAAATATATATGATATTCCTTTTAGAATTTTCTAAGTAAATTTTAAGAAATGATCATTTCATTGGCAAAATTCACAAGTCTGTTAATTATTAAAGATTTTATGATAATTAAATTTCATACTGCAACTAGTTCTTATTTCAAAAATTTAAAAATAATGTGAACCTTTTTAATAGTAATAAACATTGTACTGGTATTGGTGAAGCTCTCTATTTATTGAGAGAATAGTAATATAAAAAGTTGTTTTTTTTAAATAAGTTAAAAATGTTATTGAGAAAGTGAAACTTAAAACAAAATTATTAACAATAATTATATATATATTGTTATTGTTTGAGAGTATTATGAAGATTGTATTATTTTTGTTTGATTATTTTCATATTCTGTTTATTTTAAAAAAAATTACTTTTGATGGCATATATATTTAGCTCTGATTCAATATCCTCTGTTTTAAAAGAAAAATCTGGATTATTATATTTTTAATTTATGGAATATTTTCTAAAGCATTTATATATTTTAAATTGCATGACCAAGTAGTGATTCTTTGTCTTGAGATATTGAAAACAAATAATAAATATATTCTTCAGAAGTTAGAATGATCATATTGTTTAGAAAACGATGATGATATGTATAAGTACAATTTTGCTTGGATAATAGTTAATCTTAATCTGATTTACAATCTTTTCCGCTAATTTTTTAAACAAGTTCATACATTTAGAATTATTATTATTTTTTACATTAATCTTTACATTGCAGGTGAACAAGTTCGGATATTATCATATAATAAAACGGGAGAATGGTGTGAAGCTCAGGCACGAACACTAGAAATTGGCTGGGTTCCGAGTAATTATATTACTCCCGTAAATAGTTTAGAAAAACATTCCTGGTATCATGGACCTATTTCTCGTAATGCTGCAGAATATTTACTCAGTAGTGGGATCAATGGCAGCTTTTTAGTTCGAGAAAGCGAAAGTAGTCCTGGGCAGAGATCCATATCTTTACGCTACGAAGGGAGGGTTTATCATTATAGGATAAGTGAATCTACTGATGGAAAGGTTAGTATTTATTTATTTTTAATTTAAAATGTTGCAAATGTAAAAAAATCATTTTATGTATGCAACAAATGTGATGCTATAATTGCACATTGTTGTTTTTTTGTCTCACATTACTTAGAAAAACCAAATTATTTTTTTACAAAATAATAAATACTGAACAGGTTGAAATATATATATATATATTTTATTTATTTAATTTTTCATATAAAAGACACAACTTGTTAATCCAAGAAAGATTTTTTTACTAAATTTGTCATTTCTAACATGCAAATGTTTTTGTCTTAATACCATTCCGTCTATAATGATTAGAACTAAAATAAAGTAATTTTTCTACAAAAAAATTTGCGATCCTCAGCTAAGGGTTTCAAGAAAAAAAAGATTTTCATCAAACACTCAAGAAATGCATTAGCTATTACTGCAGTGCTCCTGAGAAATTGTGGGCATAGTAATAGGTTGCTCTTATATACAACACTTGGAAAAAGTTTTAACCTTTTTTTTTTTTTTTAATTTTTTGTGAAAAAATATCCAACAAGTGATTTTTGTAACTGGTTCAGATAATCTTATCTAAAGCTTTAATATTCTCATTTTGCAGTGGTCTGTTTTTCCATTTTAAAATAATTTTTTAATGAGTTTTAATTTTAAAAATTTTCTATTCAGTTTTCTTTTGCAACAGTGAATTAATGTATGAATGTGTATATATATTGAAATATTTTCATAGTTAATACGAACAAACTAATTTTATGGAATACATGTAGATTGTGATTATCTGCTCATTTTTTTGGATTATATTCACATATTTATGATTAATTATTTGCTGTTATTTATTTATATTTTTTACTGTATTTTTATATAAATTAACATGCATATGGAAAGAATATATTTTATAAATATCATCAAAGTTTAAAAGTATAATGTCATTTGAAGAGATGCTAATTTAAGAAGCATGATATCCAACCTTTGCTTTTAGCTGAAAATGAAATTATTACTATTGATTCTGCATTGAGACAAGTCGAGATTAGCTTCTAGCTATGGTTTAACAATCTTCAAAAAATAACTTAAAATTGTGAATTTATGTTAGAATCCTGATTAAATTGATTTCATAATCATGTAAATGAAACAAGCACACCATTAACTTTTTGGAATTTGCCTTATTTAAATAAACTAGTAACTTTTTTTTTTTGGATGTCTGGCTTTCAGTAAAAAATAACATATTTAAAAAAATTTTTTTTTAAGGAAAGCCCCCCATTAACTTTACAAATTAAAAAAATACTAAAAATAACATTATTAATACAAAATATTTTATGTCTCCCATCACTTAAATTTTCAACAGTGTGAATATATCAAAATTGAATGTATTATAAAATAATACCCTGAAGTATCTCCCCCCGCAGTTTTAGTGAGTGAAGTTTAGAAAAATAGATCAATAATTGACAGTGATTTAAAATCAGTTTTTCATTCATGTTATAAAAACCAAATAAGTGAATTCAAATTCTTTAAGAAGAAAAGAAAATCAATATTTAAAATTTATGGTTAAAAATTAAAGGTAGTCGTCGAATAGCCACCATATTCCGCTTGATAGCGTTGTTGCTAAACAAAAACGATTCAATACAACATTCCCTGGTGCGATATGTTTTTTTATGTTATGATTGATAGCGTGCGATTTTTTTTCCCAATAAAAGTAACCTTTTTTTAATAAATGCGTTTTTAATTTCATTTATTTTAACTAAAAATAAAGCTTTTTTTAAATGTGTTTTTAATTTGATATTTTTTATCTAAAAATAAACTTTTTCTGGAAATCTGTTGTTAATTTCACTTATCTGAAATAAAAGTAACCTTTTTTTAAAAAACAAAAAATAGTTGTTTGTAATTGCATCCCCCCCCCTCCTTTTTATCTCTATCGGTCTTTTTTTAAATTAAGTAGAAACCCCAAAAAAACAGAAAATTTGTTTGTCAGATTTTCCTCTCCTCCTTTTTAACTATATCGACTTTTTTTTGTTAATTAAATATAAACCCAAAAGTGATTTTATGCTTGTTATAACTTAGCAGAAACATATATTTAGTCAACAAACGAAAACCATTACACTCGTCAATATTTCAAGAAATAATACTAACACATTTTTTGGACTGAAAAAATGTTTTAATAAACAAACACAAACTATAACTATTGCATACAATTAGAATCATCACATTCTAAACATATACTTTAACAACATCTGGAATAACTCTCCTGATGAGAATGTTGATACACAGCTGCTGCTGCTGGGTCTTGCCTTCCGCTTATTTCTTTTAATATAGACATGATTAAATCTTCGCCCCTGTGCATGCAGCGCCATAGAAACTGCCAGGTAATTGTCACTATCTTTTCGGGCTGTGCCACGCTGCCTCTTATTTTTCCACTTGAGTAAACCCCACAGGCGCTCTATATTCTGGGTATGCACACCTGTTGTGGGTTCAATGAAATTGTAGCGGTGATTGACTCGGAGATGGTGGAAACCGGCGCTCTCCAGCTGCGATGTTGGATAACCTCTCCAGCAGTCTGATATCACAATGGAGCCACATTTAAAATTGTCACAAAGTGCTTTCTCAAGATTGGCTGCAGAGCGGGAGGCGACGGCCACAGCGAAGCATTCCCCCGTCTCACGGCAGATACCTCCAAATAGCCACTGCTGTGGGAGTATCTGCCCTGGTGGTTTTTCCGACGTGTAAACAATGTCTCATTCACCTTCACCGTCATATTTGGCCCACCTATTTTAATACAGGGACAAGACAGTAGACTCTCGGCACAGTTCCGCAGTCCATCGTTCCAAGAGATAACGACGTCTCTGGAAATTTGCACCTCCTCATGGGCACGTTGGACTGTCAAATCATCACGAGCCCAGTAATAGATGACTTGTAACGCTTTGATCAAAGAAATTCTCGACCCCTCGAAAAAGCTACCGTTTCGAAGAGAACAGCTATGTCGACAGGCAGGTGACTTGCACTTAAATGTATACCCTTTGTAGCTCTTTAACACCATGCCCACTCTGCAAACGCACTGCCTCGCAGAGGGGTGTATATGATGAAGTTGTGAAAATGCCACCGCTTCGGCCTCCATGGCCGGCAATTCTGAAAATGTTAATATTTTGACTGTACTCACGGCCATTTTATAATTCTCGACTCTAAAATCTCGCAAATGACGTTACTTCGCCGGAGAGCTTGTTAAAAACACCCCCAAATTTTGACAATTGACCATATCCTCAGTGATAGTTGCTTGCAATGTTAAAATTTAGAATAACAAATACCACATACATTGAAACGAGTTTAAAAATTTTAAAATAAATATTTGCAGAATTACTTACACTTCAATTCTAGAATCTCAAAAGAAAACAAATACTGTAAATGTAAATTGCGAAAGTTTCATAGCAACTGCTAAGCATATTGAAGGTGTCAAAGAGTGACTTTTTTTTCCAAAAGATAATGGTTGCGAGAAAAATAACTCAAAATATGTATATATGTTATGGTATAATATTACTGACAGCATATATATGTAGGCCTACTAATAGGTATGCTTAGTAAACTGCATTTTAATGTGCTTTTACCTAGGTAGAGCGGCGTAAGGCTAATCGACAACTACCAAATTAAATTACACATTTATTTAATGAATTTTTCACATTAAAAAAATTTGCGGTTTCAAATTAAAATATTACCAATATAATTTTTTTTTTTTGAGCTGAATGTTTTCCAAATTAAAGCACAGAAACGTAATTAGTTTATCAAGAATGATAGCGTCACTTTCTTGCCTTAGGCAAAAGAAGTTAACACGTTTTTGGAAAACATGTTGGTTAGTTAGTATGGGCGAGATCAAAGAGGATATTGAAAAACATTGTGAGAAATAGGAGAATATAAAAAGAAAGGAATCAGAGAATTCAAAGCAGTTGATTGGTTGTGGTAGTTACTTCGCAGTTTAGTCTTCAGTCATTCTACAAAGAAGAGTTTAGATAATCGGACCAATTAAATTTGGGGCCGCCATGGACATTAAAGAAGTGCTGCAGTTAGTAAGAGAAACCCAAAGTTATCATAAAACCATAATATGAAGAAACATTATCTTTATGGTAAATGTTAAAATGTCTGGCTAGTAAGGAATAGCTCTCTCCTTCCCACATCGTGGAAGAAGTCATGAAAATGAAGAATTATGCCTAAGTGACCACAAAAAATATAACCATTCAGCCCTAAAAACAAATCCCCTTTTTAATGTGAAGATTTTACCAGTGGTGAAATGTCAAATATAAAGACCATCATGGAGATTTGAAAAGATAATAAAACTAGATAGTTATTGAAACGGGTTTAATTAAGATTTACGTAATTGTATTGTGATGTAATGATATTACCTATATTTATTTACTTAATAATGATGAACCTCCATTATTGCATGAAATAGTTGTTTTGACATTTGAAATAGTTGTTTTGACATTTGAAATATTTAGAGATATTTATGAAAATGCAGTGAGAAAAGCATTTCTGGAAGAATAAAGTGAAACATAGTTGTTGAGTTGTTTAAAATAATTAATTCAACAAAATGATAAAAATGTTGGTATTAAATTTAGAAACAGATGTCGTAATGGATAAAACCTAGTATTTATATGAAAACAGTTATGAACCGAAATAATTTTTTTATTGATAGAATAATATAATTACTGCTATTGTTATTAGCATGAAGAAGATAAAACTGAGATATGCCAATAGAAATTGTGAAAGGTAGTAATGAATATATTTCCATTCACTGATCTTGCTTTTAACTTGATAAAGTGATGAAACTTAATAATGTTGATTCGAAATTGGACTCTAGAATAAAGAATATAAAGTAATATGTGTCAAATTATTAAATCGCAACCTGGTAAATGAAATATAGAAATTATAATATAAGGATTAATTTAAAATAGACATACCCCGATATATGTATACCCCGTAAATACTTAAAGTTTCACCAAGAAAGAGTAATATTTTGTATATGAAAATTTGTTTACTAAAAGGGATGTACATCTATGTAAATGAATCGAATACATGAGTATATTTAGATATAATTATTAACTACTGAATAATTGAATGAAAAGGATTGATTCAAATATAAATCAAGCTTGTTAAAGAGGATACGGCAGTAGAGAATTAACGGACATATCTACAAATTCATCATCATCATCATCAACCATTATCAATCCACTGCAGGATGAAGGTCTCTCCAAGTTTAATCCATCTTCTCCGATCTTTAGCTTCTCTTCTCCACAACACCCCTGCACATTTTCTTATTTCATCCATCCATCTCACATGTGGTCTCTTTCTGGGTCTTTTACAATCTCTTGGAATCCAGTTTAAAATTTCAATTGTCCATCTATTATCATTTCTTCTAGCAATATGTCCAGCCCAACTCCATTTCAATCTTTTAATTTTTTCAATAAGGTCAGTAACACCTGTTTATTGTCTTACCCATACATTGCGTTTTCGATCTCTTCTTGTTACTCCCAACATACATCTCTCCATACTCCTTTGAGTGGTCTGAAGTCTCTATTGCTCTTCTATTAAGTGTACAAATTATATGTATATATATATATGCGCATATGAGAAAAATGTATACTTACAAAATGAGAATTTAAACTTATGACAGGATAAGGGAGGTATTTGTGATGTACACACAGATATGCGAGTCCCTGCTATATGAATTCTGGACGAACAGGATCATTGACCTAGTGATGCATGAAATATGAACTTAGTCTTAACCGCAAAGATATACAGGTACATGTATATATCGAATGGAACCAAGCATCAGAGAAGTTACCAATGGATTGGACTAATTGATCCATGGGAAGCTAAACTGCCAATGAACTAACTATGAGAAGGATTTATTATCTAAATTATTATTATTTAAGTAAATTGTTGTTACATAAAATTAATATATCTTGTCAGTTTCATTTCACATCATCCATTTCCATTGTACTTGTTCGCAGGAATCTCATGTTTCCTGAGCTATGTCCAGCATAACCTGATCTGGGTGAGTAAGGTTATAGTGAACTGGAACTCTAGTGGCGCTGTTTGGAAAACCAAACATAAATTTCTAGCTGTTATCAGTCTCTTAATGCTACATCCTCTGGTGAACAGGAAATATTGTAGCGAGTGACATAAGCATTAGTTAATGCCAATCATTCTTTCCTTCCTGCAATATGCTCATCAGGAAACAAACCAACCACCAGAGGGGGTGGAAACCCCAGTCCGGTTACAATACTTATTAAAGACTAAATATTTATTAATTTACTGTTTAAAAAAAAAAACTTTAAAAATATATTTCTTCTCTCATAGAATTGATATGAAATAATTGCCAAAATCTACTTTATATTATGCAAGTACAGTCTACTGACTGACATTTAGAAACAAGTGGTTAGAACTAAGATTCATTATCATCTTTAAGGAAAATCTGAAAATCATTTACATGTTACCAAGTCAAGCATTGCTTTTATCACAATTTGAAAATCAAAGAGTGTCTTAAGCAAGCTACCATCTGTAAGCAAAGTATTCAAATCAGAAGATAGATTGAAGCTGAATAAATTTCTAATGACTAATTATTTTATTATTTTGAATATTTATTTGTAAAAACAAAGAAAATTTAAATTGTATAAAATTAAAAAATATATTTACAGAAGACTTATTATATCCATGTTATTTGGTTTCAAACTTTCACACAGACATCAAAACCTGTACATAGTCGTTCACCCTCTATAATGTGTATTTTTAGCATATTTATATACAATGTATTTTTTAAGATGTATAAATATATATGATTTAATTTAATTTAAAAATTATACATACTA
The DNA here is from genome assembly GCA_028023455.1 of Epiperipatus broadwayi. Taxonomy (NCBI): domain Eukaryota; kingdom Metazoa; phylum Onychophora; class Udeonychophora; order Euonychophora; family Peripatidae; genus Epiperipatus; species Epiperipatus broadwayi. The sequence goes on along the minus strand of JAQFVV010012504.1, from coordinate 3,212,166 downwards.
AGCCAACAAAAATCAGAATAATGAAGAAAAGTAAATTGAGAGATCACATTTATTTATATATATATACTATACTCTTTCCAAAAAATCAAACTTTTTTTTCTTTATTCTTATTGGAGTGAAAATTAATATACATGAAATACTGAAAATATAATGCATTTGTGATATTTTAAAATTTGTACCAATTTTATATTTGCAATAAATGAATTGGTATCATTCTTTTTATTGCATCCATTGCTAAGTCTTCATATGGATTCGACACCAATGCATTAAGTGTTACTGTTTATCTGAATAATCTTTTAAAGTTTTTGTGTGGAGTCTAACATGCAATATATTGCTGTTTATCGACACATCCTTTATGTTTATATTTTCAGCAACTTTTTCTAATTTTCATTATTTAATTAGAAGGGCTTTAAACTCAGACTTTCAAGCAACCCTCCATCGTGTACAACTGATACATGCGGGGAAAAAAATTATCGCCAATATACATATTTTGTGCTGAACCAGCATTCATTGGTTGATCCAGATCATCGTCTCCCACATATATACATAATCAGTGCTCATTTTATATTAGGATAGCAAATCTTCAAACTTTATAAAAAAAAAAAAAGACTGGCTTCAACCTTCTCCCCCTCCAATTCTTCAGCCATGATGGAACACTCAAAACCCTTGTTGATGCCAGTCTTATTGTCATACTAATGTTGACTTTAAATTACCCTGACCCCTCACTTATAGGACTTTAATATGTCAATTTAAATACATAGAAGAGGAATGTGCAGAATACAAGCTGAGTATGTAATATATAAATACATATATTGTCTATACTGAATCCAATGTAATAAGAAAGGATTTGAACTCATTCTTTCAAGCATCCCACAGCTATCCACTCCATCTTATATACCTGATATCCACGACTACATCTGAAAAAGATAAATGCTCTCCAGTATATATATTTAGTGCTGAACCAGCACTCATCCCTTGGTCCAGATCATCATTTTCCACACTTATCATTGCTCAGTTTATATTAAGATAGCAAATCTTCAAATTTTAATGAACAGGCTTCAATCTTCTCCATCCTCCAATTCTTCAGCCATCCATATCATTGAAAATCTGATGATCGAACAGTTAAAGTTCTTATTGATGCCACTCTTATCATTATACCTATGTTGACTTTGTCACCCTGACTTCTCACGTGTAGAACCCTAATATGTCCATTTAAATACATAGAAGAGGGATGGGCTGAATACAGGCTGACTATGTATTTAAATGAGAATATTAAGATCATACATGATGGGTCAAGATGACTTAAAGTCAACATGCGTATGACAATAAGATTGGTATCATCAAGGGCTTTGAATGTTCCATCATCAGATTTTCAATGAAATGGATAGCTGGAGTGTTTGAGAGGATGGAGAAGATTGAAGCATGTCTGTTAAAGTTTGAAAATTGCTATCTTAATATAAACTGAGCACTGATTATATATATGTATGGGAGATGATGATATGGACCAACTGATGAGTGTTGATTCAGCAAAAAATATTTATATTGGAGATCATTTATCTTTTTCACATGTATGTGGTCATGTGTATCAGTTGTAAAAGATGGAGTGGATAGCTGTAGGGTGCTTAAAAACTTCAGTTCAAATCCTTTAATAATTACATTAGGTTCAGTATCGACTATACCCTTATGTAGAATTAACTTCAGCAGTTTCAGGAGCACAAGTAATATTAGCCCTTTTTTTTTACTACTTTATGATTTATATTTATTGAATATCTACTCAGCTTCAGCGAAACTTTGTTTTGTTTTTTTTTTCTAAATTTAATCACTTGCTTTTATTTCATCATGTAACGGTCCTGGCAGAATTACTCTCATCACTGCTTCTTCTTTAGGGCCATTAAAAGATACAACTAAATTAAGAAATAAATACAAAACTAAAAATATGCCAGTGATTTCTTTTGACCCAATATCAACATATTTGACTTGTTTAATGTTAAAGTACCAGTAATGGCAGGTAAGGAAAATAAAGAAGGTTTTAAGAAAATTTGTTTGCATTGAAGTGTATATGAAAAAACTGTTATAAGCAATGGCCGGTAACAGAGGGGCAACTGTAAAATTAATAGATGATGCAATCTCTACCCAAAACTCACATTTGATATGAAGTATCATTGCATAATATATCAAGAAAGTTTGTGCATAAAAGCTTTAAAAATGAAGTCATGCAAATCAAGACTGAAATTCATATAGCTAAGGGGTTGAATCATTGCAAATTTCAGGAATTATGTACAAGTATTAATGCTGACTGTGATGATATAATTTTTCAGAAGTAAGATGGCTAAATTGAGACCAAATGTTGAAAAGATTTTATAATTTATGACATATCAAGTTATTTAAGGTATCAAAAAATGAATTTGTGTTGGAACTTGATGATAAAAGCTGATGTTTAGATCTAGCATATTAAATGAGATAATCTTACATCTTCAAGCTCAAAACTAACTTATCAATACAATGTTTTAAACCTTAATAGTGTTTCAAATGAAACTGAAAAAATTAAGACAAATGGGCTGGTTAAACACACTTCTATGAGTAGTGAAAAATATCAGTCTTGCTTTACAATTTGATACAAGAATTTGAAAATAGACTTGCAATTTCTGGGGAAATAATCTATATTTGCAATTCTGTTTTCAGTCGAAGTAATGTTACCTACCAGTCGTTAAATCGAATGCATAGAGCTGCAATCTGACATTCAACTTAAAAGAAAAATTTGGAGATAAATTTCCTTTGCTTTACAAACACATCTTATTTAGGTCATTGTTTCAAGAATGAAACACATTATGGTTAAAATTAGAACCAAAATATTTAGTGAACACCTTGAGAACTCATTGAGAATTGCAACTATTTCTACCAAAACAGATGATGTTGCATTAGTTTCTCAAATATAATATTACATATTCCACTAGTTTTATATTATCCTTGTTTCTTCTATTTTTATAATAAAAAAACATCAGTGATATTTATACTTTGATATATATATACATTTTTTATATTAATGTTTTAAATATAAGTATATTTTATACTTTTGGTGTCTATATGTAATATAGGGGATTTGTATGTAATACAGGGGATTTGAACACAGATTTTCAAGCTCATTTCATACAACCGATACACATGGCCACACATATGTGAAAAAGATAAATGATCTTCAATATACGTATTTCATGCTGAACCAGCACTCAGGGCTTGCTAAATGATTTTAAAAGACTCTGAATATGTAATTGCATAATTAGAATTATTGTATGAAGACTTATTTGCTTATCTGTGTTGGTGGATATCATGAAAATTGTGCACAGATCTTTTTTTTTTTTTTATTATTTTTTGCTTCTCAGCTTTCGGTGTGATAGTGTATTTAATGTACATCCCAAAATAACTTTTTTTTCCAAGGTGGCCTGGAGACATCAGAAGGTTGGACATTCCAGTCTAGATAATTGGTTTAAGGCTTGCATAGCAATCAATTAAAAATTTTATTAGTTTATGGTAATAAATGCAAAATTGATTTATAATTTAATTAAGCAATTTTTATATAATTTAACAATTGTGTATTCTCTATCATCAACTTAAAATACATAATGTTAACTAATTATTTTTTATTTAATTGCAAATCATTTATTAATATAAGTTAAATTTAGTCTTGTTTTTTATTTTTAATTATAATAAGTAATGTATAATATTTCTGTAGTGAAAAATTACATTACAGATGTACTATTTATTTATTAAGTGGAGCATCTCTAGTCTAATGAATGACCAATAAAAATCATAACTAATGCATTTAATTTTATATGTTTGCATGTAAAATGAACAAAACTGGTGATTCTTAACTTTCTAATGAAATAATATAATGATAGATTTAGTTTTAGTTGTATATACACATAAAGTAGTGCTTGGTACAATAAAGGCATAAACATTTGCTACTTCATTTATATGCTATGGAAAAGAAAAAAAAATTAAACAAAAATTAAAAACATTTAAATTCATGCATTAATTTTAATTTAACACTTTTCCAATAGGTGGCTTATTTTTGTTTTTCAGAAAACTGTCAACCCTCATTATCATATGAATTCATTCAGTCACAACAATTAAGTTTTTTCAATCCCTCACTAAATGAAAAAAATTTTTTTGTGATGGTTTTAAAGTATAAGGCTAGTGATTATAGCAATTGTGCTAAAGTTAAAAAAATTACATTATTTATTTATGTTTAAATAATATACTTCCAAATATTACATTTACAATGGAAATAGAATCTGATGGGAAACTTTCCTATTTTGATGTTGTGTCACCAAGAAACAAAATAATTTTTTACCATTTTCAGTTTTTAGAAAAACTAAATTAATAATTTAAACATAAATAAATAAAGAAGAAAATGGTTTATTCTTGAAATAGTGAAAAAAGAAAAGCATATCTAGTAGAATTATAAAAAAGTATTATGGAAAAAAACACCAAATGACCAAGCGTGGCTAAGTAATTAAAAAAGAATATACTAAGTTTTTTTGAGGATTATGAACACATGCTCTCATTTTATTATTTCACTGTCTTTTTATATTATTATTCTGTTTTATTTATTTTTAATTATTTTTGTTGATAATCTTAATTTGTATATGAACTGCAATTTTTAAATTAAGTTTTATTATAAATATGCATATAAATATTTAAAAAAATTTTGTTATATAAATGTATATTTTTAAAAAACTATAATAAACAGTTTATAAACTGAGGTGTATATGGTGGCACTACTGCATTAGTATCTTTATTTAAGTACAAGTAATACTTTAATATCTTTGCTCCAGTTTACATATTGAACTAAGAGACATCTTACTGGATGGTGTAATAAAACTTGTTTTTGATAAGTCATCAGTGAGAGACTTAAAGAACCAGATGCAAGATAGTGCTACACCATACTGTAACTGATAGTAAGAGTTTAAATAATAAATAATTGTGATAAAGAGAATTTGAATCAGTTTTTAAAATATAATGAGATAAAAATTTTAATTATCAAAGCTCAGATGATGACAAATTTAAATATAAGTATTGAATTTGATTTAAAGAAAATGTTATTTTTGTTATGATGTTGATTGTTATATTCATAATTAGATCTTGTTCCAATAATATTCATATGAAAATTGTTCATTTTTTAGAACTGACTATTCTTTTTAAATTTCAAGTTATTAAACACTAAAATTGCTAATTTAGACTTTCAGGGTTGTCCATGTTATTGAGGCATGGAATTCTCTTAAGCAACGGATTTTGGTTACAAGTAAATCTATTATTGGTTTTGTTTTTTAAAAAAATAATCATGATTAGTCTTTTGACAGTGATCTTATTATATATAGTGATTTAATTAAAATGTGGAATTTTCTGCTTGGCAGAATAATTAAATATGGAGTTTTATAATAAGTTTAATGACCAATATCCAGTGACTAATAAAAAGTTTAAAACTTATTGGTGGATTAAAACAACAGAGGAGATACAGATATTTGCAGATCATGATCACTTTACTAATAATTTATTAGACTAGAGTTTATCCAATAATGAATACAGTAATATTATTCATGATCACTTTACATCTTTTTTCTTTTTTTTTTTTTTGATGTATTGAAAGCAAAATAGGGATTTAAGAAATGATTTAACCATCCTATTAAAATCAGCAATAATTAAGATGATGACTTTTAATGATATTGGAATATGGTGTTTGATCTTAATGATACCTCCATAGTTTCAATTTTTAAAAGTAAAGGGAGTAGACTAGATTTAGTAATTATTATGCAATATAATTATCCCTTATAGCAAAGATACTTTTAAAGATTTTGTTGAATAGGTGATTCCTAATTTATAACTGCTTTTATTGATTTATTTAAGGCATTTGACTCATGTTGGAATTACTTGATTGCCTATCAAACTACATGTATTATTCAGCATTTATATAATAGAATGAGGAGAATTGTAAATAGAAAATCTGACATATTTGAAATGAAAACTGATAATAAAGAAAATTATATATTTGCTTCAACAATGTTTTGATTTTTATGACTGATTTTTGGAACTATTTGTTGGAGGCTTAATGAATAAGTGATGAAGATGTTATAGAAATTTGACTGTGGGCTTTTTAATTTGAATAAGGAGCAAAAACAAGAAGTTCATCTTATCAAATTCTGAATTTACAGTATGATGATGATTGTACGATTTTTGCCAAGTCAAAAGATGATTTACAAAAAACTTTAGTAAACAATTTTCAAAAATCTTAAGCAATTTTTTGCATAGAAAGTTATCAATTTAAAAATTTAAGTCAATTTAGATATCTTTGTAGTTTTTTTAAGTAGAAAGATGGACATACATGTTGAAGTGCAGCTCAGACTCACTCCAATGAGCTGTTACTTTTAACAAATTAAATGATAGAGAGTGTGGATTTGGAATAAAATTAACTATATAGAGAGCTTTTATTTTATTTATTACATAGAATGTGAATACCCTATCAATATTATTTAGAAAATTGAGGATGCTGCTTAAAATTTTAAAAATACAATAGCAAGATTATAAGATCAAGCAATATATTTTTCATTTTATTGGATATGTACCCCTAAAAGGAGAACTTGAGTATAATTTTCAAGGAAAAGGTAAGTTCCATTTATGTTAAAAAGATCATTTCTAAGGCTTTTTAGAGAAATCCAATGATTGATTGATTTCTTAGAGATTATATGTCAGAATATAATGTATTGGAGAATAAATTAGACACAGTATTTTAAAAGAAAAGTTTTCTGCAGAAGAAGTTAAAATGACACATTGCAAAATATCAAATAAACAGAAAAACTGATCAGCATTTTCTATATGTGCTTATATTTGTATTTGACAGATTGGTTTGTATAGTCATCACAAAATTCATCTCTAATGTATTATTACATTTTCATCATTTCTCTTGGAGTTGTAATGATTTGCTATACTTATTTGCAAGTGGTTAATGATGTTGTTGTATTATTGGTCTAGCTTTATTCTTATTCAATACGTTGTTTTTTTTTGTTCTGACTATTTGGTGAGCTAAGTTTCCAAGTAATTATTGATGAGAAAACTATTACTAGTGCTATTTTCAATTGTATCTTACCTGAGAGTCCGTGGAGTCTTTAAAAAAACATACTACTATTGTGGTGACCGGGGTGGAAGAAATCGCATGGCTGAAATATAGTGACGCCTAACAGATGATCGCCAATCCCTTGAGATATAGGTTATCTAAGCTAGCATCAAACAAGAAATCAATATAGATCCAATTACCTGCAATAAGAAAGAAAGGAAGGAAGTATACATATATAGCCGAATAGAGTCTTTAGCTCTAGCTATTGAAGTGGTCTGTGGAAATAAGCAATTTATTAATACTATCATAGTTGAGAATAAATTGCATTAAACTTGAAGATGGAGCACACACATATATCCGTCAGTGAAGTCATTATGAGGCAGGAACCCCACTCAGCATGCCCGTCCAGCTCTGCTCTGCTCCTGTCGTCAAGATGTAGTCTCTCATATCTAACCACAAGATGGTGATGAAAATCACCAAATAAATGCTGTATTCGAGTGGAGTCCTCGCAGCCCTGATGAATGGATGAATAGTCTTACTTAAATAACCCAGAGCCGGATGAAACCTCAAGACTGTATAGGGTACCATTTATTTCATTAATTTAATACTGATATTGATGTGTTATGTATAATTTTTGCATATATATAGCTTTTAAAAATATAAATCATATTTAATGTAGTAGTTATTGTTTATGTGATGTGATAGGTTATAATGTCTAAAGTATTTGTGTGCGGGGTTATAATTTCTCAGATCACTCTCTCCCTAACTGATACAGTTTCTATTTTTGAAACATTTCTTTTATATAAAGAATTCTATCATATTACAGTATTCATGCATTTGGAGTTATTATTATTATTATTATTATTATTTTATATTTAGTTGTAAATGGTAAGGGATTATTGGAGTAAATAAATATTTATTTAATAATTTTAAAGCTGCATCACTACTTTTGATATTTTGTTTGATTTTTTTTTCCTCTAACAGCATAATGAGTCATGTAATTAAGCGAGTTCTTGATCCACACTTATTTAAGTGAGGTAAAGTGAACACTGAGCTAAGCATATGATATACTAATTTATCGATATATAAATCTCTGGTCATTTAGACATTTATTCTGATTAGATTTTCCATTTTACATAATCATCGGTCTTACATATCCTTTTGGAGGAGGGTTAATTTTTTTATCTTCTCTTTATGGGAGTGGCACGGGGGGTTGTATTTAAATTCAATCTTTCAAAGATATGTGGCGCCAATACATTAATATTCGTCCGTATGACCATGCGATTTTGATCTTAACAGGTTTAAAATTGATCTTCTCGGGTTGATTTCCTTTTTGATAACAATGCAATTATTGAATTACGGACATATTCCATCATTAAATTGGCATTACTCCTTATCCTGGTGTGTCGCCATATTTTTGATGTTCAGTATCTTAACAGTGTTAGGATGAACCGGTACAATATATACAAATATGTTTCAAAAAATTTTCAAAACAATAAAAAATAATTTTATCACATAAATTACAATTTTTCTTAAAACTTAATTTTTGCTTATTTCCATGTCTCCATCTTTTTACATTTTATATAAAATGCCCTATTATAATTACACGAAATTCTTAATACTTTTTATTCTAAACTTGTTTTTTTATTTTTATATATAAACTTTTTTTAATTAATCTTTTTTTGTAAGATTTCATATTTTCAAACGTCTTTATTTCAAAATTTAAATGTTTAGAACTTTCATATGTGGATATATATTGTAACCGGACACCCGTTCAATCTCTTTACCTTGGTTGTCACTATTTCCTGATGAGCATATTGTAGGAAGGAACCATCGATTGTTATTCTCCAATACCGACGTCACCTCACCTACAACAATATTTCTTGCTCATCAGATGTAGCACCATAGAGACTGGAAACACCTAGAAATTTATGCATTTGGTTTCACCAAATAGAGCCACTAGAGTTCCATCTCACTACAACCTGACTTACCTAAGTCTAGTTAGGCCAGACATATATCAGGAGGCATGAGATTCTTGTGAACAAGTGCAATAAATGACAAGTGATGTGACATGAACAACTGGATTGCTTTTATGTAACAATAAATTTATTTCATAACATTTGTTAAGATCATCAGTTCTCCATAGTTATTTGGGACAATAAGCCCATAAAGTTTATCATTAGTTCATTTTTGATATAGTTCATTTTTAAGATCCATTTTCTGGTATGCACACATTTTCTTGGGTTCCATTGATCAGTTACTCCTCATTGGTGATGTATTTATCCACGGTGTCCTTTAATTCTTTAGTTGTGATTTAGATATTATTCCTTGATCCACGTACAGCTGTATTTTACTGACAAGCATTTGTAATTCCTTCTCTTATAGATGTGTATTATTTTCTTAAGCACTTCTAATCCTTCCCAGTATAACCGTGCTTTGTACATAACATTTATTATTCCACAATCTATAGACCTACCTTAATTATATAACTTTTATATTTCATTCAGATTGATATATGTGGCATATATAATTTATACTAGTGCAGACATTTTGTTTACATAATCATCTATAATTTATTCCAGTAAAGACGTTTTGATTATAAACATAAGTATTTGGGACTTATTTCGATACAAACATAACGTGTGTCTAAAATATAAGTAAGTATTCATGAGTTATTCCAATAAAGGCATATTTTGTATATAAAAATATAAGTATTCATGATTTATTCCACTAACGATGTATATTGTATACAAACTTGTAAGTATTTATGAGTTATTTCAATACAAACATATTTTGCAGATCAGATGTAAGTATTTGTTCTTTATTTTAATTCAGACATATTTGCATATAAAAAGATTATCATTTATGATTTATTTCATTAAAGACGCATTTTGATTATAGACATCTAAGTATTTATGATTTATCCCCAATAAAATGTATTTGATTATAGACATCTAAGTATTTATGATTTATCCCCAATAAAATGTATTTGCATATAAAAATATAATCATTTATGATTTATTTCAAGAAAGATGTATTTTGATTATAAACATATAAGTATTTATTCTTTATTTCAAGACAGACGTGTCTGGTATATAAGATGTATAAGCATTTAGGATTTATCCTAAGAAAAATATATTTGCATATAAAAATATAATCATTTATGATTAATTACTTCAAGAAAGATGTATTTTGACTATAAACAAATAAGTATTTAATATTTCATAAAATCGTTACCTTCATTTTCATCCGGTGTGTTCATCCACTACATGTTAGTATTGCATTTCAAAAAAGGGTTGGTTTATTTAAGCTGAATGGCATTATTTAATTTCCGTTGGTATTCACACAGGCATGGTTTGTAGATTCATAGCGGTAGATAGAGAAAAAGCTATTACTGATTAGCCTATCATTCTTATGATTCTCATATTAATACTTTTCTTTTCAATGTCCAACAACTGTAGGGCTCACACTTAGTAAAACTAGATTTCTCGGTTAAGATAAGCTGTGTGGCTGTAAATATAATATTCCAAAGGTGACTCTGCACTAAAATCACTTGGCAACTAAACAGCTAAGCAATACAGATAGAACTTTTTTTTAACTTCAAACTCAACTATTTACACCCTGATCAATTCTCTGTATTAATCTAGCATGACTCCACTGTATCTGATTTGTCAAACAGCTTTCATTTAAGCCCGAGTGTTTTTCTCTTCTTGATGATTGGATATTTTAGTTTTAGCGGGAACAGATGAGGAATTAGGCAGATTATTAAATTTGGAAAACAAGGCATCGATTATCACACTTTGTATACAACAACATCGGCTCAAAAATTAAAATATAATATTTTAATAAATGTCCGTTTTAAATGCTTAAAGATGTATTTATTTCATGATTTAAAAATTATAAAAATCAATAATGAAGATTTTTTTTTTTTTTAACTCTTAATTATTATTTAAAATAATGATTTTCTTTTTCTTCTCTTAAATTTAAATATTTTGCTTTTTTTTTTATAAGATTATTAAAAAGTTGGTTTATTTTATATACGTCTATTTTACTTTAATCAATCACTTTAGTGGAAGGGGAAAATAAATCTTAAAATATATTCGTGAAAAGTGTCTATTTCAATACATTAGAATTTTTATCTATTAAATAGTGTTTTAATATAGTTTTCAATTTATTTTTTGTTTCTAGATACTTATTATTACCTCTTTTCCACTCTAATCAATTTTACTATTAAGTGTTGTTTTAATATAGTTTTCAATTTATTTATTTTTGTCTAGATATACTTTTATTATCTCTCTTTCGATCTAAGCAATTTATAACATAATTGCCATTCATATTTTCCTATCCCTCCTTTTTGTTGTTGTTAATTTCTTAGACTGTAAGAGAAATAATAAAAATGTGTATAGGAATAACAACAACAAAAAAAAATGAAAACCATATTAAAGCAGCATTTAATAGATAAAAATTCTAATATATACCTGTGCATTTAAATTTTAAAATAAAAATGAGATCTTACAAAGAAAGTTTATATATAAAAGTAAGAAAAACAGTTTTGAATAGAAAGTGTTAGGAATCTGGTGTAATTATAATAATTGAAGGGTATTTTATATAAAAATGTATTTTTAAAAAAAAAAAATTGTGCTTCTTTATGTGATAAAATATTTTTATTATGTTGTTTAGGAAATTATTTGTTTATATATATAGGAATAATCAATTCTTGACAATTACTTTATATGGTCAAAATATTGATGGAAAACAAATGAAAAAATGTTTTGGTAGTTTTATAATAGCGTGTTGAAACAGCCTGAGGGTGTGGTTTGTTTGTAAACAAAGATAAATATAATGTTGCCAGGGCCAGGGGGTTGTTTTGGTGTTTTTTTTTGGTTTGTTTATCACATTTAAAAGTAATATCAAATAAATTTTTTTTAAAAATGCATAAATCAAAATTGATTTTAAAAAGTAGTTACTTTTTATTCTTTTCATTACTTATATTTTCGGTTTGGTATTCTACGAAATCAACTTTTTTTTTTAAAATTACAAATAAATATATTTCCATTTAATGGTAACATTTACAACAAAAAGTCAAACTTTTTTGGGGGGAGGGGGATTACAATTCTTAAGAAAATGGAAAGCAACTCGAAGGTTGACTAACTTTTTACGCTAATTACAAAAACAAATATATACGGCAATTAAAACCAACTCTTTTGGCTCTTCAGGAACAGCACGCATGCAGTTTCAAGCTCTTTTGTTTGATAACCCTTCCAGCAGTCAGAGAACATTGACATTCAGAAACTTTCCTATTTCAGCCATTTTATTAAGCTCGCAGTTGTTCTCGCAGAAACTTGACTTAGAGCGTGATTTGATCAAAATCACGCTTGCACCTACACTTGCCGAATTTTTTGAGCAGGAAATCTGGGCTACGGAAGCATGAGACTATGCTCACAATTGTTAATAGACATTCATAAAACATGGGAGAAGGTCTTAATGAATATTAAAATAATTTTGACATTCGGAATTCCAGCCACCCTCACACAATACTGTACCCAAAAGTGAAATATGATCGCACATCAAAAATGCGTAACACAAATCTGAGCTGTAAGCTGACACGATAACTTCTACGTCAGATTAAACGTCATGTTTCTGTGCATTAGCATAGAAATGGACACAGCCACCACATACAACGGACTTTCTAGGCTTACGCATTAGAAATAGAATGTTCGAATGTGGAAGCTGCCTAAACGGCATATTTCTGTGCACTATCATAGAAATAATGCCCTCAGGTGGTTTCAACACATTATAAAACTACCAATGTTTTATAAAATAAATTAAAAAAGATTTGGAAAGAAAAGTATATTAAAGGATTTGTTGTTTTAATTATATTATTGACATTATCTTTCAGCATATAGGCAAAATATAGATTATCATAAATTTAATGAGACTGTCTGTTATTCAACACTAATTATACTTTAGAGTAAGGATTCCATCGCTGCTTGTCATGTCAAGCTACAATTAATGAATTATTTGATAGTTCAGATTTGCTAACTAATGATATTAATATTTTAAATAATATTCAGGTCTTCAAGCTTGCTTTTTCCATAAACCTACTGAATCTAATAATGATACTAAATTTTATTATATCTTGAATAGTTAACATTTTTAATAAAGTAAATAATTATGATGGTTCATTTCAACTAAAGAAAGGAAAAACAATTATAATAAGAATTAGAAGATTTGGGAAGAAAATAATCCAAAGTTGAAATCATTAAATTATCAGTCTCATAGTTCAGATTCTAAAAAATAACAGACTTTATAATAAATAATAAACTTTCATCAATAAGAGATGATTGTAAATAATATGAATAATAAGAAGCATGCAAAAAACTTAATAGCATTCCATTGGTTCATTTACATATTGGTAAGCAAAATATCTTACTAAAAGTACATGTCTGTTTGTGTTTGTATATTATTAACTGATCGTAAGATTTTTTTTTTTTCTGCAATTGAGTGAGAATGCATCCTTATTTATAAAAATATTTGTTTTGTTTTACTTATTAGTAACTAGTCTTAAAAACCATAAATTATATTATTATAAGATGTGGACTTACATCCCACCCAGAATCATTAATTCTCTTAGCTACTTCTATCCCAATACCCTCATTTATGACATATTTTACATATGAGATAAAACAAGTTATATGTATAAAGAGAATACAACTCAAATAAAACATATTCCCAAAAAACAAAATGTCTACAAGCATTTTAGATAAGAAAACACTTAATTGCTTATATAATTAAAAAAAGTAAATAAATGTGATAAAGTCCATAACCCAAACTAAACATATAAAATTTAAATATTGATATTTACCTTTATCATAAAATATTTTGTGGAAGTACTGTTTAATTCTTATCAATGGTCATATTAGATATATGTAGTTAGTATTGTTTAATATATACATATAAGAAAAAAGATGATAAAATTTAGATGCAAGCAAGATAATCACAAAAATGTATAGGAAGGAAATACTAAATAAATTTTTTATTACTATTAATCCAACATATATATATAAATCATAAACATGACATAAATAATCAGCTCAATGCATGAATTTTAATTTGCCTTTTAAAAGAGTCAAATTAACATTGAAAAAAATAACCTCATTTTGATGATCGGCAAAATATATATACGAATGACCTTCTCAGAAATGAAATCAAAAAACTCTTGTCGGCTAACCAACACGTATGCTTTGTGAGCGGAAAATCTAACTTGTCATTCAAAGAGAAAAGTCCACAGCCATCAAAGTAAAACCTTAAATGAGAATATCTCATTGAAGACAGATAGCAGAAATAAAATGGATGGATCTAAATTCAGCAAACTAAAGGAACTTAAAGTTATAAATCCTAGAAACAGCCGTAAAGTTGTTTGATACTTCTAGAATATTTTCAATCTTGAGTCAGAGTGTTAGATCAACTTTAACTTGAAATCTCCAATAACTAATACCTTGCTTTTCAACAAACTCAAGGACTCTGATCAACTCTGTATATAGAGATACAGACACTATACGCTACTAAGTGTGAAGTTACCTTGTGGGAAGAGATTCGTCACCCATGGACCTGTGACCACCAAAACTAAATTCGATTTGACACAGCATCTGGTCATCTATGCTGAAGACATTACCAACTTTACTATCTGGATGTGAAGCTGCAAACTTAACAACACAAGGTATGCTGTATGGAAGAGAGAAATTTTAATCACCATCATGTACGTTCTAGGTCACTCGAACCCCACCAATTGGATCATGAACTGCAGCAATAACAATATATATACTTTTAGGACATTTTTCTTTATAGACTGTTGATTATGTTCTTATTTTATGCGCCTATATTTTTTTTTTATTTCTTTATCATAGATTGAGGAGGGTATAAATTCTTTATATATTAGAAAAGGGAAAAACATTATTAGCTTTATTTTAAATTGAAATAAAATATAGGATCAAATGTGAACTTTCTTGCGGTAGAATTTGATCATCACCAGGGGTAGAGGTAAAATTTTATATTCTTACACATTGAATACCAACACTTGTATAGTTACACCATTATTTGTTGTTTGTTTGTTGATACTAATTATTTCGTCATTTATTTGTTTTTTTCAGTATATATTATTGAAATTTTTCAGCATGAGTGGTCTTTTCTATCATTATAGTAATATAAGGGGGGATCCCATACAATCAAGTTGTTAATATGAATTAATCAATAAACATATTGGAGACAATGAATTCCGATTTTAATAGTCTAAATTAGTAAGCATCTATGTAAATAATAACTTAAATTTTTTTTTGTTAGTATTGGTATTGAATGATTACTGTTTGAGGGTAAAGAAGGAATTGGATTAATAAGTATTAACCGTATTAGTCAAAGAATAGTCATAGATATCTAAGCAAATTAGTAAGCATCTATGTAAATAATAACTTTAAAATTTTTTTTGTTAGTATTGGTATTGAATGATTACTGTTTGAGGGGAAAAGAAGGAATTGGATTAATAAGTATTAACCGTACTAGTCAAAGAATAGTCATAGATATCTAAGCAAATTAATTGCTTTTATTGTAATCTCTTGTTGTATAAATTGTAATAGTTATGAATAAATTTGTTTTAAACATATTTCAAATTAAAGACTGTCGTTTGCATTTTTTTTTATTCACTTATCAATATATTACATGCTCACACAGTAAAGATGGTAATATGAATATTCTCTGAAATAGAATATAATGCATATTCTTCCTAAACTCGAATTCTGGGATAAATAGAAGTTATATATGGAGAAAAGAGATGAGTATACATGTAGATTTTTGATGTATGTTTGTGTGCTAATACATCATCTCCTAGAAGTGAGATTGTAGTGGATATGCATCTAAAAGTTTAAGAATCCTAGATACGCTTTCTCAGCCACTCTGATGGCCTATCAAGTCTACTATTATGCAAGATCAGACCCTTTCCATTGCAGTATTTTAAATAATATCTGATTTATCTATTATGTTTTAAACAATAGTTGATGTAGAATCTTATAAATAATATAATGTACCAATCATTTTATTAGTTGGGAAAATAAAATTAATATTTTTTTAAAATTCTGTTGTGAAGTGATTAAATGTCAAATATCTCATTTTACTTTTAAAGTGTCATAATAAATATTTGTATATCTTAAAATTAATAATAGTCACATCATTGTAAAAATAACTATACTCAGGAATCAAGCAGTGTAATATAAATTTGTAAAAATAATAGTAACAAATTATATGGATAATATGAATAGTGATAAATTAATATCACATATTAATATTATTGAATGAATTATATGTAAATGAGATATTTATTTATATAGCGCGGCTTATATAAATTGTAATAAACTAAAGATCAGCATTTCAAACTAATATACATGTGCTTTTTTATGAATGTTAATAATAAATGAATACTTTCATTTCCAACACAAGATAAAGTCTTTGCGAAACAATAGAATGAATCCACCTATTCTTTCAACCCAAATGCTTAAGTATGGGCAAATCTTAAGCACTGGAAATGAAAGCGTGAAGATAAACCAATCACTTAAAATTACTAGTAAATATTAATAATTGTACATAAAAAGCCTTTTTTTTTTTTTTTGGCACATGGATTTATGCCATTTTCAAATGTTAGCCCTCTATTTTAACATTAATCACTTTTAGAGCTTGATTATTTTTTGATCTCACTTGAAGATTTTTTGATTGGTAATAATAATAATAATATTACTGGTAATTTAAATATTCCAAATTAATTTCAAAGTAGAATGACTACAGACTTTTCTTTTTTATCTCCTAAAGCTTCTAGAATGTTATGATCTTGTAAATTTTGGAGTCTTAAAAAACAATAGAACTCATTTGTTAATGCTTCACATTGTATTTTAGATTATGTTCTGTGTAATTTACCAATAGTTAGTAATTTTTATGCTATTTTTCCTATTGATATTCATCATCCATCTTTTGAATTTTATATTAAGATATATCATTCAAAAGTTAGTTATTCTAATCTTTCAAAAAATATAGGAAAGGTAAGAATTTTTTTAAGTTAATTGGAATTCATTAGTTTTATTGGTTTATATTGAAACTGTCAATCTATAATTCAGATAGAGCTTCATTGTCTAACATATTACTAACCATCCAACACAGTTCAAACCTGTTATTCCATCCCGTTTTTTTTTTTATTATTTCATGTGTTACATATCAATGTCGAAGATGTACTGGCAAACACTAAAATTAATAAAATGATTCTTGTTTTAATATTAATAAAAGGAGGATCATGTATATGTGTTGATATATACACATAGCGGGCATGAATGTGTAACCTAATATTAATATTGTTATAAATATTTATTGTAATATACTTCTTTTTTTTTTTATTTAATTTTTTTATTTTATGTATAAAGTGTAGGAAAGATGATGCAATGTGTTGAGACGGTTCTAGAAAGCACTTAGAGAAATCAGGCGGAAGCAATCCATTAATTGGATTGACAATATTGTTTTAATCATCAAGTCATTAAATTCTAGATTTAAAATCATTAATGGAAACTTTTCTGTTCAAGTCTGTTTCTAAAACTAGAAATAGATTTAAAAAGACTTTTGAGCCCTTATCAATTATTTGCATTTTCTTCTAATGAAACACAAAGGCAAAATCTTATTTAATTCAACTATACAAGGTAAGCCTACACTTGTATTGCCTCAGGTAAACTTGTAAAAGCATTCTTGGAATAGTACGGCAGAATATAAATGGAACTAAAATTAATACATTTGGCATTCAATTGTTTTTTATTAATCAAGTGGCTAACATACTCCATGACACATAGAAATTTTGATATGAAGATGTTCAAATAGTGGGAATCGGGTCACCCTTTCCCAATCCTTCCGAGATCATTCCCCTGCCAGGATGACATTCAACTACTCCAAACCGATGGATTACTTAAATTATGCACAAGAAATTGAGCCCTGAAGAAAAGCTACCATCAAACCAATTAATTAGTGTCCATGGATTACAGTGATCGCCTCATAAGAGCATGGATCCGTTGAGCCATCAAACTTGTACAACATCGAAAGATAATCAATCATTGCTCTCATGAAAGACTTTCTCATTGTCTAAACTAACTTATAAACTTAATAATTAAATATGTACTGTACTTTCACATCTACCTGTATTCTGATATAATCGGGAATGGCATGACGCCATTGACCCATCCTTTAAATTAGTCTATGTTACGATTCTCTATAAAATCTTAAGCCAGTCTGTATCTTCTCTGTTATGTGTTATTCTCATCACATACTTTGGTGCAGTAAAATTAGTAATTAGATTTATTTCAAATTTAATTTGATATGCCAATTAAACCTGACCTTGCGAGCATGTCCGCCATTATTATTACCCCCCCCCCCTTGGGGTTAGTAACGATTGATCCATTTAGTTTTATTATAGATACACAAGCTTGCCAGGTTGAGTGACATTTGAATAATATGCACAAATAAAGTAAATTTATATGTTTATTGATAGGACGTAATGAACCTACCAGCTCAGTTTTATGTTATGAGTTAAGTGTTGATGATTTGGTGCTTCTCTTATAGATAAAGATGCCGTTGGATGGCGCCGTTTTCAAGCTAAAACTATAAAATATGACCATTCCTGGGCCGTTGATTATAATAATTTTGCTGTGTTTTTTTGTAATGCGAAAATAAAAACAAAACAAAATCGTCTTTTATAAATATTATTTTTTATTAGCATATACAATTTAAATGATAATAACAAATGTAAAATAAAATCAAAAAATTACAATTTCATTCGTGTTTTTTCTATATATTTTTTTAATTGTGTTACGGCTTTTTTTTTTATCAATTTTCTATCAGATATTTTTTTACTTGTGTTACGACTTTTTTTTTTGTTGTTGTTGTTCTTTAACTAAAAAATAATAATCATAATAAAAAGTAAAATTTCTTAGTCTATTTTTTATTTTTTTAGGCTTCATTTTACCTTTTTTTTTTTTTTTTACAGACAAAGAGATATTACGGCTATTTTTTACTTCAAATAGAATGACAATAAAAAGTAAAAGTTGTTATGGTTAGGTTTAGGGTTAGGGTTAGTGTTCTGTTGTTTGTAATGCTAAAATAAAATTCAAAATCGTAACCATACTCAGACAAAATAAACTCAAACTTTTTTAAACAACAACAAACACATGTAAATGTCTTCTTTACTTATTAAACATGTTTATAATATTTGCTTTTTATGAAATTTACAAAAAATCGTATATATTTGTACTTTTCTTACTGGATATTTTTTTGGTACCGCTCTTTTTTACTTCAAAAATATACATGGTAGATTGTTTCGTGGAATGTTACAAACAGTACGTTACTTGACGCGTTACCTAATTGCAACTCACTAAAAACATAGATATTTAACATTTTCCCAATTAAAACTTCAATACAGTATGTTGTAAAAAGTCTTAGAATTATTACTTTAAAAAATCTGAACATTTCAATACTTTAAATAAAAACAAATCCAATGAAAACAACATTTCCATCCAATTCAAATACAAACTCTCTCATCAAGCCGTAACTATTTTATAAACTGTGCGAATTCGGAAAATGTTTTTGCTGAGATGCGACATAGCGGCCTGCATTCTGTAGCACAACAAAAAGTTGTATTATAGAAAACGCGGGTTCGAATGTGTCGGTTGCGGAAACAGCATTTTTATGTGTTTTAGTGCGAAAACGGTGCCATAGAGCAGCGTCTTTAGCTATAAGATGAGTACCAGTAATTTATGTTGGTTATTATTTCAATGACTGCCATACCAATAATTTTGATAACTATTTTCTGGTAACGCCTTAGGGAGCATCCTTGGTGGAAGATAGTAACAATCTTTACAACGAATGTGGGATTTGTTATATTATGGGGGGGGGGTATTTTAATCTACTTAGTAATTAATATATGTAAAATCAAGCTTAACGCAGGTTTAAAAATAATTCATGCCATTGTGCTAGATATTAAAATATTACAGGCGAGATTATAGGAACGTCGTTAGTGGCGTCATTCACTCTCTGCGTCGTTGCTAGCATAGGTCTGCTTTGCCAAAAGTTCAGGTTGCTTATTAGATGGATTGTTGCAAGTCCAAACCCATTTTATGTTCGTATTAATTTTCAGAAATGGGTATCTGAGCTACCCTGGATCTTCAGTAAGTGTATGGAATGCTCTGCAATGGGATGATCCCGGCACCCCCAGCCCTTTGTATCTTCCTACCCGCTCCTTATTTAAAAACTGCTCCGAAATGAATAGAGGGTTGTTGTTTTTTTTTGTGATTTCTTAATAATGTCGAAGCGCCTTCTCAAATAAAAAAAGAGAATCGAACTATCATAGCTACCTGTCATGCTATAACAGAAAACCTGTACTCTGTCTGTTTACATGGAACTTTCAAAAATCTAAAGAATCTTGTTTGTAGTTTACTAGCATCATTTTCTTAATCTGTTTATAAATGAATCCACATGCGTTACTAAATCATAATGATTGTTTTATTTGAACATTGTAACTGAATTATCAAATCAAGCTAACTGTGTATCGCATTAACTTAAATTACCCCTCTGGGGAAAAGATATATATTATTATATTACTTAAAACATTGAATGTAAATACTATATATAGCATGAAGAGTTTCATGTTCATATCGGTGTGAATGCAATAATAAAATGTAAATAATTGAGAGACGTTTCAATCAATATATTCAAGCTGGTCATTAATTTCTCCTATGTTTATTAATAAGCATTGGCATATTAAAACCATACCAGAATTAGTACACATTTAAATCAAAATGTATCCTAGCATTAAACTTATGTGACAACCAAATCTTTGAATTTATGCGTTTAAACATAAGCGCTAAACCCGCAAATATCATTTATATCATTATCAACCATTATCAATCCACTGCAGGATGAAGGTCTCTCCAAGTTTAATCCATCTTCTCCGATCTTCAGCTTCTCTTCTCCACATCACACCTGCACATTTTCTTATTTCATCCATCCATCTCACATGTGGTCTCTTTCTGGGTCTTTTACAATCTCTTGGAATCCAGTTTAAAATTTCAATTGTCCATCTAGTGTCATCTCTTCTAGCAATATGACCAGCCCAACTCCACTTCAATGTTTTAATTTTTTCAATGAGGTCAGTAACACCTGTTTGTTCTCTTACCCATACATTGCGTTTTCGATTTCTTCGTGTTACTCCCAACACACATCTCTCCATACTTCTTTGAGTGATCTGAAGTCTCTATATTGCTCTTCTTTAAGTGTCCAAGTCTCAGATCCATAAGTAAGAACTGGTAAAACACATTTGTTAAAAACCTTTCTTTTCAAACACATAGGCATATTTCCTTTTAGTATCAAGTTATTTCTGCCAAAAGCACTCCAACCAAGTTTAATTCTATGATTAATTTCTTCCATTATGTTTCCATCTGTATTAATAATCTGACCAAGGTATCTGTAACTGTTAACTTCTTCTAATTCATCATAATCAATCTTTATTTTCATATTTTGAGCAAATCGATTAAACATTACTTTAGTCTTTTGAACATTTATCTTTAGTCCTACTTTCCTACTTTCATCTGATAATTCCTGCAACATATCCTGCAGCTCTGAAGCATTATTTGCAAAAACAACTACATCATCTGCGAAATCTAAATGACTTAAATAATCTCCATTTACTTTCACTCCTTTAGTTTCCCATTTTAATCCACAAAATACTTCTTGCAGCACTGCTGTAAAAAGTTTTGGAGATATGGAGTCACCTTGTCTTACACCTTTCTCAATGTTGACTTTCCCAGTATCATTATGTAATGTAATTGTTGCTGTTGCATTTTTATAAATATTCTTCAAAATATGACAATATCCTGGATCTATACCTTGATGATCCAATGCTTTAATCACTGAAGAAATGTTTATAGAATCAAATGCCTTTTCATAATCTACAAATCCAAAATACATAATGACAACTCATATTCATTTGTCCTTTCTATAACTTCTCTCAACACCTTGATATGATCTACTGTACTAAAACCACTTTTAAATCCAGCTTGTTCTCTTGGTTGGTGGAAATCCAATGTTCTCTGTAGACGAGTTGTAATTATCTTGGTAAAATTTTTATATAAAACTGATAAAAGGCTGATAGGTCTGTAATTTCTAATATCTTCTTTATCACCTTTTTTAAATATTAATATTATTACTGCATTCTTCCAATCATCTGGTACATCTTTATCATTTAGACATTTGGTATATAACTTTGCTAAAAAAATTTCTATTTCTTCACCTGCTTCTTTTAATATATCAATTATAATTCCATCATTACCTGGAGCCTTTCCCTTCTTCATACATTTAATTGCATGTCTCACTTCTTCATTTAAAATTCTGGGCAATTCGGTAGATGTAATAGATATAGGAGGTACTTGTTCTTTATTACTATATAATTCTTGATAAAAATCTTCTACCAATTTCATGATGTCATCTCTCTTTTTAGTAACAATTCCATCTTTTTTTCTTATTGCAGATATAAATTTCCTACCAATACCAAAATGTTGTTTTACATTCTTAAGACTTTTATTTTCTTCTACAGTTTTCCTTGCTAATTCACAGTTATACTTTCTTATATCATTTTCAACTCTTTTCCGCACCATTTTACAAAATTCGAGATATTCAATTCTTTTTAATGCATCATTTTTGTATATCTTCATATTCCTTCTTTTCTTCATAAATTCTCTAGTCTCAGTAGAAATTTTATTGGTCAATTGCTGCTTTTTTCTACCAGCTATCTTTGTTGCAGTTTTTAAAAGTGTATCAGTTATTTTCATATTAATTTCATTCAAATCTGAATCATGCTCAAAATCTACTAATACTTGAAACCGATTTCTAAGTTCTAATTTAAATTCATTAGAATGTTTCTGAAGATTAGGAATATCAACTGTAAATATTGTTTTTCTTAATAATTTTTGTCTCTCTAGTTTCACATTAACACGTATCTTACACCTTACTAATCGATGATCACTTCCTGTGTTAAATTTATTAAGAACATTACAATCTTGAAATATGTATTTCCTATTAGTCAAAATATAATCCAATTCTGCTGTACCTTCATTTGGATGCTTCCATGTCCATTTCCTTTTAACATTTTTCTCAAAAAAAGAATTCATAATATAAAGTTTTTTCTTTTTCTGCAAACTCCACAAGTCTATGTCCTCTCTCATTTCTATTACCATAACCAAAATTACCTACAGCACTTTCATCTTTCATTTGTTTACCAATTCTAGCATTAAAGTCTCCCATAACGATTTTAAAATGTTGTTTACTCTGATCAAAAGCCTTTTGTACATCCATATAAAAATCTTCTACTACTTCATCACTATGAGAACTTGTTGGGGCATAAACCTGAATTATCTGCATTTGATATCTGCTATTAAGTTGTATAACTAATCTTGCCACTCTGTCTGATACACCATCAATCTCCACAATATTGTTCTTCCACTTTTTATTTATAATGAATCCTACTCCACTTGTATTTCCAATATTTGTGCCTTTATAATAGAGTATATGTCCACTTTTTAAATCAATTGTCTCTTCACCTTTTCTTCTAACTTCACAAAGTCCAACAATGTCTCATTTAATATAAGAGAGTTCTTCTTCTAATTCTTGCAATCTTCCTTCACTTGAAAGTGATCTGCAGTTGTAAGTACCTAAATAAAAAGTCGTCGTCAAATGGCAGCCTGGGTCCACAATCAGGGGATTCTAAGCACCCTCCGCCTTCGGCCACCAACCACTGCCTTGGTTGGTGACTTTACAGCCTCCTGGGAATAAGGGCCATGCTTTATTTTTGTCTGTCATAATTGTATACATGTATTGGAAAAATATTTATCATTTACACAAACATTCATTCTGCCTTATCAGGCACTGAGAAGAAAGACCACGGTGTTTCTTGATCTTAAACTCAGAGGTAAAAAGCCAATAAACTCACCACGCTGGCTAATGCGTGTTGGTGAGCAGCCCATCCATGTTCGTATACTATATGAATAATCACATAGTAATAACAGCTGCAACGACAAGAACGTATGGAGTGGGCATTAGGAATTTGCCCTGCTCGGTTTCTTTAAGGCCTCCAAGAGGAATCAAAGGGTCTCCTTTCAGTTAATAGCAAATTCCTTTCTGCAGCCATCATTTATATTTATGTAACTATTTTATCATATTATTAAAGTTTGTTTCTCAACTTATCTATTTGTTCGAATCATTGTTATTCAATCCAGGTTCAGTAAATTACTCCTCTTGTAAGTTAGTGTTGCTGGATATCTTTTAATCCAGGTTCAAAATAGGATCAAATGATATAAATTGATCATTCATCCTTTTGGGGTGTATAAATATACTAGCTAATACTGATATAAAATCTTCCTATATCATACCGTGGTTTCTTAAATCTTATAGAGTCTCTTGTTTCTCCGCTGTGTCTCCGGGTCTGGAATGAATGAAGTTCTTTTTGTTATCATCACAAATATTGTTCATAATGTTATAGATTTAGAGAATGAGCAAGTAGGGCAGAAATCATGATTGCTCCTGACCTGTGTATCTCAGGCATGATTGGTTTCAGAGTACTTTTGCTTAGGTTCTGACTCTTGTTAAATGCATATACAAATCTGATCAGTACAATATATTCCCAATAAATTCTTTTTTCATACGGGATTTCTTTCTTAGTTTTCATGCATTCTCATTAAAATTATTAAAAAGAAATCTTACCATTACATACTCAATTTAAAAGACAATATTTTTTTAATAATAATAATTTTATTAATTTCAGAAAGTTGGTCAAATATGTTTACAAAATTCTATTGAAAAAAATAATTATAATATTTCTTGTAACCCTAAAGAATTTTGGGATTTTATTAATAACTTTGGTTTGGGTAAGAAAATAGTTCAATCTACTCGTGTTTTCATATGCAGATGATATTTCCAAACATTTTGCTGATTTATATTCATCACACCATATAACATCATCAAAAATTATATTACCTTGCAATTCTATTGTTCACTGTATGATTGATCATATCTTTAGGGGCAATGTTATTGTAGCCATCAAGCGATTAAAACTCATTCTAGTTTAGGATATAATATACCTTCCTTTATTTTCAAAGGTCTATCTGAATTTATTGCAGCACCTCTTGCCTTTATTTTTAATTTGTCACTTAACTTGTGTATTTTTCCTAATGTGCAAAAATGATTCCAATTTTTAAAAATGGCTCCCACACTTGTGTTAATAACTATAAATCAATTCGATTTTACATACTATAGCTCAAATTTTTAACAGATGTGTTTGTAATAAAGCTATTTCTGGTATTAATAATATCATTTATTTTTCACAGTGTGTTTTTATTACTAATCTGCTCACAATTTATGATCGTATAGCATGTAATCGAGGATCAGCAGAATCTTGATATTATTTATTTTGATTTTTCAGAAGCTTTTGTGAAAATAGACCACATCATTCTCCTTCACAAATTACACAAAATGGATTTTTCCATTAAACTTTTATTGATTTCAATCCTTTCTTTATAGTTGTACAGCATATGTTAAATTCATCAATAATATTTCATCTAGTTTTAAATATAACTTAGGTCTTTCTCAGGATAGTATTTTAGCACCCATGCTATTTAATCTTTATGTTAATCACCTCTTCTATGCCATGCTGTTTGATTGTATAATCTTTAGAAGATTCACATCAGTGATTGATTGCACTCTCTTTCAGAAAGATATTGATAACTTATCTAAATAAGGTAATAGTTGATTAGACACACATGCCACTTGATGACGTTCTTGTACACAAAAACTATAAAAGATGAACATTACCAGGCCGTATTTTTTGGGAATTTTCTTTCTTTTTTCTTATAAAAAAAAAAATCAAAGACAGAATTTGTACTTTTTAAATGTTTTTATATTAACTTCAACAATTTTACAAAAATAAAAATCAAACACATATTTTTTTAGTTTTTGAATGTCTTTTTTTATTAACATCAACAAATTTTCAACTTATTACAGTTGAAAGACACACACTCTCACACGAGACCGTAAATAAGTGTGAAGTGTGTGAATTCGCATAAATGTTTTAGTGAGATGCGACAACACTGCCTGCAATGGGTAGTACAACAGAACTGTTGTATACACGTAATGCACGGCCGAATATAAAAGGCGTTTTTATGTGTTTTAGCACCTAAATCATGCTATAAAATATGGTCGTCCAGCGTGGGTGTCAAATCAACAAATACCATTACTTAAATGATAGGTATGTTGTAACGCAAATATCAAATGTTTTGAGTAATGAGCAAAAAAGTTTATATGGGTTTCTCAAGGTTCTATACTTAGTGCATTGTTGTTTCTGATTTTCGTAAATGATCTAGGAAATATTAGTTTTGAATGATCAATTTATTAGTAAATGATCTAGGAAATATAGTATTGAGATCAATTTATCAATATGCTGATGATACTGTTATTATAAGTGTAAATAACAATATTGATATCGCAATTAAAGAATGTCAAGAAAGTCCGAACAAAATTGTCTTTTGGTGCTTTGAGAGATGAATTTATGTAAATAGAGAAAAAACAAAATGTTTATTAATATGCTCTCCTCACATGAAATATAAAATTATTGAGATACATTCACATGAGTGTTTTTATGACAATAATGTAATGATAATAAGTATAAAAATAGAACAAGTAAAATATATTAATATCTTGGAATGATGATAGATGAAAAAATGTCTTGGAAATATCACATAAACATATTAATTAATAAATTTACAAAATTAAAAATATTTTCCCTTTAAATGTTCTTACTGTTGTATATAAATCTTTATTGAGATATGGAATAACACTTTATGGTTTTGCAAGTTTTTCTGATATTAATAGATTACTGGGAGAAAAAAAAAATTGATCTAATAGAAAAAAATTAAAAAAAATGTATACAAAAATATTTTATTATTCAATCAACTTCTTGGTTATATAATTATAAAGAAAAAAAAAAATGTTATATTATTTTCAAAAAATCTTATATAAAACAATTTGAAATATGTCTAAGGAATACTGATACATACATAGTTTCAAAAGATTGTAATAAATATGAAACTAGAATAAGAAATCATTATTGTTACAGATACCTCCAATACACTACATGAGACCCAACCCTAATTCAAGTCCCATGATATTAGTGTTACTCATTAATGAATAATAATAGATAATGTTAGGACATATAAAATCACAAACCATTTATCACAACCTACGTCTTGAAGTCCAATATAAACTAAGTCAGTCAAATAGAAAAGATAACTAACCATTACAACAATTAACATTAAATGTATTATAATTACCAATACAAAAGAACAATAGATCGGATGAGTGAATGCAATCAAGAAAAAAAAATATATATATAATATTAAAGTAAAGAAAATCAAATGTTTCTTTTATATATTTTTTTTAACAAGTTGTTTATGTTAATATGTAGCAAAGATGATGTCAACAATAAAGTAAAAAGGGTAAGCACGAACTGGCTTAATATAAGAGATATACAACGACTTTTTTGTTCAAGAAAGGAAAAAAATTCTTTTATCTGTGGGAAAAATCTACCATTTCCTGCACAAAGGAGCTGAAAGAAAAGTTTGAAGGTCTGTATCAACCAATTCAAGCTTGTAATACTTTTGAAGAAATCTTTTACAAGGATTTTAGAAAGTGAGGAGAAACATTAAACTTGTAAAACATCTAAATGAAGATTTCAAAAATTAATAATTTACAAACAAAATAAATTATTCGAATCTCTAAAATCACCATTGATTCCTCGCTATAGATTTTCAGATTTAAATCTAAAACATGCAATAGCAGAAAAAATATTGATGTTTCTCCAGTCAACTTAAACTACGAAACCTAATATAAATATTGACAAAAGTAATTATGCAGTGCTAAGTGCAAGGGGAACGTCATGAAAGAAAGCTCATTATTGAGTGGAGCTATTATCAAGATTAATATGGGATTGTTCTATCTTTCTAAGCTTGGATTAATAAACATCGAACCGATCCATTATGAATTCTTTTTTTTTTTACTCTTCATTTCAAAACTTCGAGGGCTACTTAGTAAAGCCAACCTATCCATCGGATGTTCAAATTCCCAGCTATGCTTAAAGGAACTATCATAGATTATGGGAACAAGTCATTAGAACAGTGTCTACGCGAACTATAAAGCCAAGTTATAAAGTTGTCATCTATATTTAATTGTTTGGATACTATATATAATAATTTTATTCTCTTTATTTTAATACAGAGCCAAATAGATTTAACTTAAGAAATAAAAAGAAATTTCTTTTATTACCTTGGATAGACAAAATCTATGAGGTATATTCTTGATTATGAAATAATCTGATCACTATAAATGGGGCAAAGTAAGACATTACCTAATACATATTAACATTCATATATGTACAACACATACACTTTCATTAATTGTTTATTCTAAAGTTTGTATTAATTATTAATATTTTTTAATATATTTTTTTTGCATATCTTTTTAATTATTTGTGTCGTGAACTTATAACTCCTTCATCACATTGTATGCAATGGGGGGGGGTCTTTTAAACCATCATGACATTAAATAAAAAAGATAAATGAATACTGGTAGCAATGTTGTATATAATAGGAAAATTGTTTATGTTAATTGGGACATTTAATGGCTTTTCTTTGTGGGATCAGGATGTGGGACATTAGTATAAATTTTCTTGTTTAAATAATAATCAATGTAAATATGTTCATTAAATTTATTTAAATGTTAAAACACCATTCTTGGTTTATTTTTCTGTGATTAATTAAATTTTGCTTAGTCATATCCTTACACATATATCACGATCATTACTTGTATGTATACAATATACCATACCCACTCCCATTAACAGACATATATTTTACAAACTATTCCGACTTCGGTAATATAAATATACTCTGAACCAGAGGATCAAGCAACATCTCCCTGAGTTTGAATTCCAAAATGACAGAAGTAAACTGCAATATGTATGAGATAGATTAAGGGTAAAATCAGTAATTATTTAAATCTTACTTTCTTCTCCTAGGTACGAGTTCAATGTATGAGGGATATGCATGAATGTGGACAACAGATATATTCTTTTACTCATCAGGAGAAAGCCACCCACCTTTGTCCATTCCACGAAAAGACTGTCCCATTATATTATTTAATAATTTACCTATTAAATTAAAAAGTTTCAACATTATAGGAAAATAAAATAAAAAAACAAATTAAAAATTATGTTAAAGAGGTTGAAAGCGGGGGAAATTAATATATAGAAATATATATATATGAGTATCTAATGTTATATAATCAATATTTTTATTATATAATTAATATATTATTGAAATGTAATTTATTGTTATTTTATTAGCATATTTTATATTATGTTATAAAAAAAATTTTGTATATAAAAGTGCTACTAGGACCTAGTAGGAAAAGAATGACATTTGTATTTGTGTAAATATATTTTGACTCGTATTAAATGAATGAATGTATTCATTTTAATAAACAGTATTATTAAAAAAAAATAGATGCTATGAACAAAAAAAAAAGATGTTCCCTTGTATTCTCAGAAATCTGAGGTTTTAAATTTATTTTATTTTATTAATTCTCACAAAATTCTATTGAATCCCAAAAGAATATGGGAGTCTTATTTTCTAGTAATGGATCCTTTCTTTTTTATATAGAAATGGTTATTAGCAAAGTTTTTAAAATCATGGGTGCCATCTTTAAGCATGATCTTTTCAGTGATGATACAAAATTCAAGTTATTTTTGTCATTGGTTCTTCCCATCATTGAATATTATTCAGTCATTTGAAATTCTAACTCTAAACTAGAATGTAATTTATTACAATCAGTGCTTAATAAATTCTCCAAATATGTTTCTCTGGAAAATGAAGTTGGTCTTCATTTTTCTTCCAGACAGAAATATAGAAATCGTAATTTTTTTTACAAAATCATAGATCAAGAAGTTATTCTTATATAATTTCAACTTAATTAGGTCTTGTGAGAATAATACTTTTATATTCAAGCTTAAATTATTCCAATGTCTTCAAATTTTCTTTTTTATTCAGGCTACGCTCTTGATATAATCAGATTTTTGCTACACATTTTAATTTAGGTCATAAGCAATTTTGCAATAATATCATTTTTGATTAATTTAAATTTATTAATATTTTTTACTTCTTTGTTTATTACTTCCTTTTATTATTATGTTATATGCATTATATATATTCCCTTTTTTTATTTTAATGTGCAATTTGTAGTTGGCTATATGCTATTGTGAAACACTTAAATAAATGAAATGAATTATAAATATTATTCATAAACTCTTTTATTATCAATAATTAAAATATCAATTTATCTAGAATAATGTATTATTTCTCGACTAATTGTTCTTTTTTTAATTATAATATTTTCTAATTCATTCATAAATATTGATGATATTAAACCACTAATTGCAGATACGGTAAGACTCTGACCTACCCAACCGTTATAATGTATTGATTTAAATTCTCTATTAATATTTGTATACTTTTATGTCAGGAATACTTGAATACATTTTTCCAATATCCATTGTAAATACTTTGATTCCTAGCCAATTTTATATTGTTTAATTTCTTTATAATAGTATCTGTATTTTTTATAGAAAATTTGACATATCTCCTAAAATACTTGTTATCCATTTATTGAAATATTTACAAACTTTCTGTAAAATAAAATTACTAAAATTGAATAACAATATAATAATGAATTTCGGAATATACATAAAGGATAGGTTTTGGATTGTGCAATTAGTGGTTTAATGTCATCAGTATTTATAAATAAATTAGAAAGTATTATAATTTAAAAAGAATAATTAGTTAAGAAATAATACATTATTATAGATATATTAATGATGCTTTAATTATTGGTAATAAAGGAGCTATGAAAATATTTATGATGATTTTAATAATAATATATATAAAATTATTATAGATTCCCAGCAAGCATGGGTACAAGAGATGACAGTCACTAAAAATTTTAAATATAGAAATGATAAATAGAATACAGATAAAAATCTAGCTGATTTATAAAAGAATAAATTTATTAAATTATATAAAACGATTATGGATATAATCATAAAAATAGTAAAAATAGACTTCTTAATTGTAAAAAAAACTAGTAAATAATATTTCTATGCAAAATGATTATAATGGTAACAATAGTTCAAATATGAAATGGATCAACTTTCATATCCCAAAAATTATAATACATTAACAAAAAACAAAAATTATATTAATAAATAAATAATGGATGGGCAGATAGTAAAAGTCTAGAAAAATTAATACATAATTATAAAACAAGAGACGATAGAAAATGCAAAAAAGGAACCATATACAAAATTATGATCATTGCAATATGATTTACTACATTCACACAGGAAAAGCAGAGTAAGAGCGAAAGAACATAATGCAATTAATAGGCAAGATGATAAAACTTTTATATATTCACTACTTAACATATGACCATAAAAGAGGTGCTACAGAAAATATTAAACCTTTATATTATTACATTAAAGATCCATATTATATTAAACACAACTTTTAATTGTATATGAATATTTATAAAACTTCACTAAATATAATTAATAACTCATCAATTAAAAATGAATGCAATATTATGTAATAAGGCAGTATATATAAAGTTATATAGGGTATGTTTTATTCATTCTGTATATTGTTATATCGTATAGTCAATTCTTTTAACTTTTATTGAATGTCTATCGATTTTATTCTGTTTTATTTTGTTATTATTGTTATTTTACTTCCATTATAGAATACTAAATAACATTTTGTCTGCAATAATTGGTTAGTATTAAAAAAAGATGCTTAACATTTGTAAAGGGTACAAAATCATGTGCCGGAAAAGCTTTTTTATGTATAATTAATATATATATATATAGCCGTTATATGTGATGTTTTTATTATAATTTATATCAAAAAATAGCACAATGGGTTTTATTAATTTCCAATTTTGATGATGTTGAATGACTATTTTGTAGCTGAAAATAACAATTTTAATGACAGAAAATTGTTTGATATTGGATAATTATATTAATTTCAAATAAAATATTTTATGAACAAAATAGTTTACAAATTGGATAAGAAATATTTTCAAATATATCTTTATTGATAGTATTTTGATTAAATTTTACTATAAATCATTAAGTTAGAAATATATCTGTCTTTAAAAGTATGTGTTGCAAAATTTGATTTTCTGAAATTTCATTGAAGATAGAAATAATAAAAATATAAATGTAATTTTAAAAAAAGATAACAAAACCAATCAAAAAAATTAAACAAAAAGACTTTTTAATACGGAATTATTTATTTTTAAAAAATTCTTGCTATGTTTTTCAGTTAGTTTTTTGTGGATCGTTTTAAATATATAAATTGTTTTAAACCCTATATTTACTATTCTTTTTTCTATCGCAAACTGGTAACAAGTCAATTTTTCATTGCATAGCAATATAAAGTATATAATAAGAGAAATTGAACTTGATATAATTATAATATGTATTGTATTATTGAGGTTTTATACAGTTTGCCACATACTTTTATGTTATTATTTAATAATTAAACATATTTAAATTCAATGAAGTCCTTTGTTGATGCTCCCATTCAGCAATTAGTCCAATGTTTAAATGCAAATTTGAATAAAATTAGGCAAAGAGTTGGTCTTATGTCTAAAAGATTTTTTAATTTTTTTGTGGTTGGTATTGTGAGAATCATGCTTTGCTTGAATAAGTTGTTGCAAATGTATTAATAATAAAATGCATTGTGAAAATCAGTTTTATTTAAATATTTTTTTAATTAATAATAATGTTTTCATTTTACATTTAAATTATTCCAGGTTTTTTTTTTTCTAATTCAGAATGTCTTGTTTGGAAATGCTATAAAAATTTTGATAATTTTATGATGCTATTGGATTTAATTTAATGAAAAATTATTTTTGTGATCCGACTATTCAAATTTCTTCATGAATCACTAGTTTAAGTACTTTACTGGGTAGGAAATTTTCAATTTATTAAAGCCTTTAAAATGATTCTTTGTTATTTTTTTAAATATGCATGTATATCATTTTATATAGCTTTAATAAATCATAAATTTTTCATTTTAGTTTTGTTTTTTGTAATTTTAATTGTTTGAACAATTATTCTCATTCAGATTAAGAAAAGAGAAAATTGTAATTTAGGTAAAATTTTTAAATATAATTTTTTTCTATGAATTATATGAAATTGTGATTATTTTAATATAGATGTTTGTATACAACATATATAAAAGTAATATTTTAAAAATTTTTAAATATAATTTTTTTCTATGAATTATATGAAATTGTGATTATTTTAATATAGATGTTTGTATACAACATATATAAAAGTAATATTTTCACCATGATATGGTCGTCTAAAACAATAGAAATCTATTTAGAATAAATTAATAAAAGCTTGAATAAAAAGTTGTATGGATTTATAATATTTTTTGATAATTTTGTTTGATTAATAAAGAAAATTATATAACTAACTAAATACTGAACCATATTAAAATACCTGTATTTGGTAGTATTTTAAAAGATAAAAGTAAAATTTAAAAATCGTTCAAAAGACAATTTAGTTTTTTTTTAGTTAATATAATTTATTTTATATATGTACAGTGAAAGTTATTTGTGCATTTAGTATTATCTATTTAATTAAAAATAGTTAAAATTGGAAAGAATAAAAATACATGCAGATTATTAATCCAGATAAATAAAGGAAATTCCAAACACGAGATTAGAACCAAAGTTTTAATGCTAATTAAAGATGGCTGAAAGAATTTATTAAAAAGAGAACTTTGTAACAAAAAAGAAAAATAAATGTACAAGATTATCAACTTTTATTTTGATAACAAAAGATAAGACTGTATGCGCAGAAATCTAAAAAATCTGACCCGAGGTGAGTCAGAAAAACTGTAAACAGGGTCTTTCTGCTAAAGGTTTCATGCACCCTGGATGGGTGAGAGGACGGGACCTAATTGTGGCTCTTGTTCTCTCAACCGTAATAAAAATTCAGGAATATTCATTTGCTGAACCAATGCATCAGGAGGGAATAGAAACTGGAGCATTTGCGGACACTCATCATAAAGAGATTATTCCAAAAACTTTGTGTCTAGCCATATCTTGCAACTGACCAGAAACATGAAAATATCAGCAGAAAAAATCAAATAACTTCTACTGAACTCGGGATCCCAAGAAATACATGTATGTTACAAGAATCTACTGACTACACAAACTTTCCAGTAAGCTACTATTATTCATATCCTGATTTGTGACTAATTAAAGATTTGCAAACTAACTTTAATTATGAAGTTTCTAATACCAATATAGTCATTCGCCTAGAAGAAACTTAAGTGTAATATGAACTGTTTTAATTATTTGATTAATATTATCTGGATTAGTATGAGCATGTTCTTTCCATTTTATTAATAATTTATCATTAAAATATTTTAATTTGTCTTAATAAAATATTTAACATTAATATCAAATTTTCATTGTACTTTCTTAATTTTAGTTATTAGAATTTATTATATATAAATTACATTGGCCAACATGCTTGTTTAATAATTAATCCAGGGGAAAATTCCTAAAGAGAAATTCATACAAAAGTTTAAAGTGACAAAAAAAAAAAGGCACAATTTCTAAAATATTACATTTTAATTATTTTCTGCGAATCTACGAAATGCGATGCAATGGAAAGTAGCAAGAAAGTGCTTTTTTTTTTTAATATTTCATTTGAGTTATTTGATGTGAATCTACAAGATTCAATACTGTGGAAAATCAGTGAATGCAGACTCTGGCACCCTCTTAAATAAATTAAAAATTGATTTTGCCGGCAGTGAAAATAGTAATAAAATATTAGGCCAGTTAATCAGGAAATATAACTATTCTTTTTATAGTTTGATTAACTAGCACTTTATAGTGTGCAATATAAGGCCTAAACCCAAACATAAAACGTTACAATACATTAATATAAAATAATTTTCCCCAGTTATTACTAGTGTGTAAATTTATTATAGGAGGTTCAGTTATATCACAATAAGTAATTGAAGAAATAAAATTTATAGCTGAAACAAATTATTAAAAGTATAATCAAAAACTTAAATTTAAAAAATTTGCTTTTGCAATTTTTTTTTTAATTTTTTTTTTTTGAAAATCATTTTATTTGTGTCATTCATATTATGTGTTGTTGATTAATGAGTTTTGGGGGTGGTTTTTTTTTATTAACATTTGGTATAATTAATAATATTTCTCTTTTTAAATAATAAAGATTTGCTAAAATATATTCTAAATGTATTTATTTTAATAAAAATATGATTGTATAATTAATTATACAATTATTTGCAGTTAATTGTTAGTTAATAGGACTGCAAACAATAGGCTTTTTTTTTTTTTGAATAATGCAAATTTAATTAGAGATTTCAGACGAAAATGTAGTTGGAAATGTTAGGGAGTACATATAAATGCTATCTTAGAGTATTTGTTTCTCAGAATTTGAGCATACCAATCTAGGTTGTATTTTAGTTTCAAAGTTTTTTGATTTATGAAGTAATATTAGAATTGTTGAAGAGAATATTAGAACTATGAATAAACTTTAACAAATGAAGATGAATAGGAAAAGATTATATATGGAGAGAAAGTTTTTGATTCTGCTGGTAAAAGCAGATATAATAGAATAGACATTCTTTTAATGTTCTAAATACGGGAGTTTCATAAGATATTCATATAAATTAAAAGATTTTAATGATAAGATTTAAAATTGCTCCAAAGATCCAAATGATTTTACAAGATGTACATACTGATTAGCAAAAATGTTGAAGTAGAGATTATTTATGAAGTGATTAAAAAAATAGTTAAACACGAACATAAGAGTATAATGATAATGGAAAATTGAAATCACTCAGAAAGTTTCAGATTTTAATTGAATTACTTAATAATTTATATTTGGTATAGGAGTATCATTAAAAATGAATCTCTAACAATTTAAAGTAAGACTTCAGGGGAAAATTATTTAATTCAGTAAGTAAAAAATTAAATATAAATAATAACATAAATTCATATGAAGGGTGTGAAATATTTAAAAAAGATGTAAAGAAAGCTACAAGCATAAAGGCAATATGTTAAAAGAATAAAAGCAATTTAAAAAAAATTTGTCTTAATAAGATGATTATTAAAATAGTAGGGAATTGAAAAAAGATAATTACTAAAGTATATGATAAGATTCAAGGAGCATTGATGAGTTGTGTAACAGATAAAGCTAGAAAAGTATACAGTAATTAGAAATGGGAAAATTGAGAGAATTGCAAAGAAAAGATAGATAAGATTTAATTATTAATAGAGGGTGATTTGTTTAGTAGAAATAAAAAAACTATCATTATTAATAGAATAGAATGATAAATATTGCAAATAAGATTGTCAAAACTGTAGCTAACATGAAGACTGGCAGAGCAAAACGGACTAATAAAAATCCAATTGAATTACTGAAAGTTAAAAGGAAGCAATTTGTGGAATTAGTCATCGTTAAGTAATATTTTATCTTTAAATATTATTAATTAAATTATGTATGAAGGCCTTGATATATGTTGTTAAGTTTCTAAAAATAGTGTTCCTTTGAACTAATGTATTATGTAGGAAATACATTTCAAACCAATTAAAAAACACATCAAGTATAAAGATATATATTTACAATAAAGAGTCATAAAGTATAATTTATTATAATTGCTAAATAATTTAAAAATTTACCATGTTTTTTTTTAAACAGTTATAAATCTTTTAGAGGAAAAGTTTAATGCAGTAAAACATGGATATTTAGAATATCAATCTCTTAAGAAGCTAAAATGTTATTAAATTTTAGCAACTATTTGCAAATGAGTATTATAGTCATTGCTACTCCCCCAGAAGAAGAAAATACAAAGAATAAAAAGTATTATAAAAGCTTATCTACAGCTTAAATGTGATTGTGTCTAAAGAGATTGTTGATATATACACATATATAATAAAATAAAACCAATATGTAAATAAATAAAAGTTATACTAGCTTACAACATGACTACCATTCTGAATAACATTTTGCAGTTAGAATTTAAAAATAAATGTCTCATTAATGTCATATGATTTTAATGTTTCTCTGTGAATGACTGGCCATTCTTCCATAATTTATGTATTTTTATACAATTATATTATTTATTTAATAAATTATTTGTTACATGTATAAAATATGCTTCTTTGATTTTTTTTAATTTTCCGCACATCATTTTCAACTTGTAAAATAAAAATGTCATCAAAACAAAAACGGATTTAAATCTACTCGTGAAATAGTATATTTTTTTACACAGTGATTCATTTTTATGAATTTTATTTGTAATGCAGATTTTAACTCCCCTAGCATAACTTCATTCACACTAGCACATTACTCTATATATAACATTATATTTGTTGATTTTACCAACAGCATTTTTCCATTAATAATCAATTTATCAGTATTTGGTTCTACATTAAGTGACATTAAAATGAGAAAAAAATAATGTAATCATATCATACACTCTTCTATTCACATACAAAATAAAATCTACTTTTTTTAAAATACTATTCTTTCTATAATTATGTGTAAACTTGTAAAATGCATTTAAAATATTTTTTCTGTTATATCTTAGATTCAGTAATTTATTAACATATATTTCAATATTAGATAATTGATCACTATTAAATTTGTACATTTTATTTCTAAGTAAAATGTGTTAAATCCAGTCAATTTGTGCATAATAGGCACTTTTGACCTGAGGTGTATAAATCATCTAATTGATAAAGATTTTATAAACATTTTATAATTGATCTTATTATTTTTTCATATATCATCATCATCAACCATTATCAATCCACTGTAGGCTGAAGGTCTCTTCAAGTTCAGTCTATCTTCTCTGATCTTTAGCTTCTCTTCCCCACATCACCCCTGCACACTTTCTTATTTCATTCATCCATCTCACATGTGGTCTCTTTCTGGATCTTTTACAATCTCTTGGAATCCAGTTTAAGATTTCAATTGTCCGTCTATTATCATCTTTTCTAGCAACATGTTCAGCCCAACTCCACTTCAGTCTTTTAATGTTTTCAATGAGGTCAGTAATCCCTGTTTGTTTTCTTACCCATATATTGCGTTTTCGATCTCTTCTTGTTACTCCCAACATGCATCTTTCCATACTTTTCATATATATATAAGAAAGTTAATGTGGTTCATTGATCTTTAATGGGCAGTCAATAAAGTAAATAGTATTATTTTGTTCAATATTTTGAAGAGGGAAATATAGATTGAAAGGAAATGTGATTATTATGCATTTTCACTATAATTTAGAAGACTTGTGAAATTATGTAGTCTTTTTACAGAATATTTAATTATATAAAGGAGTTTAAGACAGGGATATTGCCTTGTTTATGTAATATTTATTTAGATAGTTATATAAATCATTATTGTCTTAATAATGTTGCCATTAGATTAAAAAAAATGTATTGCATCTTACATGATATAGTTATGGCTTTACTTCATTAGCATTTGAAATCAATTAATATATATATGTGTGCTCTATGCACAGATAATGAAGCTATTGTAAAGTACTGTCTGAAAATGAGATTGAACTTAATGGAATTTATAGGAGGTTAGTTACAATTTTAAGTATATTAAAATTAAATGCATTGATTGTGGAAGTGATAAAATTTATTAAAAGCAATAGTTGGGTACAAAGTAATAAAATAAAGTGGGTATATACTTTAAAGTATTTTGTTAACCAATTGAATTAATGATGAAAATAGTGATAAAAAATAATCAAATGGGAAAATTGATTTGTAATGGAATTTATTTTTATTTTTTGTCCTGTTAAAATTAGATTAAGAAAGACTATTAACTATAAGTTGTTGAGATAACTAACATATTTGTTTTTCATAATAACTGTCAAGTTCTATAACTTCTTAAGTCATGTCATGATTTAGATTTTAAACAAAGATTTTTTTAGATTCTATAGTAGTTCGTTATTTGTTGTGATTAATTTTTTGTGTATGCATTGATCATTATTTTACATATTGTATACTTTTGTCCAATAATTGAATAAAAACTTTCAATTCTCACAAGATAATGAATGCATATCATCATATGCAATATTGAATCATATATAGAAGAGACATGTTTTCTTGCAGGTATTTATGAACTGTGAATAACTATTTAAGTTTTGGTATACATTTAACAGTTAACTAATTTTTTTGATCTAAGGTTTGGATTATAGTGTAACAGTTTTTATAGCGCTTTTATTATATATATTCTAATAATGATTTATGCTTTTATGCTATTAATTAGTTCAATTGTGAACATTTTAGGTTTATGTAACATCAGAAAGCCGTTTTAATACATTAGCTGAGCTGGTTCACCATCATTCCATGCATGCAGATGGTCTCATCACGCAGCTGCTGTATCCTGCTCCTAAAAGAAATAAGCCCACAGTGTTTGCGTTGAGTCCAGAACCAGATGAATGGGAAGTAGAACGAACTGATATTGCCATGAAACATAAACTAGGCGGAGGGCAGTATGGAGATGTTTATGAGGCGGTCTGGAAAAGATATAATACAACCGTCGCAGTTAAAACTCTTAAAGTAATTTTTTTATTTCTTATTTTCTAAATAATTTTGAAGTTGTAATTATTTTTTTCTTTCTGAATTTATATTTTAGTGATTTATTTTTAAAATCCTATATTATTTTTGTTCATGGAAGCAATTATTCTGGTCAAGTTTCACAAGCATAAAACATGATTATGTGTATGTGTGTATATATATATTGTAAATGTAATAAATAGAAAATAAATCTATTAATGTAACAAATATTTATATGCTTTAAAGATCTGTAGAAATGCAAGTGTGTGTTGATGTTACGTCATGGTTATAAAATATATATAAATTGTAATGTATATAGAGTAATAAAGAAATCTAATAATAATTGCATGGTTAGCAAATTCTCTCAAGATTTTAAATGTAAATAAATAAGATTTAATGTTATCTTCGGGTTTAAAATATTTAATTATAAACTTAATAATCTATATAGCTGAATAACAAAATGTATTTTATTGTACCCAAACTATATCCTATAATATCTCAGCATTAATATTTAAAATATAAATGTTAGAAATAGTAACTAATGTTAATATTACCTTTTAGTCAATCTGTGTATATTTGAATAAAATATTGTAACATCATGATCATACATTACCAATTAAATATGATAATGTGGAATGCAATAGTGCAAAAAGTTAAAGTAATTTAATAGAATACTTCAAACTTTAATGGGCAGGCTTTGAAAATCTGATTGGTGGCATGTTCAAAACTCTTGATTGCCAATTTTGTTATCATACCATGACTATAAGTCAATCTGACTTCTCATATGTAGGACCTTAAGACCATCTAAATACACAGGAAGACTGATGTGCAGAGTATGGGCTGAATCTGTAATATTTAAATATAAGTATAGTTTATATATTTAAGCTAGATGTAATTAGAAGGGATTTGAACCCAGACTTTCAAGCTCTTTTCAGTCATCCACTCCATCTTATATAACCAATATACATGACCACATACATGTGAAAAAGATAAATGATCTCCAATATATGTATTTCATGCTGAACCAGCACTCATCAGTTGGTCCAGATCATCATCTCCCATACATATATATATAATCAGTGCTCTGTTTAAATTAAGATAGCATATCTAAACTTTAATTGACCGGCTCTAATTTTCTCCACTCTGCAACTCTTCAGTCATCCATATCATTGAAAATCTGATGATGGCATGTTCAAAGTCCTTGATTGCCAATTTTATTGACATACCAATATTGGCCGTAAGTCATTCTGACCTTTCATATGTAAAACCTTAAGACCGTTTAAATGCACAGAAAAGTTGACGGGCAGATATATGCTGAATATGAGTATAATATATATAATTAAGCTAAATATAATTAGAGGAGATTTGAATCTACACTTTCGAGCTCTCTTTAGTCTTCCACTCCATCTTATATCAACCAATACAAATCGTCAGATACATATGATAAATATAAATGATCTCTAACATACATATTTCATGCTGAACTAGCATTCATCAGTTGGTCTAGATCATCTTCCACACATATATATAATCAGTGCTCAATTTAAATTAAGATAGCGAATCAACAAACTTCAATGGACAGGCTTCAGTCTTCTCCATAAAATAAAAATGCCAAAGAATTCAAATAAATTTTCATATTACTACAGAATCTCTGAATAAACAAAGCATCAGAATTTATCTTTTTTAAAAAGTTCAAGACTATTTTAAAAGACTTTAGTTATAGAATGTATATATATTTTATAAATTTATTATTTATCTGATCATTATCAATAAAAATTTAAATCCTCATAGTATATTTATGGATGTTTAAGATGTTGATCTTGGATAAAAATATTTCTTTTATTAATTAATAAATTTCAAGGTTTTTTTGTAAAATAGAATGTTTTATTGCCCTTGTGGCATTGATTTATTGATTTTATGAAGTCTTGTCAATAGAAGTATAATCCTGACAATTGACAGTGCAGTAGTTTATAAATGTTTTATATATATATATATATTTATTAATATATATTTTCTAAGATATTGAGATCTGAAAGGGAACCCATATTTATATGTTTCAGTAATAAAGCCATTTGTTTGCATAAAATCTAACATATTGAGATCTGTAAGTGAATCTATATTTATATATTTCAATAATTAAGCCGTACATTTGTATAAAATAGATGTATTAAAAATAAAGACCAATGGATTATATATTATGTTGTGAAATAAAAATAAAGATTTAATGAAATATAACAAGTATAAGTTAAGGATAGTAATTGTAAAGAGCATTTTACTTAAGAAACACAACCTTTTCTAATCTTTGTGCTAATCTAACCACACATAATAGATACATTTGACACATTAATAAGGGTACATTTTATTTAAAATATTTTTTAAAATCCAAGAGAACATCCCATTGTTAATATTTTATTTAATAAATTTATCATTATATTTTATTTGTTACTATTCTTATTTAAATTCATGTATAGTATATAGATACTTAAACTAGATGTAATTAGAGAGGATTTGAACCCAGATTTTCAAGTTCCCTTCAGTCATCCACTCCATCTTATGTAACCAATACACATGACTACATACATGTGAAAAAGATAAATGATCTCCAATATACATATTTCATGGTAAACCAGCAGTCATTAGTTGGTCCAAATCATCTTCTCTCAAACACACATATAATTAGTGCTCAGTTTAAATTAAGATAGCAAATCTTCAAACTTTAATGGACAGACTTCAATCTTCTCCATAAAATTAATATGCCAAAGAATAAATCCAAATGGTACAGTAACTCGTTTTTAAAAATAAATCCATTAATGTAAGCATTTGTACAATAGCTGATATCCAAGGTAAGTTATTATTCTCCATGCAATAAATAAATTATATGGTAAGAAAATTAATAGCATTCCTTACAGTAATTTAGCAGATTTGAAATTTTGAAAACATTTTAGATCCATTACTTTATAGTAGCTTTATCCTTTTAAAATAAATAATATGCAGATGTTTGCACAATGTATTATATCCAAACAAATTACTTTCTCCTTTTAATAAATAAAAAAAAAAATTTACATTGTTCCCCTGGGCAATTTAGCAGATTTGCAGTTTTAAGGAAAACATTTTAATTTCATTAATTTATGCATTCTTATTTATTATGAGGTTTCCTAGGTGTTTTTAATTAATTCATTTGAACAACTTGGAAGAGCTCTTTTCCTAAAAGGTCAAATTGTTTGGTAATATTTCTTTTAGCACTGCATTTTAAAATGACAACAATCCAATATGGCTATTTTCTATATTAAAAGAGTTAGAGAGAGCAATTCATCGAATTCACCCCTATTTATGGGTTTCTATTGGTATCATCATCACTTTTTTAATGCAAATAAGTCTTAATTTAACTCAAATTTATTAATTCTTGTCCATTATATGTAATCTTTCCAGGGTTTAGATGTGTACACACATCTTTGCTTGCAAGAATTTCCTTATGAAGATATTATTGCGTTCTTTGCAGAAAATATTTTAAAATTACAAATAACATTTAATAAATATTTAAATTACAAACATTAAAATAAATCATTTTCCTTGTTTATTTATTATTTTGTTGATTCATCCCGATAATAAATAACTTTTATTTTAAAATTAAAATAACTTAGCATTTGAACCCTTTAAAATAATGCCCCTTTAAATTTAACACAGATAAAATACAGAATAAACATACATGCCTGCACATATACATTCAAACATTATATTAAAATTATGTTACTATTGTAAATAATTTTAATATTCCGCATAAATTAACATAAATATTGCTTTATTAACTTTATATTAAATTGATCATCTATATGTTATTATACATTGTCCATTACTGAGTTTTAATTTAATATGTATGTTTAAACAAATTGTTAGATTAAAATTTGATACAAAAATTTCAATAATTATAATATATAGGATTACATATTGGAAGGGTGAGAATCATTCATATAAGATATGTAACTTTAAATAATAATTTTATTTTTACAATAAGCCAATACACCTGGGTCTCGTTTTACACGATAGATAGGTTCCTTAGAAAACACACGCAAACGAAATCGCGCAAAAATAGACGTAACTTACATTGAAAAAAGGGGGGTGCGGTCTGTGATTTTTCAAAATTCGCGTAAAAGCAAAGCACCAACGTAAAATTACTTTAAAATTCGCGCAAAAAAAAAATAAGGAAATAAAATATGATTAATAAAAAATTTCAAATTTGAAAAAAATTGATACAAGACAAACTTTTTTTAACTATAATATTTAATTTTATTCAAAATAATATATTTTTATGCATAATTTACAGTACAGTAAGTTACATTTTTTTATACACGTTTTAATTATTATGATTTTCTGGTGACAACATAATTAGTAATTAATCTTTGAGACGATGATTTTATTAATTGTTTACGAAGCTCGCGATATCAAGACATACAACCATTTAGCTCTCGTTGAAATTTAAGAGCACGTTACTGATTAGTGTCATTAATAAGAAAATAATAATTCATTACATTCTTTTTTAAAAAGCAAAAACAGAATGTGATTTAAAATGCAAAATTAACACGCTCAATGTTTGAATAAATTTACATTACAATCTTGTAAAATTTAATATGTGTATACATAAAATGTGGAAATCATGATTTTAATTTTATTATTGCATAAAATCTTACTATTATAAAGCACTGAAAATATTGAAATTACTAAGATAAAAGTCGAATTCCAATAATGTGCTGTTACTTTCAATATAACGTAAGTGCACGAAATTTATTATTTAAAGTAATAGCGCATTATCGGAAATCGACTTCCGGTGAAACACGAATTGCGTAACTTCAAAATCATGTTAAATAAGTCCGCGTAAAAAGAGACCCAGGTGTATATTCATTATTACATTTTAGAAAGATTACCATATGATATAATA
Source organism: Epiperipatus broadwayi (assembly GCA_028023455.1). Taxonomy (NCBI): domain Eukaryota; kingdom Metazoa; phylum Onychophora; class Udeonychophora; order Euonychophora; family Peripatidae; genus Epiperipatus; species Epiperipatus broadwayi. The sequence goes on along the minus strand of JAQFVV010012504.1, from coordinate 3,167,278 downwards.
TATATAGATAATTATTTCCAATATGTGTAAACTAGCTCTAAATATAAAAAATTATTTCTTTATGAATCTTGTTATATTGTTCATTTGTTTTTAAAAGTCAAATATATATATATTTTCATATGTCATAGCATCAGCCAGGAAGCGAACCCTCTAACCCAGGACAAGAGATGCAAAGCAGAATTCCATAGAAATAGTCAATTTTATTTTTTTAAAGCTTTATTTACAATAATGTATCTGTTAGTATTGCTAAAAGTTTTTCAGTTTCAACTTGTCATCATTCATTGTTAGTCATGGAGCTTAATAATAGTATTGTCTAACATTTATTGTTTGGAAAAATTAATCCAGTTTTAAATAGACTCTTTAAGTAATTAAATTACTGGCTATGAAATTTTCATGCTTATTGTAGCTTAGAAATGTGATATCAAATAGTTAAACTACTCCCCACCCCTTTTTTTTTCCAGAAACAAAATCCTTTTTCAATGACACATTTACTTTAACCAATAAGCCATTTGTGTTTTAGCACTTTTAGTAATCAAGGAAATAAATATTTTTAGTTCAGTTAAAAAATAAGTTACTGATTATAGCATATGAGAAATTAAAATGATAAAGTGTAACAATATATTTTAGAAAATGCTAGTTGTTTAACTATGATAAAAAAGATTTTAATTTGAATAATCATCATCTTCATTTCAATTATTATCCCAAATTTAAAGCAATTTCTTCAATCCATAGTTTATTTTTTTCACATCACTCTAATAAACTTTGATATTCTTCCATGGTTTAAGACTTCAGTTGCCCATCTTTTGACTTTTTTTATCTGCACATCAAGCTCAATTCCCTTTAGCTTTTTAAATCTTTCAGTAATGTTAATCGTAACTGTTTGTTGTCTTACCTATTGTATTTTGCTTTTGATTTTTTTTTTTACTCCTGATATATCTGTCCTTATTTCACTCTGTTATCTGAAATCTCTGTATTGTTCTTCTATATTGGTAAAACATTTATTAAGTCTTACTTTTTGAGGTACATAGACATAATTTAGTTTTTATATCATTTCCAACAAAAGTACTCCATCCAAATTTAATTCTGTGATAAATTTTATACATTGTGTTTCTATTTTAATCTGAACAAAGTATTTGTAAAGATTCACTTCTACTAATTTGTTACTATCAATCTATTTTTTTACTTTTTAAAAAGTCATTGAATATTATTTTAATATTTTAAGTAGTTATTTTTAATTCTAGGTTGTTGTTTTTTTACTTTCATCCAATAATCTAAACAAAGTATTTATAGTGGTTAATTTGTTTTAATTCATTATCAAACTAATTTATTTTATTTGAAAATCCTTGAATATTTTAGTGTTTTAAGCGGTTATCTTTATCTTCTAGTTTTTTATTTTCATCCAATAACTTTTGTAACATTTTCTGAAACATTATTTGCAAAATCTAGATGAGTTGACTAATTTCCATTTATTTTTATTCTTCAAATTTCCAATTTTAATCTACAAAATACTTCTTTTTGGAGAGAATAAATCACTCTACCATGCACTCTTATCAATGTTAATTTTATTAGTGATATCATATTCTTAACAATTTGTGAATGTTCTGGATCTATATCTTGATGTTTCAAAATCTCAATCACTACTAAAAAGCCTGTAAAATCAAATGCCATTTTGTAATCTGCAAATACATACAAAATGCCAACTTATATTCATTGAATTTGTATAATTTTTTTTTAATACTTGAGTGTGTTCTCCAATGCTCTAATCACTTTTTAATCCAGCTTATTCTTTTAGTTAACCTATAGATAATGATTTTAGTAAAAATGTTGCGTAGAATTGATTGAAAATTAGATACGTATTCCTAATGTTTTGCTTTTTAACTTGCTCTCAAATATCAATATTACTAGGTGTGCTAACATTTTCTATTTTTTCATCTACTTTTGTTTACAATATTTATAATAATTCTGTCATTTTCTATAGATTTTTCATTCTTCATATATTTAATTATACATCTCACTTCTTTATTTAAAATACTTGCCGTTTCAAAAATGCTTACATAATTATAGAAGCTTTTTTATTTTTTATTACTATATAGTTTTTTGTAAACTTCTTTCACAAACTTCTTAATGTCATCAATACTGTTAATAATAGTGCAATCTTTTTTTTTCGTTGAAACAATTTTCTTTCCAATGTTAAGAGGTGTTATATTTTTGAGATGTATTTATTTTTCTATAAATTTTTTTTATCATTTAACAGTTATATTTTTATGTCATCATTATTTCTTTTTCATTTACAAAATTCCAGATATTCAGTTCTTTTAAGTGGATCATTTTTAAATATATATGTTGAAATGGAATAGAATGAAGAAAAAATGTTGTTTGCACATTGATGTGTTAAATGTAATTAAATGGGAAAATAATGAAAAAAGATGAAAAAATATCCAGGTCATCAAATGATAATGAATTTCTATTTTGATTCATAATTCATGTTTCTATATATATATTAATGAGGAGATAACTGAGATGTAAGTGATGCCAAGGTGATTATGATAACTATCTAAAGCACAAATATCAAAAATATAAATCACAACAATAATTCCACTTAGAATAAAAGCAGAGATGATGGTAGATAAGTTATAATTACCATAATTAAATGACTAGTATTTATTTACATGTGCTTGCTTCAAACTGTATAGCTATGATATTTTTAGTCTTATAAGATTATATAGATGCTGTATTATTAATCAGAGATATATGATAATATCCATTAATCAGAAAAACATCAAATTTTTAGGTTTATTCCCTTTTATTTTTGACTGAAATTAGCTTGGACAAAACATAAAGATTAGATAAATTATACAATTTAATAAATTAAAAATAAAACAGATCCATTAAAATGAAATTACAACAATTCACTCATACTTATTAGAAATATAATTAAATTACTACATTTAAATAATAATATTAACAATTTTTTTTTTTTTATAAGAACAAAATGCAAACTTGTTTTACAATCTTTTAAAATAATTCTTTTTATATAAAGATTATAAACTAACTTTGTTTTGAAACAAGCTTTAGTGTAATAAAAATATAATAGCTAACGTTTCAGTACAATAACAAATACTTTCCTCAGAGCTTACTTTTTCAAATCATAAGAATGAATAAGATAAGCTTTGATGAAAGTACTTGTTATTGTGCTGTAAGGTCAGCTATTTAGCTATTATATTTTTATTACACAGAAGCTTCTGGAAATAATAATACTATAAATTTATCATTTATCCATGAGAATATTAGAATTTATATATATATTAATTACACAAACTTATTTTACATATACAGATTTACAACAAGAATTATGATAATATAAATCATGCTATCACACTTACGACGACGTAAAGCTGTAACAACAAATAGAAAAATAAATTAAATGGCTGAGCGCTTTCAAGAAGATGTACTTCTCATAATCATACCCAGTTATGACTTGTTCTTTGAAATCATTTTATAAATACAATATGCAAATTCTATGCAAATGAGTCTTTAAGACCATCTTTTTGAAATAGCAAAACATGCTTCTTTACGATTAATGGCAAAGGAGTCCTCTGCAATATAGTAAGCCTCCTTTACCTTTCGCTTAACATCATGCCTCTCAGTACAAACCAATTTTGCAGATGCGGCTTCGAACACATGTCCTGATTCTTTTTGATATTGAGCAAAAATTGAAGTCCATTCTGGATTAGTATGTGATTTTTTATATCTATACATATGTTGTGACATCCTAGTAGCTATGGTGGCTCTTGTTTCACCATAGTATGAAGCTTTGCATCCATTATGAGGGCGTGCCACTCTGTACACGGCCTGTGGGGTCTGATCAGAAGCTATAGTGTCTTTAGTGTTGTTAATAAGCCTATTGATATAGGTATATGGAAACTCAAACGAAATTCTGTAGAGAAAGTCTTATAGAATGTTTTATGCAAAGAGTGCACGTAGGGCAACAATAGCCAAGGCTTGTTGTCTTCAACTCTGTGTTTTCCAATATTATTAATAAACTGCCTAATCTTGCTATAAACTATACTGCACCTGTATCCTGATTTGATTAAGTTGTTAGTATAACTAATCATGTTAGATCTTCTGTCTGCCTCAAATTTGCACAAATAGTAATTTCTAAAAAGAAATGATGTCAAACCAACAAATTTGTGAGTCCTAGGTGTATATGAATCAGGGTGAATCTGTCCTTGAACTTCTGGTGGCTTCATGACCATTGTATAGTTAAGCTTTACGTCGTAAGTGTGATAGCACGATTTATATTATCTTATTTAGACAAACGTAATGTATAAATCTACAGGTTATTACTTAACAAGAATTACGTTAAAATTGTTGTATTATTTAGCGAAGTTGAGTATTCAGTTTTAAATATTTGAATTTGGCAGATATAAATGAATTTTAAGTTATAATTCTTGCTAAGACAAATTTACCTGTCTAAATTCAACAGTCCTATTAGTGAAATTAATCTATTATTTTAGTTTTTCTTTTTTTATATTCATTCTCTATATATTTTTTATAGCTATATGCCAGCTTATCTAATAATTTTTCAGGTAATTTAGTGCTTTAGCAAATCTTCAAAGTGTCATTCCTGATGTAGTTTGGTTAATTCTTGGCAAAAACATGTTAATAGGAATAGCTATTTTTTCAGAATCACATTAATGATTGGTTCAGTCGTTTCCAATACTCTAGCTATTGTAGCTATAAAATATAGCAGTCAGTTTAGAAATTGTTTTTTAATTAAAGCAATTGGAAAATGTGCTGTATTGTGCAAATTTATAACTATCTCACCTCAACAATTTCAAATGATTTTTTTGTGTGTGTGTGTTCTTTTTATAAGTTTGTATTTTAAAAATACATTTGTTTTTCAATAAACATTTTTTTAGTTGTTTTAATGCTGTTCATATTTTTCATTTAGTTTATTGATCTATTATCTGCCATATCTTAATTTCTATACAAATTTGTTTATACAGTTAGTCCTTTTTGATTAATTACCTTAAAAGATTTTATCAACAACAAAAAAAAAACCAATGACAATTTGCTTCTCTTTCAAATTGGAATTTACATATCTTCAAATAAATATAAAACCGATAATTTTAAATATAATTGTATGATCTTTTAAATCTTGTCTTGAAAATAATTTTATTTACTTTTTTTTAAAACTATTCACAAACATGCACTCATATGACAGATTGTCTCACTTCCCAACTTTCCCTATCAAAAAATAATAATAATTTTTAATTATAATGAATATAATTTTATATTGGATGAATCTTAATAAAATTTCTGATACTGAATTGTGTAACAACTGACGAACACATTATATAAACCCTCATGGATCCAAAACATTCCTTTTATTGCAAATGAATATTTTTTCATTAAATAACAAATACTGTAGATATTGTTGATTCTGTGTAGTATTTAGAATGTTTATTCTATGACATATACTCAATGCATTGTATGAATCTTTAATGATATTCTGAATCTTCCTTGCCTATATAATGGATTCACGGAACTTGAAAAAAAAAATTATATTTGATTATTTATCCATTAAACTTATTGGCAGTGTTTATATATTTTCAACTTTTCTGGATTCTTTATATTAATTGCTACATTGTCCATAGCTTAGTTTACATTCATATTGTTTTTATTCGTAGATTATTTTTCTATATTAGATTGATCTGTAGCATTATATCACATGATCACTATCTCATACTAGCACAATAATTGTTATTAAACAATTCAAAACAAAACAACACTCTCCATATAGTAGTGCCATCTTGTGCTAACAAGAGCAATCAATGGATGCCAGAAGGCTTGTGCATAAAATCCCTATCTAATGCCTACTCATCCAATATCCCCAGACTAGTTTCTGGCTTGTGGCCTTCATCAGTGAGGAGCCTTGGATCTGAGAGCACTGCACCTAGATCTTAGGATCTAATGCAACCCTCCAGCACCCACCTTTTAACTCTATTTAACTACAAAACTATGAGAATGAAATTGAAAACACTATTAATATTTTCAATCCAAGCTCAATAGCTTATATAGTCATATGGGTCTGAACTCAACAAGATGGCACTACTATATGGAGAGTGTTGTTTTGTTTTGAATTGTTTAATAACAATTATTGTGCTAGTATGAGATAGTGATCATGTGATGTTTAGTGGTTTAACACGAATCCTGCCTAATAGGATAATGGTGGCTATGGTTGTTAAAGAGCCAAAGACACCAAAATGTATGGGTGCTGAATTGAGTTCAGACCCATATGACTATATAAGCTATTGAGCTTGGATTGAAAATATTAATAGTGTTTTCAATTTCATTCTCATAGTTTTGTAGTTAAATAGAGTTAAAAGGTGGGTGCTGGAGGGTTGCATTAGATCCTAAGATCTAGGTGCAGTGCTCTCAGATCCAAGGCTCCTCACTGATGAAGGCCACAAGCCAGAAACTAGTCTGGGGATATTGGATGAGTAGGCATTAGATAGGGATTTTATGCACAAGCCTTCTGGCATCCATTGATTGCTCTTGTTAGCACAAGATGGCACTACTATATGGAGAGTGTTGTTTTGTTTTGAACTGTAGCATTATATTTGTATTTATTTTATCTTCATTATTATATTTTATATTAATATTTTTTTTTTTTGCACACAGCTAATAGATGCAATAATTGGAAAGTGTTATAGAAATTCTTAGGTAATGCACTCTGGCACTTATCTGCAATATTATATCTCATCTACATGGAAGAATGTACTTGGTTATTCTCCACTGCAATATTATGTCATTTTTATCTCTTCCAATGTATCTACTTCTTTAGGTTTTGAACTTAATTCAGATCTCGTCTCGTTCATTATAACACTATGCTCAGATTATTGCATTGCAATTGTATTTGTATTGGTAGCAGAATTTTTAGTATCTACTGTGATCTTTTTATATTTTATAGGGTCTTCTTAATACTTATATTAATTTTAGGATCTTTACTATTTCAATATTTCTTTAATTTTCAGTTTTACTATTTTTCTGGCATCATTGTTCCATCCATTTTATATGTTCTTAGTAATTTTTATTTATTTTTTTTTATCCATTTAATAGATCAATCTGTTTGTTAGTCAGCATTTTAAACTATATTTTGACTTGTTTACCAATATTATGAATTTAAAAAAAAAAAAATTTAAAACATTTTCAATATGCTATAAAATCTCTGAAAACCATTCATCAATTCTTTCTGGATGCTATTCAATACTTACTTTCTTTTATCTAATCTTTTTGCCTATCAGTGTTTTTGTTTTTTGCAATATGAGTTTAATTATTTTCTTGGAATCCATTTTTTCTTGTTAATATTCTTCTTGTTTTCCATTCGGTTGCTTAAAATTATTGCTGTTTATGTGTGTAATATCACAATCATCTCAATTACTTTATTTTTTTATATTCTAGTTATGTTTTTGTTTCTAATTAAAATTAAGATAAAATATGCAGCCAGCCTTCTTTCTAGATTTAAAGGCTTCAGATTAAATTATCATTTTAATTTATTGGTTACTATTTCCATTTTATTTTTGTTGCAAGTATTTAAATATTAACCTCCCTATTAACATTAGGTTCAAGAATATTTAATTTCTTATTCTTTCTATCTTCCGCAGCCAGCCTTCTTTCTAGATTTAAAGGCTTCAGATTAAATTATTTTAATTTATTGGTTACTATTTCCATTTTATTTTTGTTGCAAGTATTTAAATATTAACCTCCCTATTAACATTAAGTTCAAGAATATTTAATTTCTTATTCTTTGTATCTTCCGTCATTAATTTCATTTTAATTGCATTTATCTTCATTCCAAATTTTCAACAAATGTCATCTATCTTAGTCATTTTGTACTTGAAAGGTAAATCATGAATTCAACACTTTATCCTACAATATGTAAAGGTTTTAATTTATTAGTTATATATATATATATCTTTAGTATAAGTATTTTGACCCTTATCTAACCAATCAGATTAACCTTCTAGATAATATTGGCTAAGATACTCATTTACTCCCAATAATGGATATCTAGTTGGATTGCCTATGAGCTAACCATCTTTTAAAAAAGTTTCCAAGTGTAACTTATTGCATGGATTTAATCCTGGATTATAATCATAGCAGATAGATGCACTAATGACTATGCTATAAGGACCTCTAGTAATTTCTTAAATTCATTTTTGCTATCTGTAATTACTGTCACATCATAAAATCTGATGCAACAAACTTATTACTCTTTGTGGAATAATAATTTCATATATCAAATAAAATAAATAATCTTATGATCTGTTGCTTGAGAAATCAAATGAACTTCAAGATATTAGTTTTTGCTTTATTTAGCTTGGAATTAATCCAGGATTCTTTATATTTAAATATATATATGATTCAAATGGAAGTAATAACATTCCCAGAAAGCTATATATATAAACAACATTCATATATTAATAAACACAAAGGATAGAATGGATCGTTTATTTTCTAAGCTTTTGATGTTTTTCTGTATTCACTTTCTTAGAAATTTGAAAGTGAAATTTATATATTAGCCTGATTAAAATACAGCAGATACTGTTCTGAAATTATGATTGAATAGTTAGAGGAATAAAGTCAGTGTCTTATTTTTAACAACTTCATAGTATTAATGAAATGTTAATATATGTGAAATTTAAATGGAAGTAATAACACCTCTAGAATCTATGTACACAAATAACACTTATACATCAGTAAATACAAAGTGCAGAATGAATAACCTATTTAAACTTTTGATATTTTTATGCATTTATTGATTGGTATTGTTGGAATTAGTAAATGAAATTTGTATATTGGTCTGATTAGTAGAGTATATATCATTCTGAAATTACTCTTGAATATTTAGACAATAAAAACAATATCTTATTTTTAATAATTTCATATTAATGAAATATCAATTTGTGAATGTATGGATATTACATATGCATAGCTTAATATATAGGAAATTTAATAAAAATATTCCCAGAAGCTGTGTATAAATATATTCTTATGTATAAACAACACTTATACTATATTCTTTGTATTTACTGACATATGAATGTTTTTATATATAACTTAGGGAGATATACTTCTGTTGAGTTTTATATATGTTGAGCTATGCGTATTTAATATTTACATAAACAAACTGACATTTCATTATTTTTATGAGATTGTTAAAAATAAGATATTTTTATCCTTTAAATATTCAATCATTATTTCAGATTTATTTATACCATATTTGAATCAGGTTAATATATAAATTTTATTGTCTAAATTTCCAAAAGTCTCAATAAATTAATGCTTAAAAATTTAAGAAATTGGTGATCCATTCTATTTTTTAAATGCTATAATTGAAGGTGGAAATTTGATTTGCTTGTTGGTATATTAATTTGTAACTTTTGACCTTTTTTAAGTTAGATAAATTGAGGTCTAATACATTTAAATTTAAAAGAATAATTTGAAATTAGGAATACAACTAATTAATACCAGGCTAATCCACATGTGACACTAATCTTTTTGATAGGTCACTTAGTTTTTTACATGTAGAGCAGAGGATGAGAAAATTGTTATTTAAAATTCTTTTTTAGAACTCACATTTGTTTTAAGTAAGGCTTGTGAGAGGACAGTATAGAGATTTTTTAAGTAATAAGAAAGTTTGCTTTTCAAATAAAAAGAAAAAATAACAATTTTAAACAGAAAAGTTACTCATTTTTTATACATATATAATTGAATACCATACTAAATATGATATATATAAAGGGAATACCTATTAACTTACTGCATATATATATATATTATGTGTGTGAAATTGATTTAATTTTCGCAAAAGTTAGTGTTGCTGCTGCTCATTCTTTTTTCTGTTTTCATTTTTAAATTATGTGAAAATCAAATGGACTGTGAATGTGCCAATACATTTTCTTCTGTGGTTCAATTTCCTTTTTAATATATGTGGTACATTAAAATTGGACAAAAATCCAATTTTTTATTAATTTTTTTTTCTGCTCAATTTATTAGATTGTATAAGGCATAAATGTTTTAATGGTAGAATGTAATTAGAAAATGGATTCAACAAGATTTTGTGATGTCAAGGCCTTCATCCTGAAAATAAAAGTAAAGCTCTATATTATAAATATTCAATATTAGCATGTCTGTATTTGTATTAGTGTGTATTAGCAAGTCTTTTTAATTAATAAGTAATGATTTTAACAGCATCTATAAAATTAGTCTATTATAGAACAGTGCATTATAAATTTTAAGGCAGATTATTAGATGCACAGAAAGGTTGCAATTGGTCAAGTAATCACAAAATTGTTGGCCATAGTAGCATGTGCCAATATAAACTCTTAAACCAATAAAGAGAAGTTTCAAGTGGTGGGTGTGTGGTGATGGCCACAATGGTTATATATACCACATGTAATTGTATACCGGCAAAGAATCAAATCTAGAATTTTACTTATGCCTTGATATTGCCACATCTTGCATCACATTATTTTCAGGTCTACTTTTAGCAAATGAACTATATGCAAATAAATTTTATCTCTGTGGGACAATAAATATAACAAGATAGCATCACTGGTGTGTACAAAAAATATAAAATCATTGATAAAGACAGTAGCCTTCAATTTCTAGTTTTGGGTAGACAAGGAGCCAATTGCTATGATAGCAAATGCATATTCATCTTCTGGAAATGATTTATTTTGTATCATTTGTTAACTTCTAGGATGCAAGAAAATATGATGAATTTTTATGGTTCCTTTTTTGTAAGTTTTGAAGCTCTGAATTATCTCAGGTAAGAAGTGTTATATATGGTTTGAATAAGAACTTTGTGAGGAACACAAAAATTATCAATAAAGATATATTATTTTAAACTTACTTAATGATAAATCAGAAATTATGAACAAACAATAAAGTAATAATTTTTTCGGATATTGAAATTTTTTTTTTTAATGATAATCACTACTTTTCTTGGCCTTATTTTTTTCCTTAGTTTTTCTATTTTCTGTCAATATATAGTATTTTGCTCTAAAATTATTAAAACAAGTTATTGTGAAAATTGATCTCAAATCAATTTTTTAAAAATTTAATATGGCGTTAAATGCTTTATCTCCAAATCTGTAATATAAGTACAGATTACAAACAACATACTGCTTGCTTTAATAAAACTTTGTTCTCAATATGTTGTTTGTATCTTTTGTTTATATTAAATTAAAATTATGTGTATTAAGTGAAGTTCATTTACAGTATAGTTTTGGTAAGCATTTTTTTAAAAAAAAATTTAAATTTCCAACAAAAAGCAAAAATGTCAAACACTTTTCACTTAAAAGAATATTTCATATTTTTAATCACTTATATACACATTATTATGTACACATACTAAATATATATATAAATGAGTATACATTTTAACTTATAACAGAAATATTTAGTGATATATATCAACTATAACTAACTGTCAGGTCAATTTAAAATACAATATAGTTTTCCATTTTTATTTACTGTACCAATACTGAAAACTTAAAAATGAAAATTGTTTTTTCAATCACAATTAAGGTTTTTAGATTTAACTTAAAATAAAAGCATGGAGATGGAGGTCCAAAAATTAATTAAGCAATTCCTATTTTTATAAGAAGTAATTGATTTAATTAATTTCTCGACCCTCCCCCTATCCCCAAATCTTTTATTTCAAGTTAAATCTAAAAAACCCAATTGTAGTTGAATAAACTATTTTTTAGTGCATGGTAAATAAAAGCATTTAATATAAAAAAAAATTTTATCTATTATTTGTTTTTATTGATGTATAGATGTTTTTTATACATTACTTCCATTTGAATTTTATATATACATTAAGTGATGAGTATTCAATATTTACACTCACAGACTGACATTTTGTTAATATTATGATATTGTTAAGAATAAAATATTATTTTTACTCAATATCATGAATTTCAAAATGACTTGTGCCATATTTAAATCAGCATAATATACCAATTTCACTCTGTTTCCAATAATTAATGCTTAATAACATCAAAAGCTTAACAATAAGTAGTCTATTTTATTCTTTGTATTTATTTAACATATGTATGTTTGTTTATACATAGCTTGAATTTTATTTCTTTTGTTTGAATTTTTTTAATATTATGAGGTTGTTAAAAATAACATTATTTTCTAAGTATTTAATCATAATTTCAGAATAATTTATGCCATATTTAAATTAAGTTAATATACAAATTTCACTCCATTTCCAACAACATCAATAAAAACATTGAATGCTTAAAAAATACATAGCCTATTTTTTGCATTTACTAATATATATATATGTTATGTATATTTAATATTTACGTATATATATATATCTATGATTATAATTACTAAGATAATGATAATAATTAGAATATGTCTGTATTTTTGCTGTTCTCCATTTATAATTTTTTAATAGAAGTTAATGGAATTGGTATCGTTTACATATGAGAAAATGGTAATGAAATTTAATATCTTATTCTTTGCAGTTTTATTTCGTTATCATTTGAAAATTTTAAAGAACTTATTTAACAGGAAAAAGGGTGACATAGAAAAATATATGTAGTTTGTTCTTAACTGATTATTATTATAGTCTGAATGGAATGTTTCTAAGATAAAGATTTGTACTTCCAATGTTGTATAGTTAAATTATTTCTGTATATAACGATCTCTTTATATATTTTTATAGGAAGACACAATGGCACTCAAGGATTTTTTAGAAGAGGCAGCTATAATGAAAGATATGAAGCATCCCAATTTAGTACAACTTTTAGGTAGAGTTTGTTTTATTTTATTTTAATCACTTGCAAATGATATATATGTAATTTTTCAGTGTGTGCAAATGATTGATTTACTATGATATAGAAATGATATTAATTATATTTTAAATAGTATATTGTAAAAGAGCAATTGATTTTTTTTTTTAACAAGGCATATAATTTATTATTAATAAACAATGGAAAAATTAAAATTTTGCCTTGTATTCTATTTTTTGTCTTAAAATCACAACTAATTATAATTACAAATTATCCAAGTGTATACCCTGATTACAGCTCATCCTAATGATGAAGTATATGAACTTGATAAAAATATTTAAAAAGTAATTTATGAAACTAATTCATATTTTAAAATATTGATTAAAGCTTTTAGTAGCAAATAAATAATTATGCTGTTAGTATAAACAGTTCTATTCAGTTGATCAAATTGGGTTGTTGTTTTTTGCTTGTTTCAGCTGAAAATCATTTCAGGAACTTTTAGCGCATCATGAGCTTGCACTCACATCATGTGCTAAAATTTGCAGAAGAGTTGAAGACAAATACTGTAGCTCATGGTTATTGAATTCTATGTAGGTATTTGTAGGAAAAAAATCCAAGAGGAAACTAATAGAATTTGGACAAAATGAAATGGATATAAAGAAATCCCAATGATAACTAAAATGAAATTGATATTATTTTGTCTAAAATATTGTTTAAAATTTAACATTGTTTAACAAATACAAAGTTTGAATATTTTAATTATGTATATTTAGCCAATATAAATATCACTTTTCTTTATCCACTTTTTTTATAATGCATTATACACTCGTTTTTACTATCATAAGGGTTTCAATTGCCCCAACAATCTTATTCAGATCTATTATGAATATATGAATATTTATACATAAATATACAATTTCTACATATTATATGTATTTAATATTATAAATTCTTCCTATTTAATCAACATACTTATTTATTCTACATATATATATTGAACCAGATTGATATCCGATTCATTAAATTTCTAATATTAAAAAAAATTTTAAATTATTTAAAAAGAGTACGTGTATTAAAACACATACTCTTTTTATATTTAAAATAGGTCATTTTAATTATTTTTTTTTTATAGAATTGATTTTAAAATAGTTTTGTTCCACCGCTTGTTTTTAATCAATTTGATTAAAAACAAGCAAGCTTGTTAATTACATTCCTGTAGCTTTTATTTTAATCATTTCTAAGTTCATTCTAAAAGCGGAGATTTAATTTTGTGTTGTTCTTTTTGTTTAAAATAATCCCTGGTTAGATTTCTTCATTAGATTGAGCGGGAGATTGAGGTTTGCCCTGCCCTAAGTCGTAAAATTCGACAACAAGGAAAGTTTTCACGGGCAATGTAGCGAGATATAAATAACCCCGCAAATTTTGGGAGGATAGTTTTATTCTTGGCTGCAACAAGCTAGTCCAGGTGACTCATTCAACCTTCGTACTGTTGGCAGTTCGGACATTTAATTTCTTTAAAAAAAAATTGCAGTTGTTAAAACCATTTTGTTTTCAGCAAGATGTCAAATACTGTACATTTTACCAACAATATGCATTACTAATTTAAACCAAGATGAACCCACGCCTGCCAGCATTGTTTCTTCAGTCGTGCTATAAAAGTGTAAAATAAACATATTCCCCAATTACCACTGTCCAACTATGGATCACCTGAAATATGAACTGAAATAAAAGTGCGCACTATACGCGAACCTTTTGTTACCGTAAGGTAAATATTTCCTTTTATTTTTTCCAGGGTAAATTCTTTTAGTTAAATCTCTGCTGAATATTAAACATAAATCTGTATTTTTAATCATTATTTAACCTCATATTTATTAGCTGTATTTGTTTTTCATTGTATTTTGCCGTGTGTCTTGGAATCTTAGTTAATTTAAGATTCCAAGTTTGCTTTCAATTTTATTTATCGGAGAGTATATATTTTTATATGTTTAATATATCTCTATTTTTTTGCCTTACTTTTCTAAATGTTTTAGCAGTCTTGTGCAGTTTTAATTTTGCTCACCTGTATTTATTTTATTGCCTAATAATTGATTTAAAATACTGTGCTTGCGCTTATGTAAACGGAAAAATCTTTTGGCTTGCAATTTATCATGTTTATTGTTCTAGTTTTCCATATTTGGAGATTTCGTTTCTTTTCTTATGTTTCTGAAATAGGAAACTGTAATTGTTGTTCTTTGTAATTTTATAAATCGCCAGTAGGAAGATTATATTTATCCTCTTGTAAATTACAGGTGGAAGAGAGTTTCTTTCTGCTAAAGTATTTAATGTCTTAGTGTTTTCTATTCACATACATTCTCTGATAAACTAACATATAAAAAAGTCTAGGTCAACATTTATATTTTGCTTGCTAGATTTGTTTTATCTTTATGTGTGGCTTTAAATTTTATCAGAGCGTGTTATCAGAACTTTGTAGATTTATTTGTAATTATAATTAGTTCACTCTCTTGAAATGCTTGGGCAGACGTAACTGCTTTGCTAATTATTTAATGGTCTCTTACTGAGACCACTAATTATTATTCTTAGATTAGGATTTGCCAGTTTTAAATGCTGTTTTCCTTTCATCCTAGATTTGGTATTGTATTAATTTAAAATCTTTACGTCAGAATATTTTGTAAGTTTGTTGTTTCATTAAATTGGAGATATAAATTTTCTCCCTTTTATAATTCATATTCTGACGTATTAATCATATTTTATTTTGTTCTTGGGGTAAATCAATCATGTTTGCTTTAAACATAGTATAACATGCAGCTTCTACTGGCATATGATGTTCTATGTTCCGACGCATCTTCCAGGCCAAGAAATGCTTGCCGGCACTGGTTTTGTTGATTTAGTTCAAGAATGCATTGTTTTCGTATCTGTAAATGGAAACAGTGTTGTGGTGAATTCTCTACTGAAAGAAATTTGTTCTCTCCCTTTCTAATTCTCTATTAGATCAGTATGTCTGCCAGAGTATTGAATTTTAGTCTTTCTGGTACACGCCAGAGCTAACACTATTTCTTGTGTTATAAACTTTTACTTTATAATTTATATTTCTATCAAATAAAATTTTAAAATGAGTTTAAACTTAATTTGGCTGACGTTTGTCTTAGTGCTTTTATTTCTCAATTGTCTAAACAATATTTAAGATGTCTTGCTCTCCCTGAATTAGTCGGCGCAAACCATCATCTTCTTCCATTTTGATCACAGTAAATAAATTTTCCGTGATGTGATATGATGTATTTTGGCTTCTCCTTAAATGAAGTCAAGAATATCTCAGCAATTATGCCCAGATAAACCTGTTAGCCACTTCATTTTCCATTCCCCCCTCTAAGTCTTCCATGTTCTGCCCCATCCCATTTCCACAACATAATCTTTGTCAACTCTATGGCCTTTATATCTAAATCCCCCTTATCTTTTCGCAAACCCAGCATAAAATCCAATAACTCACTTTCTGTATAGTCACTTTGTTTATACCTATTTTTCCGTAACTTCATTATCTGTACCCTTTCTGCTTTCAAGCATTTACATTCAATCAACAGATGCCTAATATTTTCTATACCTTTCTTACACAATTTGCACACTAAATCACCCATAGTTTTCCATTTACATGTATATTCTCTTGTTGCTAAAGATCCCGTTCGAGCCTTAAATAATAAACTACTTTTCTTACTATTATCATAAATTAACTCGCATCCAATATTCCGTTTACTTCTGTACATATTTAAACTCTTCTGAGCCTCCATACTAGTTCTCCAACTCCCTATTTTTATTATGCTTCTATTCTTTGAACCCATTCCTTACCACTATAACACTCAATAATCCTCCTAACACAATCATCCCACCTTTTATACAAGTATACTGATATAAATTCTTTATCCAAATCTTTTGCATACTGCATTACCTTTCTCACCCATCTTGTTACCTTCCCTTTACTCATAACCCAATTAAACACTATTTTGGCTATTCTTTTACTATCCATAAATTGCAACCTACCAAACATTTTCATTTTACTTTTTGCATCTCTCATATAAAAGCTTGACCATCCCATTTCTCCTTGAATTGCCTCGTTTGCTGTCCACATCTCTGCATCTAATGCATGTCTTCCTACTTCCCTTTTCTAATTTTTTTAAATAATCTAAAACCCTTTTACTAACACATAATGCATCATTATCATATGTTAACCCTGCTACTGTACTCCCTTCCATACAATTCTAGCTACATCACATTTATTATATGAAAATACTTGTTAGTTTCTTTACCAAACCCTTTATTTTCTTTGCTTCATTTACCAATTTTTTCTCCCATTCATCCAAGCAATTTTCCTGATTACATAAGATGATTCCCAAATACCTATATCTATCCACCACACTTAACTTTATATCCCCCAATAAAAATTCTACATCTTTTCTTTCCCCAATAATAACCATCATTATATTTCATTTTTCTTCACTAAATTTGATCCCCATCTCTTTACCCACCCTTGCACATGTCCTCAACATAATTTCCATATTTTTCTTCTTTCCGCACACAAAAATATATCATCCACAAAAAAAAGACCCGATAAAGTATATACTCCCTTGCCACCTATTGACAGTATCTCTACCACTCTTCCTAGTCTTTCTATTGCTTTCTCCATTTCACTCAAAAACGACAAAAACAAAATGGGTGACATAGGGCATCCTTGCCTTAATCCCACCCCATTTTTAACCCTAACTGATTCTATATCCCCTAATTGGTAAGTATAATAATTATTTTCATATAATTTCTTAATAATATTTACTAAAGCTTCATCCATTGACAAATTTGCTAACCTTACCCATAATCTATTTTCACTATTTTGGCTATTCTTTTACTATGCATAATTTGCAACCTACTAAACATTTTCATTTTACTTTTTGCATCTCTCATATAAAAACTTGACCATCCCATTTCTCCTTGAATTGCCTCCATTGCTGTCCACATCTCTGTCTTCCTACTTCCCTTTGTACTTTCTTTAAATAATCTAAAACCCTTTTACTAACACATAATGCATCATTATCATATGTTAACCCTGCTACTGCAACTCGCTTCCATACAATTCTAGCTACATCATATTTATTATATGAAAATACTGTTAGTTTCTTTACCAAACCTTTTATTTTCTTTGCTTCATTTACCAATTTTTTTTCCCATTCATCCAAGCAATTTTCCTGATTACATAAGATGATTCCCAAATACCTATATCTATCCACCACCCTTAACTTTATATCCCCCAATAAAAATTCTACATCTTTTCTTTCCCCAGTAATAACTATCATTATATTTCATTTTTCTTCACTAAATTTGATCCCCATCTCTTTACCCACCCTTGCACATGTCCTCAACATAATTTCCATATCTTTTCATCTTTCTGCACACAAAAATATATCATCCGCAAAAAAAAGACCCGACAAAGTATATACTCCCTTGCCACCTATTAACAATATCTCTACCCCTCTTCCTAGTCTTTCTATTGCTTTCTCCATTTCACTCAAAAACAACAAAAACAAAATAGGTGACATAGGGCATTCTTGCCTTAATCCCACCCCATTTTTAACTTTAACTGATTCTATATCCCCTAATTGGTAAGTATAATAATTATTTTCATGTAATTTCTTAATAATATTTTCTAAAGCTTCATACATTCCCAAATTTGCTAACCTTACCCATAATCTATTTCTATTTACTCTACCATATGCTTTCTCTATATCTATAAAACTCATATATATGATCTACCTGAATTCCTACTCATCTCCATAAGTTGTGTAACTACAAACAAACTATCTCCTATAAGCCTATCTGACCTAAAACCTCCTTGCATTTCCCCCACTACATTATTCTCTTCCATCCATTTTACAACTCTTCCAGCTACCATATATGAGAAAACTTTATATAAAACTGATGTTACCGCTATCGGTCTATAATTATTTAACTTTCTATGATCCTTACCCTTTCCTTTAAATAATAATCTTATTCCTGTATTACTCCAATTACCCGGAAAAACTTCTCTTCTGTGCTATCTTATGAAAACATGATAATAACTTTGCTTTTGCTCTATGCCCTAAATTTCATTACCATCTCTGCTGCCCATCCATCTAAACCTCTCGCCTTTCCACTTTTCAATCTCTTCCCTGCCTCATTCAGTTCATATTTTGTGAACCTAGTATTCCCATTACTAACTGCTTTCATGTTTTCTATCACTGAGTTCTTCACATCTAACATCTTTTCTATATCCATTACATATCTATTTAAGATTCTCTCTACCTTTTCTCTAGAGCTACACTCTATTCCCTCATCATCTATTAATACTATCTCTCTTTCCTCTATGCATTTCTCCTATGTAAATTCCAAAATTTTTTACTTTCATCTCTTTCACTTTTATTAATATCCTCCAACAATTTACTATTTAATTTCATCCTCTCTACAATTATTCATTTTAGTCAACTTCTTATTTTCTAAGTACTTTCCCCATCTAACATTAATATCGTTTTCACTTTCTTTGTTCTTAATAACACACTTATATTCTCTGCATTAAAACTCATTTTTTTATTACTTTTATTCTTCTGCATATTCTCAACTAAAACCCTATTTGCCACTTTTTCTATTTCGCCACACCAGTCCTTATACTCAGCCCCAACCAACTGCTCCATGATTTCTTCAACTTTTATTTTACTCTTCCAACTTATTCTTATCATTCACTCTCCATCCACATCTTTCACTATTGTTTCTACCTTTATTTCTATCCTCCATCACATTACTAACCATTTCTATTACAATAAAGTTATGATCACTATTACATACTCTCTTCATTATCAAACACCTTAATTTTTCGTATTTTATTCATTCCCTCTTTCTCTACCAATACCTAATCTATTGTGTGAAATACATTATTCCTAGACATGTGTATTGTCCCTCGTACATATTTGAAAAATTCCCAATGCTCAAATTTACTCTTTGACAAAATTCCTTCAAAAACTGACCATTCTTATTATCTACATCATCAATTTCTTCAATATGTCCATTCATATCCCCTATAACCATTATTCTCTGCCCCTTTTCTTTAGAACTCTGTATATCCTTAACTAGGCCTTCATATATACTACTGTTCCACTCCATTAGTTTGACTATCTCCAGTGGCTATATACACTATAGCCACCATCCATTCTTGTCTACCCAATCTTATTTCAAACCACAAATGCTCTTGACATTTAACAATATTTAAATATTTTTTCGATATAACACCACCACCACCCCTTTTTCTTTTCTATTTATATCCTGCCATACCACCTCTTCCAAAATAGGTTCTTCTTCTCTTAGATGAGTTTCCACAACTGCTAATACCTCAAGCTCTTCATTTTCAATTGCTTTATTTAATTCCAGGCACTTTTCTGGTCTCCTACCATCTTACATATTCAAAAACTCAATTTTAATAATTTCTTCTTTCCTAACTACTCTTTTATGAATTTTTTTGATTCTTCTCCATTACGTTTATAACAGACTTTCTTACCATTAATCTTACAGAACCATTCCCTTTCCACATCTACACTTATATCTAAATCAACCATCTTTTGCTTATTTCTTATATCCCATCCATTCTTCTTTTTGATAATATTACAATTTAAAAGCCCCCCCCCCCTCTTTCTTTCATTAAGTAAAACAATAAGAATGCTGCTCCCAGACCTCCAGAATTTATAAGTTTCCCGAAAACTCCCTAAAACTTCACTTCCTTGTTTTCCTATAAGTGCAATCCATCTTTACTATATAACTCCCTCTTTCCAATTAACCAATCCTATACATCCACAAACACAACATTATTGTTCTCACACAATTTTTTCAATCTCTCATTTATAGAACATGCCCTATCTAACAAATGTCTCTTATCAAATCTTGGTAATACTACAACTACCCCTAATCTTCTTTTAATCTTCCTCAAATTCCTAATCAATTCTACATACTCATCCATTACTCTCTCTGATGGCTCTAACAAATTATTAGTCCCTACCATAACATATAAATCTCTACTACCTTGCTTTCTTACTTTATCTGTCCCATCCCTAATGTTAGCTCCAGGCAAACATACTCTTACATACCTGCTTTTATTTTCCATTGCAATTATATCCCCACCTTCTCTTATTAGTAATCTCCTATCAATACTGTCTCATAGTCTACTTTCTCTACTCCGTCTGTAACCTTTTCTACCATCTTCTGGACCTCATCCATTTCTTTCTTATCATTTCTACTCAATAATTTCTTTATCTCCTCACACTTCATCTTTAACAATTTTAATTTTTACTTCTATATTCTTCAATTCTTCCTCTATCTTACTTATTCTCTGGCTAATCATCTTCATTCCACCCATATTTCCTGATACTCCACTAAAACCATACTCTGTCCTATCTTCCTTAACTACATTTTGCTCCCTCTCCTCTGACTTTCTCTCTAGACTACCTACACTTAGAAACCATAGACTACCTACACTTAGAAACCACTTTCTCACCTCTTTAATCACATTTACACACTGACCACATAACCAGAAACCTGTTACATCCTTTCTATTCTTATTCAAACACTTCAAATGATACACCTCAGCACACACTGTACACTCTACCACCGCTCTCCTAATTTCTTTCTGCCGATCGTATATACATTGTGCAATACAAACACACACTGTACACTCTACCACCGCTCGCCTAATTCCTTTCTGCCAATCGTATATACATTGTGCAATACAAATGCAATCCATATTCTTATTTTTCGTCACCTTTTCTATATTTGACTTTATAATACCTCTCCTATTCTTGATGTTATGTGATATATTTGGCCTTTCCTTAAACGAAGTCAAGAATATCTCGGCAATTATGCCCAGATAAACCTGTTAGCCACTTTATTTTTCATTCCTCACTCTTAAGTTTTCCCATATGCTGCTCCATCCCATTTCCATATCTTTGACAACTCAATGGTCTTTATATCTAAATCCCTCATCTTTTCCCAAACCCAGCATAAAAACCAATAATTCACTTTCTGTATAATCACTTTTTTCATATTTATTCTTTGTGGAGTGCAGCAATTAGCCGAGTTAATAAAGCTAACAAAAACCAAGAAACTCTAGTAAAAACGAATTGAGCCATTAAACAGAGAAAATTTTTTTTGTTCGTAGATTAAAAAGGATAGTAGTACGGAGGAGGGAAGGGAAGTAGTGAGCGAAGGGGAAGAAGGAAAACAGGGAAAGAAGGAAGTGTAGGAATATTACATTAAGATCGGGAAAAGAAATTATGGAAGAGAGTAGCAGCACAGAGGGAGACACAGAAGGTGAAGCGAGTATGAGCCAGATTAAGGAAAAGGCATCTATACAACAGTGTGGCCATGTCAGAAAAGTCAGATACCATGGTAACTGAACAGAGACCAATAGAAGAAAGTAAGAAAGACTGCTGGAATATGAATTCAATGATGGAATCACTATTGAAGCAAATTAAACTGGAAATAACAGGATGCAGAAGAGAGAGATCAAAGAAATAAACTAGAAATGGAACGTTTTGAAGCTTGAGGCAGGTGATGCGAGGAAGGTACAGCACAAATTAGAAAAGACCTAGAAGAAAAGCTGTGTAAAGGCCTGCAGGGACTATCCTTTAGCTGCCAACAGAATTGCGAAAAAATACAGTTCGAATTTACAGAAATGCTGGATAAAAACCGTACAAAAAAATAATAAAGAAATGGTAAAAATCCAAGAGGAAATCAAGGCCATGGGGGGGCAGGTTGAGCATCAAGAAAGGAATATAGGGGAGAAGTTCAATTAAATGGGGGGGCAGGTTGAGCATCAAGAAAGGCCTGGCTCATAGAAGTCAAGCAGCAGCCAAGGAAGAGAACAGTATAGCAGAATGTATTCAGGAATTAAGGAAAGACCTCTCCGAAATGAAGGGAGCAAAGAAGGAAAGCAAAGAAAACAGTTTAGCCACTAGTCACTTAGCAGAGAACCCTTGCAAAAGAGAGGTAGTATCAGTGGGGCACTCGAAAGAGATTCTTATAAAGGAGGAAAGCAAGGTCAACGCAGAAAGCATCATAAACAAAGGAAATGATCAGATAGCCAACCCAGACAGGAATGAGTTAGATGCAGAGACAATTGAACCTGGCATTCCATCAATAAGCAACCACATAGGTTTAGCAAAATTTATTCAAGAAAAATCTTTCAAAGGAGAAGTGGGAGAAAACCCAAAGGCCCATTTAGACAGTTAAAGGGAACTTTTCTTGTTTCAGAAAATCCCAGTGGTTGATCAGGTAGCTTTATCTATACACTATTTATATGGGTACGCCAAATCATGGTGGGACTGTTGTAATGAGAAGCCGCAAACTTTTGAGCAATATACGGATGCCATGCACAAAACATTTTGGAGTGAGGAGCGCCAGGAGTGTATCTACCATGCTATACTCAGGGAAACCTATGGATCGGTAGTAAGGGAGACCCATACTCAATTTTTTCTGAGGCAGATAGCTTCCCTCAGATCCTTGACAGCCTTCCCATTCACAGACACAGATGATCAGAATTATCCAGCAAAATATGCCTAATCGAATACAACAACTGATGATGGGATGTCGGATTAGGACGATAGAAGACATGGCAGGGTTTCTAACAACAATTGACTTCACACCAGGACCTAAAGAACTACCGGAGAAGATGCGGCGAATCGATCCTCCAAGATGTCAAACGATGATGACTAGTAGGTCGCCTAGATGGGAATCCTGAAATCAAATGAGAGTAAAAGAACCCTATAGACCCCCAGATCCTATTTAGATAAAAAAATATTTTTTTGTTAGGATCTACCCTCCCTTGCCATTATATAGTTTATGAATTATTTTTATTATATATATAAAAATAAAAAAACAATTAACATCGCCATTGCATATTAATTGACGTATATCCACTAGGATATAAAAGTTTGTTTAATGTAAATATTTGACAATATTCTATTTTGTGTGAAGTGCTTTTAAACTTTTAATTTAGTCGTATTTTTTTTTTGTAGTAGTGGATTGTCTAATAGTATATGTGAAGTTCCTTGGTGTAGAATAATATAGCAGGCAATTGGGTTTATATTTTTTTCATCTCTCCATGTGGATAGGTTAGTTGATTAAATGTTGTTAGTAAAAATAAAAAAAAGAGATACCTATAAAATTATTTAATAACCAAATATAAGTAAATTCCTTTTTTTTTTTTTTTGTTTATCCCAAGTGTTCGGATATGAAACGATAACTTTCCAAACCCTTATCGTTTCACCATCAAACCTAATGACACACTCATCTGCGCTAAGTTCGAACCTATTTAATGTTAATAATTTTAAAATTTTTATGTCTGTCTAAGCACTATTATATATTTACGTGCGAACCAACGCTATAATTAGATAGGATTAGGAAAATTGTAGCGTACTAAATTCACTTAATATTTCTAAAAATGTTTGTTTTATTATTTAAGTTAGAAGTAAATTATTAATTTTGTTGTTAATAATGTAAATTTGTATGTGGATGTATAATCTTTGCTATATAGAAGGAAGGCATGATTTTAAAATATGTAAAAGCTGTTATCTAAAAATAATATTAAATGTTTCTTTAAAATTCTGTTAAAAGATTTCTTGTTTTAAATATATTTTAGGGAAAAAGTTTCTTGAAAATATATTTAAAAGTTATAGCAAACTATGTTTGTAAGTTATTTAAAAGAATATGTTGAAAAGGTTTTCATTTTTAAAAAAATGTTAAAAGGTTGTTTTTAATAAAAGTTTCTTATTTTATGTAAGATTAAAAATAAAAGCTGGCCAAGTAATTAAAAAGATATTTAGTTGTAAACAAGTGTCATTAACGACCACACCTGGAATCGGTAAAAAGTAAAATTAGTTTAAAATTTGCTAATTAAAATCTCCTTAGATAAGATAAAGTTATTTTTAAAATCTAAATTGGACATTGTTTGCAACGAAAAATCTTAAATTATAATAGCTTAGGGGATGTTTCTAACATTCCATAAGTTATCTAAGATTTAAAAATCTGGATTATAAATTTGATATTTAATTAAATTCTTGAGTTAATGAGTCTTGAGGTGATAGATTCCGGTAATGTAAGTGCTTGAGAAAACCTATAAATACTCTGTATTTTTAAACAAAAGACAGCCATATTTGTAGAGAAAATTGCAGCCAGTCTGCATGTTGTTAAATGTTTAATATGTCCGGCTAAAAGCGGGCATTTCTTTGCTGTTACTCCGGGGGAGAACAAGGGTTTCTCTCGCTGCAATGCCTGAACCACCATCATGCCGCTAGTAGAGACAAGCCTAACAGAATGGGAAAGATGATGCCACCAGCCGCCCAGTCAAACTCACCAAAGCTACAGCCAAGAACTTGCTGTCCAGATAAATAATACCGGTACCATTTTATTTTCAAACTGCAAAGCTCTGTGTAAATTTCTATATAAGTTAGCTAACTCTCTTTAAAACAATTATAAAACTAAGTGTAACCAAAATCTAAATCCATTTAATATTTAAAATAATAATTAAATTGCTATCAAAATTAATGTTGTTAAAGTTAAAATAATCTGACTATTTTTATATTTTCCATTTATTTAAAAGTAAATTATTTAGTGTCTAATTTAAAGTTATATCTCTGCGGTTGTGTCTATATTTCTTTGCTTATTTTAATTAAATGCTTTTATATTACATATGCCAATATTTCGAAACTGCGAGAACTTAATTTCATGTTTTAAGAAGATATTATTAAAAAAATCTCCATGTAATTTGGTTTATAGCGTCAACTTTCTGCGCGGTTTCGAAATCCTATTTTTTTAAAATAATGACTTGCCTTGCACTCGTTTTTTTTTTTTATGATGATTTAATATATGAAATGTGGCTCTTTTAATCAACCATTTAAAAACTTGAACTTTATAGTTTTATTAAGAATTAAATTTAGCCTTGATCATAGTTATAAATATATTTGTCATTTAAGTCTTATGCCCATAGAAATATACTTTCCCTCTTTAAAGTATTTATTATCTTTAATCTATAAGTAACCTAATAGATTGAGCATGTCAAAGTAAAGATGTATTAATATTCCCTTTAGTAACATAGACATTTATTATCAGGCTACACAAGAGTTGGTCCCAATTTGATAGAACTAATATGCTATTGTCTCATATTTCATAGTATGAAATATACTATTCTTTGCTTGACGGATGTGATATATTATTTTATTAAAATTATTTTCGTTTTGCTGCTATACTTATGATACGTATATTTAAGATGGAGCTACGGCGTCGCCAGCACATCTTCTCTTATAGGGTAGAGCAGTAGCGAAGCCTGAGCCAAGGCCAGGTTAGCACATAAGTCCCCCGCCATTCCTGAACACAATGTTTCTTTTCACGCAGCATTGCAATCGGTTACAGGGTACCGGCGTTGGTCACAAGAACCCTGATGTTATTCATCCGCAGAGCGACTTTTCCTATTGTCATTTACCTGTGCCATAGCGCATTGGTAAAATCTTAGGCAGCCAACTCTCCCACCTTTATATAGCACTTTCAGCATTGATCTGAAATTTTCTCTCGAAAGCCATGTTCGATCAATCATTACTTGAGCCCGTTTATGCGCTCATTGTTAAATAATATTGTATTTGCAATAAATAGTGAATTTTTAGAATGATCAAGGTTCAATATAATTATTTATATAACAGCCACAAATTTAATAGGATTTGGCATAACTAGATTTATAGACATGACATAGTGATTATTTATGTATCAGTTGTAAAGAAATTCATAAGATGGGCATATGTTAACTCATCTATGAAAATTTAATGATTACTTATATAATGCTATTTTGAATTCAGTATAAAAAGAGAATATGTTTCTCCTACCTACCCAATGTTTGCGTACATTTTACGCTGAAATGCTGTACATTATTGTCATTCCAATTGTAAATAAGTTATATATAAGAATTGTAAATAAATGTATAATTAATTTAGTGTATTTCGTTCTCTGTCTCGTTATTGATCTAATTCAATCCAATTCTAATTATTATTTATAGTGTATATATGTGAAAACTATGCATTAATAACCCTTTAAATTAGTGATATATTTTAGATAATTAAGAACCTTTCTTTTATTTATCAGAGTCTTACTGCGTCTCCCTGACCTATATCGGCCGTGAATAAAGGAGTATACTACATGTAATTTCAAGGTGATCATTCATAGGGTCGTGAGTTTTGGAATACTGGCTTACTTGTTGAAGTGTGGTCGGACTTGGGATGTCACAATCCTAGTCTGGTCAGCTTCGGTCTCTTTTGCTTGGATTCTGAATTCTGTTACGCGAATGTACAAATTTGACCATTACAAAGTATATAAAAAAATTTGCCAGGTTGATGTGATGTGATGTATTATGGCTTCTTCTTAAACGAAGTCAAGAATATCTCAGCAATTATGCCCAGATAAACCTGTTAGCCACTTTATTTTACATTCCCACTCTAAATTTACCCATAATCTGCTCTATCCCATTTCCACAACATAATCTTTGTCAACTCTATAACCTTTATATCTAAATCCCCCTTATCTTTTCCCAAACCCAGCATAAAAACCAATAATTCACTTTCTGTATAATCACTCTTTTCATATTTATTTTTCCACAACTTCATTATATTTACTGATATGTGATGTGATGTATTATGGCTTCTTCTTAAACGAAGTCAAGAATATCTCAGCAATTATGCCCAGATAAACCTGTTAGCCACTTTATTTTACATTCCCCACTCTAAATTTACCCATAATCTGCTCTATCCCATTTCCACAACATAATCTTTGTCAACTCTATAACCTTTATATCTAAATCCCCCTTATCTTTTCCCAAACCCAGCATAAAAACCAATAATTCACTTTCTGTATAATCACTCTTTTCATATTTATTTTTCCACAACTTCATTATATTTACTGATATGTGATGTGATGTATTATGGCTTCTTCTTAAACGAAGTCAAGAATATCTCAGCAATTATGCCCAGATAAACCTGTTAGCCACTTTATTTTACATTCCCCACTCTAAATTTACCCATAATCTGCTCTATCCCATTTCCACAACATAATCTTTGTCAACTCTATAACCTTTATATCTAAATCCCCCTTATCTTTTCCCAAACCCAGCATAAAAACCAATAATTCACTTTCTGTATAATCACTCTTTTCATATTTATTTTTCCACAACTTCATTATATTTACTGATATGTGATGTGATGTATTTGGCTTCTCCTTAAACGAAGTCAAGAATATCTCAGCAACTATGCCCAGATAAACCTGTTAGCCACTTTATTTTCCATTCCCCACTCTAAGTCTTCCCATATTCTTCCCCATCCCATTTCCACAACATGATCTTTGTCAACTCTATGGCCTTTAAATCTAAATCCCCCTTATCTTTTTGCAAACCCAGCATAAAAGATAATAACTCACTTTGTGTATAGTCACTTTGTTCATACATATTCTCCCATAACTTCATTATCTGTATCCTTTCTGCTTTCAAGCATTTACATTCAATCAATAGATGCTTAATATTTTCTGTACCTTCCTTACATAATTTGCACGCTAAATCACCCATAGTTTTCCATTTACATGTATATTCTCTTGTTGCTAAAGATCCCGTTCGAGCCTTAAACAATAAACTACTTTCCTTACTATTATCATAAATTAACTTACTTCCAATATTCCGTTTACTTTATATATATTTAAACTCTTCTTACCCTCCATACTACTTCTCCATCTGTCCAACTCCCTATTTTTTATTAATGCTTCTATTCTTTTATTCCATTCCTTACAATTATAACACTCAACAATCCTCCTAACACAATCATCCCATCTTTTATACAAGTGTACCAATATAAATTCTTTATCCAAATCTTTTGCATACCGCATTACCTTTCTCACCCATCTTGTTACCTGCCCTCTACTCATAACCCAATAAAACACTATTTTGGCTATTCATTTATTATCCATAAACTGCAACCTACCAAACATTTTCATTTTACTTTTTGCTTCTCTCATATAGAAACTTGACCATCCCATTTCTTCTTGAATTGCCTCTTTTGCTGTCCACACCTCTGCATCTAATGCATGTCTTTCTACTTTTCTTTGTACTTTCTCTAAATAATCTAAAATCCTTTTACTAACATAATGCATCATTACCATATGTTAACCCTGCTATACTGTTAGTTTCTTTACCAAACAATTCTAGCTACATCATATGTTAACCCTGCTATACTGTTAGTTTCTTTACCAAACCTTTTCTTTTCTTTGCTTCATTTACCAATTTTTTCTCCCATTCATCCAAGCAATTTTCCTGATTACATAAGATGATTCCCAAATACCTATATCTATCCACCACCCTTAACTTTATATCCCCCAGTAAAAAATCTACATCCTCTCTTTCCCCAGTATTAACCATCATTATATTTGATTTTTCTTCACTAAATTTAAACCCCATCTCTTTACCCACCCTTGCACATGTCCTCAACATAATATCCATATCTTCTCTTCTTTCTGCACACATAAAAGGATATCATCCGCAAAAAAAAGACCCTACAAAGTATATACTCCTTTGCCACCTATTAACGGTATCTCTACCCCTCTTCCTAGTCTTTCTATTGCTTTCTCCATTTCACTCAAAAACAACAAAATCAGTGACATAGGGCATCCTTGCCTTAATCCCACCCCATTTTTAACTTTAACTGATTCTATATCCCCTAATTGGTAAGTATAATAATTATTTTCATATAATTTCTTAATAATATTTACTAAAGCTTCATCCATTCCCAAATTGGCTAATCTTACCCACAATCTATTTCTATTTACTCTATCATATGCTTTCTCTATGTCTATAAAACTCATAAATAACGATCTACCTGAATTCCTACTCATCTCCATAAGTTGTGTAACTACAAACAAACTATCTCCTATACGCCTATCTGACCTAAAACCTCCTTGCATTTCCCCCACTACATTATTCTCTTCCATCTATTTTACAACTCTTCCAGCTACCATATATGCGAAAACTTTATATAAAACTGATGTTACCGCTATCGGTCTATAATTATTTAACTTTCTATGATCTTTACCCTTTCCTTTAAATAATAATCTTATTCTTGTATTACTCCAACTACCCGGAAAAACTGTCTTCTGTGCCATCTTATTAAAACATGATAATAACTTTGCTTTTGCTTTATGCCCTAAATTCATTACCATCTCTGCTGCCCATTCATCTAAACCTCTCGCCTTTCCACTTTTCAATCTCTTCCCTGCCTCATTCAGTTCATTTTTTGTGAACCTAATATTCCCATTACTAACTGCTTTCATGTTTTCTATCACTAATTCCTTCACATCTAACATCTTTTCTATATCCATTACATATCTATTTAAGATTTTCTCTAGCTCACCTCTATTCTATTCCCTCAGCATCTATTAATACGGTGGCGCCCTCTGTGATCAGGATAAATCTTTCGTCCAGTACAATATTTTTAGACTCCCTTAGATATATACCTACATAAATATCCTTAATCACTTCAATCATTTTTACATTTGTATTATTTTTAATAATTTTTTTTTTATCATCTATATATAAATAAAAAAATAAGTTTTTTATTTTAATAATAGCCTATTAATTTCAATATATATACAACAAATCACACACAAACTACCTTATAAATCTTGATTTATTATATGAACTATTATAACGTACAAAAATACTCCAACATTTTGATTATATTCTTTTATAGTCTTTATCAAGGAAAAACTAAAAAATACATAAAAAATAATAAATATTAATATTCCGTAATACATATAACAAATACAAATACCTCTTACGTTAAAACTCTTCTAACAAACAATCTTGACTTCTCATTACATTCCATTCTTAAATACCTTTCTTAATTAAATCAACCTATTATTCTCTTCATTTATTTCCAGTTAAGATCCTATTCATTACAAGATTCATTTCATTAATATAAATTCCTTCTGTTATAATTTTTTCATAGTTCAATCTAATACAATTTAACTGTTCTATTTCAAAATCTTTGTTTAAATTTACTCATGTCTGTAAACTGCTCAATTTTTATCATTTAAATGCTGTTTTAATCTTGTTGCCAATTTATTCTTTGTAGTTCCAAAATATAACATTTCTTTATTATCTTTAAAACAATCTCAACATTTTATACTATAAACTGAATTCATAATAATGATTGTAGTATATATCAGCATTTTAACATGCTGGGTGAAAAAGTTATTAGTGGTAACAAAAACAAAGTAAATTAATCCAAGCCTAGTGCTTTCGAGGTTTTTTTTCTCATATTCATGGCCAAAATAGATTTTAAATCATTGCTGACATTGATAAATGATAATGTATGTAAATGCGTATGCAAATTAGCTTGTCCATTTTCTTGAAATAGCAAAACACGTGTCATGTCTATTGATCGCATTGTTATGATTGTAATAACTGAAATACAGGCTTATTATATACCTGTATCAATTTATGTAATATATAGGGTATAAGAGCATAGACTTTCACATGACCCACCACTCTATCTCATATCACTGATACCTTTGAACACATATATGTCGAACATATATATATATGATGATTGCTGTTTTAGCATGAAATACATACATTGGTGATTATCTTTTCGACATATATATGTTCAAGTGTATCAGTGATATGAGATAGAGTGGTGGGTCGTGTGAAAGTCTGTGCTCATATACCCTATATATTAAATAATGATTGTAATAATTTAAAATTCTGTTTGCATTATAAAATATTTAGATTGTTTTAAAGGTAATAAAGAAATGTCATATGTTGGAACTACAAAGAATAAATTGGCAACAAGATTAAAACAGCATTTAATTGATAAAAATTCTGCAGTTTATGGTACTATGAGTAAATTTAAACATAAAGAACTATAAAAGAAGGAACATATATTAATGAAACGAAACCTAGAATGAATAGTATGTTAATTGAAAAAAAGAGAATAACAGGTCAGTATAATTAAATAATTATAGAGGATTATTTTAAGAAAGGCATTTAAGAAACAAATGTAATGAAAAGTTAATGTTGTTTATTAGAAAAGTTTTAAGATAAGAGAATGTATTTGTTATATGTATTATGGAATATTTGTATTTATTGTTTTTTATGTATTTTTTAGTTGTTCTTTGATAAAGACTATAAAAGAATATAATTGAAATGGAATGTAAGATTTATAAAGAAGTTTGTGTGATATTTGTTGTATCTATATATAATATATTTCATAATTTTATATTCTGGTTATTTATTATTTTTATTCTAACTTTAACTTTATATATTTAATCTATATATTTTAACTTTAATTATTCAGTTTTTCATCTTCCTATATTTTTATTTTTATTAATATCCCCACCTAATATTTTCCTAATCTATATTCACAATCCTAATTTCTTTTATTTTAATTATTTTTAATCTATTTGTATTATATTTTATACTATCCTTTTACTCATAAACTAACCCAACTTTTGACTGTTTTAATGGCCTCCCTTTTATATTTTTTTTACAAACTAAATTTATTTTTATCTTTATCTTTTATCCTTTTTCTAACTTTTAATATTATTATTACTTATGATAAAATCTTTCTTAAACCCAAATCTCTATTTAACACTAGTTTAATATTATTAATAAGAATAGTCTTATTTTTTTCTCTCTCCTATTATTTGTGAATTTTATAATTTTTATACAATCTTTTTCACATTTAGGTTCTGTTTCTAATATATGTAAATATATTGGCGAATTTCTATCATGTTTATGTTGTGATAGTCTTCTATATATTGAATTTTGTGTTTCACTTATATAATTCATATATTATTAATTTTATATTGTTTACAATTAATTTCATATATTCCATTTATTTCATTATCTGTATTCTTATTATAATTTTTAATATATGTATCTATTTTAACTTTTATTATATTATTAAATTTTTTACTAATTTTATTTAAATTTTTAACCACATAATTATGTTTCAATGATAAACTTTATTTGCCTTTGAGAGTTACAATAGTTTTACATAGCTTAGATTGCTGTGTTTACATAGGCAATCTGTAGTTGTAGATTTATATATATATAAGTTGATTTATTGATTTACATAGGATTGCAGGAATTTTTAATTACTATGGATTAGTTACAAGGGTTTTCCATAGTTTGGATTGCTGTGATTACATGGGCAATCCATAGATGTAGGTTTACATAAGGAAAAGTTGATTTATTGACTTACATGAAATTACAATAATTTTTTCATACTGTGGATTAGTTACCAGGATTTTACATGGCATGAATTGCTGTGGTTACATGGGAAATCTGTAGTTGTAGGTTTATGCATGTACAAGTTGATTTATTTATTTACATAAGATTACAGGATTTTTTATATGCTATGGATTAGTTACAAGGGTTTTACATAGCTTGGATTGCCATGGTTACATAGGCAATCTGTAGTTGTAGCTTTATATTGTAACTAAATAAAAGATGACCATTGTATTTTTAACAAGTAGTAGCTATTATAATATTTCATCCCTTGGTAATCAATTTAAATTAATCATTGTAACTATAAATAAATAATTGTAATGTCGGAATGATCAAAATAATTGTAACTTAATAAAATATAAGACTAATAGAATCCATCGTAAGTAAAATTACTAGATGCGGAAATGGCATTGTAACCAGATATTAATGACAGATTGGCATTGTAGTCAAAAATATAAGATCAAAATGCTTATCTCAAACATTAAGGAGTCTAATAAGTTGTAACTATAATAGTCATTGAAATTTATTAATGATCAAAATATTAAGTATCAATCAAAATATTGGTGGCTTAATTCATCAATTTCTACTTAAGATTTAAAAAATATAATATCAATAAGCAGAAACAATAATGCTTGGAGACTAGTCATTTCAGTTATCTGGTATCTGGCCTATTTCAAACCCTAGTTAGGCAGCCATTGTATCCTCAATAAATAAGTAGGAACACAGAGTAACTCAAATAAACTTTTAAGACATTATAACTTATTGTAACTTTTAATTAAATAATAACTATTAAGAATAAGACATTATAACTCACGAAATAACATTGAGTAGGTGAGTACATTGTTAACCCAATAAAAATCTTTTCTCAATAAATCCAACAGCAAATTTTACTCTTATCTCTTGGTTTGATATCAAGTGCATATTTAAGTGCACAGTGAATATGGTCTAGCAGGGTGCCACTAGGCTATCTGAACCTAGACAAAGTTATATCTTATAACCTTTTCACATGTACTTTATTTCTAACAAAATGGAGGATTTTGCTTTTAGACCCACATCACTGTATGCACAAACATTTAGGTAAACACAACACATCCTTAAAGTAGTGTATATGAAATTCATCAGACAGAAATCATAAATGTCTCAATATTTTTATAAGTTTTACTAGCTCAGATTATACTATTAATTTAGAATAGCAATTACTCATCCTTGAATTATGTAGATGATGGAATGGTGGTTATTATAATGATTCACAAATGTCAACTAAATACCATGAAATCACTTATTTATTTATGGCCTTTAAACATTTATCTAGTTCATTAATTAAAACATAATGATAATGATTTCAACCACAGCTTTAGAACCAAGCCAAACTAAAATTTAATTCTAAAGAAATTCATAACTATTGGTTAATCTCAGTATATCTAAATGACAACTTAAACAATTTTCACCATTGATGATGAATGATCGCAACTAATAAAGAATACCTTTAATGAAATATATACACCTCGTTTAATAAAACACATTAACCTTTATTACTGCATTTCTAACATATACATACAATTTCTAGATAGACATGAAAATTTATATGACTAATAATAATAATAACAATAATCGACTGTTTAGAAATCATAATATTAAATTGGATACCAAATTTGCTAAGATTTTCAAACCACAAGAAAATATTTCATAAAAAAAAAAAAAAACTCTTTTGGCACACATACTTTTATAATCTAACATGTAAAGTAGAATGATTAAGGAGAAAAATGTTAGTGGAATCGAAAAGAGCAAGATTTCCAGAAACAAGTTTTTAAATTACTTCTCCCCCTCCCTTCTCTCAGCAATTGAGACCGCTATTTCTTAACTAAAAAAAAAAATAACCTAATATTTTTAAATGCTGTCTATTTTTTTCACATTCATACCACATTATGTACATGTAACAAGTTAATATATTACCGTGTATGTTTGTGTTGATCATACAAAAAAAAATATTTTTACATATTAATAACGTCTCAACTCATTTTAGCATATATAAAATCATTAATGAAGCTTATCTATTATTACTGAAGAAATTCTTGGTTTCAATCGATTTTGGTTGTTTTAAAGTTCTGAGAAAAAAAATATATAAAACTTTACTGCTCAAATTTTACCAATAGTCTCTGTTATCGTAAAAGAAAATATATAATGAAAATTCATATTACCAGTCCCTTTTATTTTGGAGGCTTCCAAGAGTTCAAACTTGGCTTGTTAAATGTCTATACTTTTGCAGCAAACAATTTCCACGGTTCACTGGAACAGTTTCTTTTTTTGAGGCTTATAATTATTTGATGGTAATGATGATGATGAGTTTATTTGCTTCAGTGGCTACCATTTGTCACTGGAACCTTTTCTTCCTTTCCAGTTAAGCATAATTCTTCTATTAGATGGAGTATATCAGTTCTCATATTTATAATTTTTCTTGGGGTTTAAATTTAGTCACTGGAATAATTGTACTAGATGATTTAATACTTATCAGTAGATTAATCATTATCCTTCAGCCTTCAAATGCAGGTGAATGTTTTCTTTTACTTAAAATATTGCATTTCTCCCAATCAGTCATAAGGTGTAGAATATTTTTAATTTCAGACAAGCCATTTATTTTTTTCTTCTTTTTCTTTCCTATATATGATGTGCTGGCTGCATGGTGGGTCAGAAAGCCCAAGATGAAACATATATAGATTTTTAACGTGCCATTCTGTTTTCAATCTTCAAAAAACCAACTTTATATTTAAAAAAAATGATTTTAAATTGATATCTGGCAGAATTAAAATGCTTGCCTTTCCTAGTTTCAATATTTAAAAAAATCTCCCTCCCCCCCCAGACTGGTTTTATAGCTTATTTCTTTTTTTATTTTCAGAAAATCCTTTAATTATATTCCTAGTGTGACTTTCTCTAGAAACATATGAAAAATCACACTATTCTGATTTTTCAGATTAATCTTGTTTTGAAGTAACCTTGTTTTAATCCTTTTTCTTCACATATCTGTCACAAATGTAACACCTGAAAATTTGAGCTTCTTTCCCTGATCAAGCTGATGGGAAAATTTTAAAGCTATATTTCTCACATCGTCTAAGCTTTAACAGAAATCTTTATAACACAAAATTGTTGAGTAAAAAAAATATATAATTTAACAGATTTTCTTCTTTTCTTTTTCAATATGTAATAAATGTAGATTTCTTTATGCAATGTACACACACATTTTATCATCCAAATCATTTATGAAAACTGGCCTATAAAATAATCTGAATGCTTTTTAGAAATTATAATTTTAATATCTAAAATTAAATCCTTACAACTTTCAAACCCCAAATTATAATCATAGAAAAAACAAAAATAGACAGATAAAAAAAAAACATTAGAATCTAGCAAATGTAGACTAGTTTTGAAGAAAGTTAATATTTGAAATATAAAATGATAACTAACTAGCTTGTCACACACGCTGCCTATATGTGTTATAACCCTATAAAAAATTAACTATTGAATAAGAAGGTGTGTACTAATCTTTTCAGTAATATTAATATTTTGTACTTTTTCAACATTTCATTATTGTATTGACTAAGTTTTTCTGCTTCTTGTAATCATGAATTGTTTTATTTTGGTTGTAAGTTCGTTTATTTCTTATTTACTAAGAGGGATTATTTGTCATAGGATTTCATGCTATATCTTTCCTTTTTAGTGTAATTTTAAAACTTTTCCTACCTAATAAAAAAAAAATTTTATTTTTTTAGATGTTATTAATTTAATGCCTAATTTAAAATTTCTTTTTAAATGCCTGACTCATCTATTTAATCATTCATTTTTTTTTTATTAATTATTATTTTAAGAGTTCATATGAAAATTATCTCATTCTTTGATGCTTGAAATTATCTATCGTTGCTATATGAATCAATTGATCAAGGTTATATTCCACAAAAATTATTTATATATATATTTTTATGGATGTAGTTGATGGTAAACTATTGTTTCATGCCCCTAAAGTTGAGCACCATATGTAATGGTCCATATTTCTTTATGGAATGAGGGTGAATGCATCTAACTACAGTTGGACCTGGGTCTTCATGTAGGATGCCATGAATGATGTGATAA
The DNA here is from genome assembly GCA_028023455.1 of Epiperipatus broadwayi. NCBI lineage: Eukaryota > Metazoa > Onychophora > Udeonychophora > Euonychophora > Peripatidae > Epiperipatus > Epiperipatus broadwayi. The sequence continues at coordinate 3,129,970 of JAQFVV010012504.1, read as the reverse complement.
TTTAATGTTCAAACATTCAAAATAGATACAACTTATACTAGTTCATCCAATCTTCACCTCTCTTTATTATTTCGTTATGCTTAGTATTCGAACTCAGGGTTAATTTTACACTTAACATTCTTCAGGGGTGAATTAATATCCTGTATCAATAATAATAATACTTTTATATAAGTTAGATAGATTTTCAAAATTTATTCCAACCAAGTTATCATGATAGTAAGTCAGGATGATATGTGTATGTGGGTAAATGTATTCAATTTTATTTTATTATGAAAATAAAATAAATAATTTAAATAAATCAGAGACCTCCTTAAATTTAACAATATTTATTAATTGAAAACAATTTAAAGTTATCTTTATATAACAAAATTTTTGATTATGAATGTTTATATATATTAGTATATAATTTTAAAATTATATTTCCCCATATCCCATAGTAGATATGTATCATAACACAAACAATATTTAATAGGTTGTAAAAATAAATAAAATTTTATAATTTCAAAGATTATGATAACACTATCTAACTAAAACTTACATTAAACAATATAAGTATAAATGAAGACCTTTGTAATATCCAATCTTTTCAAGGAAATCCCATTTTTGTAAGACCTCCCATTTATGCGTGATCCCTATTGTTGAAAGAAAAGATTTTTCATCCAAGGATATTAGTCATTTATACCAAATAATAAATAAATAAATATTAATAAATTAATTAACTTAATAATAAACAAGAATTCTGTCATGTCATAAGTGAATGAATTTAATATGAGGAACAATAAAATATTACTTCATATTAAGTTTAATTATTAACTTGGTCAAATTGCTGTGTAAAGAAGACCTAAATTTTGTTAAATAAAAAAAAAAATTAACCCAATGATCTTTCTCCATTTTTCGTCTAATGATTTTCCAAAATGGATTATTCCAAAGTAAGCAGGTTTTAATGGTAAAGGAAATAAAATTAAATATTTATAGATGTTGATATGCAAAAATAAAATGATGTATTTAAAGTTTATAATATTATTCTATTCATTTTCCAAAATTTAAGTAGCAATGCTCATTAAGAATAAAGTTCATTTATTTCCGGTCATCAATCATCGGTGAGGCAATCATATAGTCCATTGTTTCATAAATATTTCTCTCGCATGATGTTGACATCCATTTCCTTAAATTATCTCACTGTAAACCGAGGTTGGATATTGAATTATATAAATGATATATATATATATTTTTAGGCATTTCAGTAGGAATGAATAGTTACATTGCTTTAAGTTAGAACAATAGCATTTGAACCTATGGCAAAGTGTCTTTACTAACGATGCCTTTTCTATATTTTTAAATCTTCTTAAAATAAATTTATTTAGATATATAATTGTGTTTGATGATCTTTATCTTCCTTGAAATTCAAGTTTAGAACGATATTATTAAGAATTTTTCTAATTATTATATTAAAGATAATTTCGCTTTTGAAATTATTGATGGTATTAAAGAGTACTTTATTTACTCTTTATTTGAGTGGTATTAGAATTCTCTGGTAACAGAGATTTTATAAACAAGGGATATTTGTCCAAACTATTGATCCATCTTTTTGATGTGTTAGATATTCGAACACAGCAAAATATATGTGTTGTGACTAGTTCATTTGTACAAAATGAAACTGATTTGAAAATTAGTTGATTTAGCTTTTATAGTGGAATTGACTTCTGGTAATTAGCATGTGTTTAATTACTATTTCATTTCACGATTTTGTATTCGATTATTGTTGAATACATCATAATTAATAATTGCATAATTGAGTTCTAATTTTATTTCTTTCATATTGAGTTGCTAAGATACGACTTGATCTTAGGTTAACTATGTTTTGAGTCTTGATTAGTGATATTAGTTAACTTATTAATTATTTTATATATATATATGAATGATTGAAATCTAATTATTTTAATATTTGATTTTATTAAAATTTTATCATCTAATGTTTAAGTTATATACATGTACTTATGGGTGTTTTAACGTAAAAGGATAATATATTTACTGTTTATTAATTAAAATTATATTTTTAAGTTAATGGTTTGATATTGCAAATAAACAAGTGAGCTTAATAAGATTGTAAGCTACCCTTCCACTAGGAATCCTGAAATCATGTCTAATTGATTCAAGATTTGATGAATTTTATAAAACAAAAAAACTTTCATCACAACATTGAACCATTAAATATTATATGATCACCATTTCTTATACTTACACAAGCAGTTAAAACAGAGGCAAAACTCTCCGTACAGTAGTGCTACCCAGTGCAAGCGAGAGTAATCAATGGATGCTAGAAGGTTTGTACATCAAAATCTATTTAGTGCTTAGTCATCCAATATTGTCAGCCTTGTTTCTAGCTTGTGGCCTTCATCAGTGAAGAGCCTTGGATCTGAAAGCACAGTTCCAGGATCTTTGGATCTAATGCAAACTTTCAGCAGCCACCTTTTATCTTTTTAGTTAATTATAAAGCTATGAGTCCAAAATTAACACACAAATAATGTTTTCAATCCAAGTTCATTCACTTGTATAGTCATATTACAGATATGAACCGGATTCAGTATCTATATATTTTGGTGTCTTTAATAACTATAGTCATCATCATCCCATTGGACAGGATTGATATTAAACCACTAAATATCATATGATCACCATTTCCTACATTTACACAAGGTGTTAAAAGAGGGGCAAAAGTCTCCATCGAATAGTGCAAGCCAGAGTAATCAATGGATATAAGAAGCTTTGTGTATAAAATTTTTATCTAGTCTTGTGGCTTTAATCAATGAGAAGCTTTGGATCTGAGAGTACTGTACCTAGATCTTAGGATTTAGTGCAACCCTCCAACAGCCACCTTTCACTTTTTTAGTTTACTATAAAGCTGTGAGTCCAAAATAAAAGCAATAATGTTTTCAATCCAAGGCTCCACACTAGATAATGATTTTAGGCACAAACCTTCCTGCATCTATTGATTACTCTGGCTGGCATTATTATATGGGGAGTTTTACCTTTGTTTTAACATCTATTGTAAGCAGATGAAATGGTGATCATATGATGTTAAATGGTTAAATATCAATCCAACTCTATGGTTATTAAACACCCAAAAACACCAAAATGTATAGATATTGAACTGGATTCAGATCGTTATGACAATGAATGAGTTTGGATTGAAAATATTATTCCGTTTTTATTTTGGACACATAACTTTATAGTTAATTAAAATACAAATGGTGGCTGCTGGAGAGTTGCATTAGAGCCTAAGATCTAGGTGCATGCAGTACTCCCAGATCCAAGGTTCTTCACTGATGAAAGTCACAAGATAGATACTAGTCTGGGGATATTGGATGAGTAGACATTAGATAAGGATTTTGTGTACAAACTTTCTTGCATCCATTGATTACTCTGGCTTTCATTGGGGTGCACTACTATATGGAGAGTTTTGCCTCTGTTTTAACATTGAATCATATCCTATCAGTTTTATTAGGAAATGCATATTCTGAACTAATTCCTCAGAACTATCTTTTCTTTACTGATTGTACTAAACTATTACAATGTTCTTCAGTACTTGCTTATTACTACTACTTTTAAATTCTAGTAATTTGAAAATAATCTATTAACATGTATAAATCCAGATACTGGATGAGTAATTTCCTGAAATGTTTTTGTAATATTACCAAATTGAAGTTTTTGATAAAACAGTTCATAAAAAAAAAATTAGAAATTACATCATAAATAAATCTATCAAAGTCCATGAGCATATAAGAAATGAATTGAAAGAATAAAGTAACTAACTAATCATTCATTAACATTAATGTTTTATGATGTAGCACATATTTTTTTATACCACTTGGTATTCAGTTTCATTTGTTTTGTAGATAAACTTAATATCAGATGACATGAAAAAGTTATGCAGAATTGAAAAACATTAAAGTTAATTGGTGATTGTTTATTTATATATAATACAGTTTAAAAGATGTATTTATTTATTTTTTCAATGTAAAGAATAATGAAAAAAATCACTTTGCTTTTAAGAAGAAAGGCTTAACTTAAAGCTAAAAAGTTAAGTAAATTGGAAGCAAGCCTTAATTTATAGTAAATGAAATCAAATTTTCAACCAAATTTAAAAAGAGGAATTGCTATTTAGGATATTGGGTTCTGTAAGAAATCATAATGCTTTTCAAAATCCATATTTATTATTGTTTTAAATATAGATTCCCTTTATATAAAATAAAAAATTTATATTAATAAGTGGTTTTATTAACATTATTACATCAACAAAAGATTAAATTTATATATATATTGCAATTGAAAAATTTAATTCAAATGAATCTTTAAATTAAAACTACTAATTTCATATTTCTTCAAAATAAATTCTGGTACCATTCCAGATTTTTTATTAATCACGAAGTTCAATGCTAGTAAGGCCATTAAGATTTATACAATTTTTGTAAATACATAAATCTTTAATATTATTAAATTTTATCCCAAATATCATTCTTATTTTCAGTGACTTCATATAAAGACATTGCTTTTATTATGTTTTCTCATTCATGTTTGAAAAAAAATAAGTAATACTCCAGTTGTATCTGTTTTTCATTTGTTGCCAGGAACAAATTCTTGACAACATTTAGTACTTTATATAATATTTTTATTTATTTTTAAAAATGGTTAATTTAAGTTTTCAAATCTGAACTACGCATTGAATCAAATTTAAATGCTAATTCATTTGATTACTTTTTTCTTCCCAAGTTGCTATGGAGAAGTAAGAAATATCTTGCAGTAGGCAACATATACCTAAGACAGGAAAAAATATTTTTTATTATTTTGTTTGGTAAGTAACATTGTATATTTAAGATTCAAGGATTTATTTAGTAAAAAGAAATTATTCCTAAGGTTGATATTATGTTAATCTATAAAGAGAGAGGTTACACTTGTATAAAATTTGTGTGTGCATTATCGTGACATAAGCTAATTTGTATATTAATGAGAAAGTTGTTCTATACTATTGAATAGTATCATAATTGTATAGAATATTGTTTGCATTTATTTTTTAAGTAAGTAAATAAATTTCTACAAAAGTGAATACAGTGCATGTATTATTTCACATCAATGGTAAGATATATTTAAAAAATAATGGTTCATAAAATGTACAACATAATGAAAAAAAAAAATCTTTTTTTAAAGATTTTTGTCTAAGTTTTTATATATGTGGTGAGATCTACTACAATGACACATATAGAATGTGAATAACTAGTGGAACAAAGACTTCCTCATTAAATTAAGATTTATATAACAAATGCAATGACATACAAGTAGCATTACAACAGCAGATGTCTTTGCTAGATAAAACTTAGTTATTAATTTTAACCATGAAACATAAAAGTAGAATTTGAAATTGATTATTAATATTGAAGTTAAAAAGAAAATTCACTGAAAGTGGCAGAAATCTAAGTCCAAAATTTCATTGATCAATTTAGTGGCTTACCTTTTCCTATCTCGAGTGGTAAAAATGTCATATATATTTTTATTTAAAAGTATTCTCTTAGGTGCATATATGATAATAATTTTGGTCACGAGTCATAAAAGCAGAATTTGAAATTTGATTAATGTTAGCTTAAAAATTTAAAATAGGCAAAATGGTAGAAATCTAAATTTTAGTCTAGAAATGACTAGATTGATAAATGGTATTAGTTGAAATGGTAAATATTATAAGGAACATTATTGCTGATCTGCAAGCATGTGCGTAAAACTTTTCAAAGTGTGTCAACTTTCAGTGAAGCATCAGACATCTTTGTCATGACTTTTGCACCTTAACTTGCATTTATTAGTAAAATATATTTCTTCTGCAATTTATTTCATAGTCTTTAGTGACTTTTTTCCTCATTTAAATAATCCTAAATCAAAAAAATAGTGCCAAAAAAAATTGATTATTATTGAAATGAAAAAAAAAAGATGTTTTTAAAAAAGTGTAAAATTATCAATGATTTAAGTTCTGAATACAGTATGATTAAATCAAGAATCTATATCATTTTTTAAAAATGCACAAATAGCAAGAAAGATTATTAACTTGGACACTTTATGTTATAAGATGTAAAACTAATAAAATTCATATGAAATAATCAAAAGCAAATGTCAATGCTATTACTGAACTAATGGAAACTTTGATAATGTGAACTAATCAAAAGCAAATAGCAGGGAGATTTGTGTCAATGAGACTACCATTTGTGATAAGGTCAAGTAATTATTTGAAGAATTTTTTGCTGAGTCTCCAATGTAAGTTCTGTTTCTGCACAAAGGTTTATTGTCAGCAAAGTGATTCACCAGATTGGATTGTATAGTAGTATAAGCATAGTGAAACTGTTAATGTGAATAAGAGATAATAAACATTTAAATTCAATGATCTGAGAATTTTTATAATGATGTGTAAGTTTGTTTACATTATAATTTTATGTTTTTTTTAAAAAAATGAATTTTAGTTTTCATTAAAATCTAACTGTACAGTAGATACAATAATTAACTTTATATGCATTTTTACATTTGTAGTTTTTATTTTTCCTATTTGGATGGTAACTGTGATCTAGGATATGGGCCTGAATCAGATTACCCCTAAATATGTTTCAATGTAAATTATAACAAACATAATATAACAAAAAGATTTTTATTATTAAAATTTTTTACAAATATTTGATCATATTTTGAAGGTGTCTGCACTCGAGAACCTCCATTTTATATCATAACTGAATTTATGAGTCATGGGAATCTTCTGGATTACCTGCGCAACGCTAATAAAGAAGAGATTACAGCAGTGGTGCTGATGTACATGGCTACCCAAGTTGCCTCAGCTATGTCTTACCTGGAGTCTAGGAATTATATTCACAGGTAAACTTTATAAATTACTATATGTTTATAAAGTGTAGAATAATTTAATATCAGATTTTTTTTGTCCTTAGTATTTGTTTTAGATTAAGTTGAGTTGTTATTTTTTTTAATATTTATTAAAAGTTTGAACTAAATATATATTTATCATTATTAATTGTCTACTTTTTATAAATTTTTTTCCCCATGCATTTTAATCACATAAAATGGTGTTTCTATTCATTTTATTCACTTGGAGATATTAAAATCATAAATTTAATATATATATTTATATTTAATCAGTTGGCTTAATACTTTTTAGGTTTATGTGTATATTCTAACCTTGCTCTTGTGCATCCTCACTTCCAGATAATATATAATATAAAATAAAACGGGTTCTATCTCAGTTAATAATTAATAACTAAAATATTCAGCATTAAAATTAAAATATTTCACTAGCTCAAATTAAATAAATAGTTAATATTTTCATGAGACTTGAAGTGAAAATACAGGTGACAAGATAGATTACATTGAGCCAATATCCCACAGGATACTACCTCAATGGCATAAGAACACTATCCCCCCTTTATTACTATTTCAAATAACAAACTCATAGTATTCTTACGACTTTAATAACTTCTACTCACTAAGATTAAACTAATAATTAAATCTTAATCTTCTATTTAATAATAATCTAGCTCAAATAAAATAATCTCAGGTTCATAAAGTTTATTCTAAGTTAATTTTAAAAATATGGTAGTAAAATATGAGAAGGGATTTTATGTCATAATCTACTACACTGAAACTAATAATAATAAATAACCGTAATAATATTCTTCATTGTTTAACTAATTCTGTATATCTTTTCTTTTACTATAATTTTATTACCATAATAAAATAATGAAATAATATAATATGATCTTATACCTTCATGTAATGATATAATAAATACGTGGTAGCATTTTAATAATCTGACAAACAAAATATGTGTGGCAACTGATAGCATATAATTTAATATAATATTGTGATAACTGATTTATGACCAATAAAATAATGTAAGATTATGATTATTTAATTATAATGAATACCAATAAAATATTTAAAATTCTTAAAATAATTCTCTATTTATCTTTTGTGCAAAATTATATATTTGTTTCAATTATTATGCATATATCGTGTTTTCATGCAGCGATATGGAGAAATAAGTAACTCGGACACAAAATTTTTGAAATAACAAAATTTAACAAAGTTTATTACTAACAACAAATAAATAAACAATTTATTTACACTATTTACAGTGGATATCCTTAACTTTTTTTACTTTACAGTTTGATCTACCGGGTTATAAAAAAAATAATTTATATTTCAATTATATCTTTATTTAGATTTAGGACAAAATGTAAAAAAAAAATGTTACTATTTGGTTTCTCATTATGGTTAACTTATTACAAATATATTTATCTACTTTATTAGCAACAACATTTTATCCTTAATATTATTAAACTATCTTATTTTAAAAAATTCATACTTAGAAAACATTCTATAGAAAACAAAGTTTTATAATGAGTATGGATTTCTCAAAATATTTAAAAAAATTTCATCTTGCAAAGTCGAAGATGTTACACAAAATTTTATCCAAAATTCAGTTCTAGATTTTAGTATTTATCACACAATGTTTACTAATCATAATATATTCTTTAAGCCTTACTTTAGTATGATATAAGTGTAATCATCAATATATTTCTGTTAATCAATAAACAAAAAATATACTATGCATTATTGATTACATAATTTACTTTGTAATATTGTATTTTAAAATATGCAATACTTATTTTTCTCTTTAAAAAAAAATAATACTAAAGCATTTAAAATTATTATCACTTTAAAGAAAATATCTTTGTTTAGATAATTTATTTTAAAAAAAATTTATATTTCATTTCCGAAATAAAATTCAAAATATATTCGATGATTCTTTTCTTTCCTTAGGATAATCTTCAATTTTAAGTTATAATATTCTGCTCCTTATAAGCAAATAAACTAATCTTATCCAAAAACGATAGCATAATCTTAGTTCTAAATTATTTATCATTTCTTTTAAAATGTCTTACTAAACGATGCAGTTACATGAAATAAAGATAGCGAAAATAGATGCATAGGATTAAGGAAGAAAGCTAGAGTATTACTCTTAACATATCTCAAAATCATGGTACAGTGCGAAGAGGTATGACATTTACCTGCCTAATATCCTCTAGTACAGGGACGATGTTAAAGCTATTTCTTCAGCTTTATTAGAACATCAAATATTTAAAGAAATATAAACACTGTCCAAATAAAATGTGTATCAGTCATAGGGCTTTGTTAACTATGCTGATATTCACATAAAGACTAAATATTATTTCCATTCCTTATAACATCCTATTTCTTAAAACATCATCTTGGGTTTCCTGTTCACTAAGTACTTTCAAGCCACTATCTCAACATTATTTCTCAAGATTTTCCACATCTTACATCGATAAATAACCATCTGCATTTACAAAACAATAAATAAAATTCATTAATAGTTAAACAATCTAGCTGTTCCACAAGAAAAGTCTGCTTACTTCATTGTTCTATATGTCTAATCATATACAATCTACTTAGACAATATTTGAATATCCAGTAACATGAAAATTTTAAGAAGAATCACATAAGACAATATTTGAATATCCAATAACATGAAAATTTTAAGAAGAATCACATAATTATTTGTTATGTTGGATTATATCACTAATAAAAAAAATTGTCGTATGCATATTTTCAAATCAATCCTATCTCATAATGTTTTTTAAAATGTTGTATGAAATGCAGTACATATAAGTAAAAAACTTTTACACTTCATTCTTCCAATTTATGGATAATCTAAAGAAAACAAAAAAAAATATACATTATAAATTATCAATAGTTATTATTATTACCAATAACCTTTATCTAGTCATCGTGTTCAGTAGGCTTCCTTTATCCACTTGAGCATTGCAGATATAAAAAAAAAAATCACACCCATACACTTTATATTAAAATATTTTTAGCTAAATTATTAGATTGTTATATTATAAAATTTTAATATTAATAAATTAATGTTTTTATGTTTTTCCTAATCTTATATAAAAATTTAGATTTAAACTAGGTTAACAAATAAAAAAAAATAAAAACTATAATTACATATTTTCTTGACGATAGTTCCTGATAAGTCCAAAATGTTTATTATTTTCTCTAGAGTTTTTAAAAATGTTCTCCTCCAAGTGCGTCAAAGTTTAAAATAAAAATAATTATTAATCCATTTAGTAAAATTTATAGAAAATAATCCTTGGTTTTAGTATTTAGGACAATAATTATTAAATCATAATATTAATTAATCCCGTGAAGCTTCTTAATCTTCTCTATCAGTATTCTCTGTGTATCAGTACTATTTGTATTTTCATGGATCCATCTTTTATTCAACTATATGTTCACTTTTTTATATAAGTTTCCTTCTTAATACATTTAAACTTTCGTTTGGTATTTTTATATATCACTTTAAAAAAAAAATTAAAAAAAAATGTTACCTTCAGAAAGGATATAACATTTTACTCCTTTTGATATAATATTATATAAAATAATTCATGCAATATACAATTGTCTTATTACTATTTAAAAAATAAATCTTAGATAAGCTTATAATAATACGTTTCAATACATTTTTTAGACTCCGTATAATGTCCGAGCTGTGGTTTTTTATGTACCAGAACAGTTCTTCGGTGAATTATTAATAAAGCTGTATCAATAAATATTCCAAACATTTTTACACTATTACAATTTCTATCCATTTTATTCCACAGTATATCCATTTTTATTGCGAAGTTTAGGTTAAATTTTTAGATAAAATACGACTGATAAAGGAACTTTAAAAAATTTAACAAAGCATGTTAAACGAAATTATTAAAATATTTTTTAGTTTACACTCTCTTTTTTGCAAGTTACTTTTAAAATATTAATTAGTTTTTGCAATAAATTATGAGAGAGCGCTAAAATTGACTAAAATAATAATTTTAAAATACTATCTCTTTGATAGCTATAATTTACCTTTCTCTGGTTTCAATACTTTATTAATCTCCCCCGATAACCCCGTGCAAATCATATTTATAGTCTGTAAGAATACCTCATTTGATTGGTTGATTCTTACTTTAACTTGAGAACAAATTTACATATTTTCAATTTCAAGTAGAATTGAATTTCAAAATTAGAAATTATGACGTAATGAACTTAAAATATTATTTAAAATATTAGTTTTAAATCAATTATTATTTTATTAAAATTATTTAAACATTTAAAATAACTTTTAAAATAACCTTAATAACTTATTCCATTTATCTATTTTTATTTAAACAAAATATTTAATTTTTATTATATCTGTATTCGTCTTTATTACATTACTTAAAACATTACATACAATAGTTAACTTAATATTTATTATTATTTGCTTTTATGATAGGCAATAATTCTATCCAATTCTGTAATATAACTTTTAAAATATTTTAAACTTCGTTACTTTAAATACAAACAAGCATGTGTGAAAGTATTAGTATACAAGTCACATGATTAATAACTTTGACAGACGATTTTCAATCTATTTCTCTGCCTAGACTAATAAAATTGATACACTTATTATATTATATAATATAATTATAAAAAATTTGGAAGAACAATTTAGAAAATATAGAATTAGATATAATTTTCACCATCATAAAGTTTATTTTAAAAATATACTATATTAATTTTGATTATTAAATATGATTATAAATTTAAACACTGTATTTATTAACTTATCAGTTTTAAACTATTAAAATCGAATTTATTAAATATACTTTTAATTTTTATAGCTGTGTTATTTAATATGGCCAACTTTTACAACCATATGAAACAATATTTTAAACTTTACTTAACTACTTTTTAAATAATTTGCTATAATTTTATATACTACGTATTTTCTTTAGCTTTAAATTGTACTTTAAAAATATAATCGACAAACTATAATTAATGTATTAAAAGAACATATTCTAAAATTTAAAATTTTTAGTAATTGACTGTTATGAACTATTACTGGCCTATAGAAAAGGGCACAATATATATATGTAAGTATTTAGAATTAAATTTATAGAATGTCAGTATTTATCTTCTGCTTGTGTTTGACAATTAATTTGTATACACATTAGGGATAAAGCAAAATATTTTTATTTACTTGGTTTATGTGATATTGACTATATATATTGGTAATTTATAAGCCAAGATTTGAATTTTATGTATGCTCTAATTGTATATTTTAATATTTTTATGACTTCATTATTTTTAATGAAAATATGTGCAGCTTTCAAGTTTTATTTCTAATTTAATAGACAGTCAATGATGCATTGCTATTGTGGGCTAGCAGCTAATTAGTAGAGATTTAGGAAACCTAATATGTTATAGTTAGGAGTTGATTGTATCTCATCTTACTGACAGTCTTTTTAAGGAGAGTTTGTGTTTTTTTTTAAATTCTGTTTTTGTTGCATTTTTCTGTTTTGTAAATATTTTTTCATTGTCTTATTATTATATTATGAATTAGATTATTCAAGTACACTTTATTAACTTATTGTAAAAATTAGATATATATGATAAGTGACTTCTGAATTATAAACTATGACTATAAGGCTTACAGATTAATTTCAAGAGAGCAATTTTTGATAAACTACCAAATCAAAATAGATTTGAATCTTATTTACGTTAAGCAGATTTTGTTTACTCTATTTAATGTGTGAATGATGAAATACACTCAATTGTTAAAAGATTAACACATACATTTAACTTCTTTATACAAAGGAATTATAGTCATCTTTATAAGCTTTATTATTAGTATGTATATTGTAATGGTCCAGTCGATGATGTGTGCAGGCGAAAGAGAGCAGGTCGCATCTGACTACCATCGGACCTAGGGTCTTCGGGTAGGATGCTGGAGACGCCACAATGAAGTACATAACCCATGATTACATCTACCCTCAATAGACTAACTCAAGGTTCATCCATTAAACCCAGATGCAATTTGGGTCAGTTCATCCACATCTCGCCACTCTCTTTCGGAAACGTTGCCTCAGATTTCGAACTCAGGAAGAATTCGCATTCGACTCTCTTGACAGGGATGTACCTATGCAGACTGATAATCAATAACTGAATTAGCTCATCCTATTTATTAGTAAGGAATAATCTTGATTTAACATTTATCTTTCATGCTCATAAAACAATAATGTCTGTTTACACGTGTAAAATATTGGTTACAGGATTGAATGTAAATGCTGGATCAACAAACTAGAGACACTTTATCAATTATACAAAACTTCACAATATTTATTTATAAAAACATAGAACAAATTGTCAATCAATGTGAAAAAAAAGTTCAAAAAAAATATTTATAAGTGAAAAGGGAATTAAATATTTGAATATATTCTTCTGAACTTTCAACTTCAAGGTCTATGATGAGTATCTATCATATTGTTACTTGAGCAATTTAAAATTATCTATCCCCTATTTCCCATGATAGATACACATAATATAGACATTTATATATTCAAAAGTAATGAAGACTTTATTAGATTAAAATGAGGTTGCTAACTAACTTAATTACAAATTTAATTGCAACTCCAGATACGGTATGCGATTCTAGGTATGGAAGTTGGTTAATCTAAAACAACCACCTTGCATATATATATATATTAAACCTTAAAACATCACGTGATCATTATCTTCCATGCTTGCTCATAACTGTTGTTATAATAGGCAAAACTCTCTCCATACTGTAGTGACACTCTAAGCAAGACAGAGTAATCAATGGATGCCAGAAAGCTTGTGCATAAAATCCCTATCTAGTGCCTACTCATCCAATATCCCAAACTAGTTTCTGGCTTATGACCTTCGTCAGTGAGGAGCCTTGGATCTGAGAGCACTGTACCTAGATCTTAGGATCTAATGCAGCCACCTTTAACTCTACATAACTACGACAATAACTCAAATAGTCATATGGGTCTGAACTCAGTTCAGCACCCATACATTTTGGTGTCTGGCTCTTTTACAACCATAGCCACCACCTTCCTATAAGGCAGGATTGCTTTTAAACCTTAAAACATCACATGATCACTATCTTCCATGCTTGCTCATAACTGTTGTTATAATAGTCAAAACTCTCTCCACACAGTAGTGCCACTCTAAGCAAGACAGAGTAAATATCCCAAAACTAGTTTCTGGCTTATGGCCTTCGTCAGTGAGGAGCCTTATATGAGAGCACTGCACCTAGATCTTAGGATCTAATGCAACCCTCTAGCAGCCACCTTTTAACTCTACATAACTACTAAACTATGAGAATAAAATTGGAAAACACACAAATATTTTCAATCTAAGCTCAATAGCTCAAATAGTCATATGCGTCTGAATTCAGTTCAGCACCCATACATTTGGTATCTTTGGCTCTTTTACAACCATAGCCACCACCTTCCTATAAGGCAGGATTGGTATTAAACCTTAAAACATCACATGATCACTATCTTCCATGCTTGCTCATAACTGTTGTTATAATAGGCAAAACTCTCTCCATACAGTAGTGCCACTCTAAGCAAGACAGAGTAATCAATGGATGCCAGAAGGCTTGTGCATAAAATCCCTATCTAGTGCCTACTCATCCAATATCCCCAAACTAGTTTCTGGCTTATGGGCTTCGGAAGTGAGCAAGCATGGAAGATAGTGATCATGTGTTGTTTTAAGGTGTAATACCAATCCTGCCTTATAGGAAGGTGGTGGCTAAGGTTGTAAAAAACCCAAAGACACCAAAATGTAGGAGTGCTGAACTGAGTTCAGACCTTTATGACTATTTGATTATTGAGCTTAGATTGAAAATATCTGTGTGTTTTCAATTTTATTCTCATAGTTTAGTAGTTATCTGGAGTTAAAAGGTGGCTGCTGGAGGGTTGCATTAGATCCTAAGATCTAGGTGCAGTGCTCTCAGATCCAAGGCTCCTCACTGACGAAGGCCATAAGCTAGAAACTAATTTGGGGATATTGGATGAGTAGGCACTAGATAGGGATTTTATGCACAAGCCTTCTGGCATCCATTGATTACTCTGTCTTGCTTAGAGTGGCACTACTGTATGGAGAGAGTTTTGCCTATTATAACAACAGTTATGAGCAAGCATGGAAGTTAGTGATCATGTGATGGTTTAAGGTTTAATACCAATCCTGCCTTATAGGAAGGTGGTGGCTATGGTTGTAAAAGAGCCAAAGACACCAAAATGTATGGGTGCTGAATTGAGTTCAGACCCATATGACTATTTGAGCTATTGAGCTTAGATTGAAATATCTGTGTTTTCAATTTTATTCTCATAGTTTAGTAGTTATGTAGAGTTAAAAGGTGGCTGCTGGAGAGTTGCATTAGATCCTAAGATCTAGGTGCAATGCTCTCAGATCTAAGGTTTCTAACTGACGAAGGCCATAAGCCAGAAACTAGTTTGGGGATATTGGATGAGTAGGAACTAGATAGGGATTTTATACACAAGCCTTCTGGCATCCATTGATTACTCTTGTCTTGCTTAGAGTGGCACTACTGTATGGAAGATATTGACAATGTCATGTTTTAAGGTTTAATACCAATCCTGCCTTATAGGAAGATGGTGGCTATGGTTGTAAAAGAGCCAAAGACGCCAAAATGTATGGGTGCTGAACTGAGTTCAGACCCATATGACTATTTGAGCTATTGAGCTTAAATTGAAAATATCTGTATGTTTTCCAATTTTATTCTCATAGTTTAGTAGTTATGTAGAGTTAAAAGGTGGCTGCTGGAGGGTTGCATTAATCCTAAAATCTAGGTGCAGTGCTCTCAGATCCAAGGCTCCTCACTGACGAAGGCCATAAGATAAAAACTAGTTTGGGGATATTGGATGAGTAGGCACTAGATAGGGATTTTATGCACAAGCCTTCTGGTATCCATTGATTACTCTGTCTTGCTTAGAGTGGCACTACTGTATAGAGATAGTTTTGCCTATTATTTATATATCATAAAAAAAATATATAATAAAGAAATAATGCGTGATATGATAGCAAAGTAAATAGTAAAGAATATTAATTCAAAGAGTTAGTCATACATACATGAAAATATCTAAGAAATACTATTAGTCAAACATAACAAATAATATGAATGGTCATGTCCTGGTGTGGCATTGGTTATTTTAGTTAATTTAAAAGAGAAAGGCTCTTTTCGTTTAAGTATTCAGTTTAAGTACTCAATCTCATAGTCATGAACAAAAAAGTCAAGTCTTTTGGAAGAAAGTTATCTCTTTTGGAAGAAAGTTACCTAAAATTTTATTAAAGAAAAAAAATCAGATTTTTTAACCTTCTCTCCCTGCTCTCTTCACATTTTCTTATGTTGGGCTGTTCCAAACTGTTGAATTAGACCATTTGTACTTCCGAGATATAAGATTAAGATAATAAAAATAATAATAAAATATATCTATACAAAAGAAAAATCATAACATTTACACCATTTCATGAATCGATGAGGTGAACGGGCACAATTCTTCATCAGAGTCCTTCTCGCATAATAGTTCTTAACAATTTACACCTTTTTTTCATTATAAATGTTGATGACTCCTTATTACTTCTGAATGGCACATTCTGGACATATAGTGGGTGGTTTTGTTCCATTCCTCACGTAGATTTCCATCATGCATAGACCCAGCTTATCAGGCACTTCAATGTAGACAGGTAATTATTAACTTCACATGGCTATATTGGGCAAATGCTCCACCCAGTGACAATCAAGTGTTCTAGCCACAATATATCATATTATGCAATATATATTTAGTTCGCATTTAAAATATATATATATAAGTACTATAAAATACAGTTATTTATTATTTGCGATATTGGCTATATAATATATTCCCGTTGTTAAAATTTTATCTGAACAAACCGTTCTAATTTCTTTGTTTAGCTTCTAAAAAAAATCATAATACTTTTTTTAAATTTATTTATTTAATTTAATTTAAAGTATATTCTTTATTAATAACACAAATTTTATATACACTTTTTACAAATAAACCACATAGTTTAACTATCAGATATACATAATAATTATTTTACTCTACTTTAAAAACACTGCCCTATAGAAATGCATCACTATATATCCAGGTCTTCTATAAATATTTTTGATTTAGATTATCAATCCCACACTTCACATAGTGTCGGCATACATCCACACCATATTTTGACCATAATTTTTTTCGGTAGGTATCTTAGGCATTGATTAAAGTATTTGCTCCAATCTTTATCTAGTTTTTTTAACCAGTTATACTTTTTATTATCATAGATCACATTACATCTTATGGACCATATTGTTTTCAATGTATGTATTATTGCCAATGTGTTATGCGGGTTAAAGTTCCCTACAGCTCTTCCGCTCTTCCGATCTAAGTTTATTACTGGTTTATGAAACACTTTATTTCTAATGTGCCAGAGGGCTTTACACTCCTCAAATAAGTGCAACAAGCTATCTTCCTTTATTTTACATAATACACATATTGGTTCCAAGTTCATATGGAGCCTACTATTCAGCAGGGCCTTAGTAGGAAGGAGCCCATTTAGTAACCTAAACGTAAACCTAATGTACGATTGAGGTGCATATATCTGTTGTAATTTCTTCAATATATTATTTATATTTAATCCAGGTAAAATCCTTCTATACTTCGTGCATTACTTCCCTGGTTTTTTATCTCTCTATATTTAACCCCTTCCAAACTAATCAAGTCTAGATTGTCCTGTAAATCCTTGTATGCTATCCGCAGATCGGCAAAAAGGATCTTCTTTCTTTCCCTATTTCATGGTAGACATTAACTTCAATCAGTGGAGGGTCAAAGCATTTATCTTTAATGACATTTATATATGTCTTAGCTTTGATAAACATAATATATTCTTTTAGGTCAATTAAGTTGAGACCTCCCTTATTAATAGGTAGCTGTAATGTTGAGATCGAAACTAGACTTGTTGCCCTTCCCCATATATATTTCTTTGCCATTCTATAGATCCTACTTGTTGTTGTGTTATAGAGGTCAATCTATGGGGCGTAATAGTTCAATATACCCATTGTTATGGCATTAAATACTCTAGCCCTTGTAACTTCATAAAGTTTTAATGATGAGAAATTGTTTATCCTCATGGCTATCTTTTCTATAATTAACTTATTTAAATATCTGTTAATTGAGGTCTTTGAGTTATATAATGGTATTCCTAGAAAATCTGTTGGTGTGGCAAGGAATTCACAAGGCATTTTTCTTCCTGTGGCAATTGGCCACAGGAAGATTTTGCCAGTTGAACAGAAGATCCAGTTTGTTCTTGAAATTTATTGAGTATGCTCATCACAACTTGGATGTTGTAGGCATTTTGAAAAATTATAATTAGATCATCAATAAAGGCAACAACTCCTACCTTCACCCCAAGGTGCGGTAAATATATACCTATAACCTTACCTTCTATATCTTTTACTAGAGGATCTATATATATTGCAAAAAGCAATGCAGCCAATGGTGAACCCTGGGGAATCCCTTTGTTTGGTATAAAGAAATCAGATTGCCTCATATAATTTTTAATTGAAATCCTGTTATTACTAATGTAGTTTTCAATTGCGTTTATCAACATACCATGTTCAGGTATTAATTCCAATAAATTATTTATCAAATAGGACCAATTCACCAAATCAAAAGCTGATCTAAAGTCAATCTTCACAGCATAATACTGAGTCAATCCCAGCTCTTTGGCATATTTCACAGCTTCTTGAATTTTCATTGCTGCATTGATAGCACGTCTACCCTTGACTGCATGATGTGCCTTCGAAATCTTAGAGAAAACCACAGAATGAAGTCTCTTCAATAGTATCCTTGCTAGTATCTTTGAGTCTATGTCTTCTATTGATATATGTCTTAGCTCTTCTAATGTTGGTGTCTGTTTTTCTTTAGCCTTCTTAATACTAAACAAAACCCTATCATTAATGTATGGCCATTTTATCTTTTGACAGCACATTTGATTGAAAAACTTCCACATTGGCTCTATTAGAGCATAATCTATTAGTTTATAAATATTAGCTGGAATTGAATCATTAGCATTAGTAATTATTTTTTTTAACTTTAATATTTCTTCTTTTATTTCTTGCCTTGTGATGTAATCTTTTGTAGCTTCCAACACTTCACTTTCATAATCGTGTATAGACCCTTTGACTCCGCCAAATTTTCTTTTTATATTATTATAGATATATTCATCAACTCTAATCCCTGACACAATATTATCATCATTATTTTTAATGGAATCTATTCCTTTTGTGTGTTGTATATAAACTTTACCATAATTAATCATTGGTCTAGATAAATTGCTTAATCTTGGTATTAACTTTCTAATCCATTTAGTTTGGGATTCTTGTTGCATATGGGAATATATATCATTGTATTCATCTTGTAGTTTGTCAATTAGTAAGTAGTTAGGCTTGTATTTTGATAGACATTTTAATGTTTTTTGAATCTCTGCAATTCTATTTTTCATCTGATTTAGGGATAGGTTATGTTTATTTATCTTCCTACATAATTGAGAAATAATCTTTTTATTTTATACCATGCATAGCATGGGGGTAGGCTGGTATTTCTTGTATAATAATTCAGAATAATTAATATATTTGAGATGTGATCAGTGGTAAATTGCAGTCCACATCCAATATTTTTCCTAATGGTAAAGGTATATTTATTTTGTTCCTTAATATAATCATTGACTATCAGCTGAACATGCAGATGATCCAAAACCCCACCAATGAGGTATTGATTTGAGAATTCTTAATTTTGTTCCCAGATATAAAAAGAGATCAATCAGAGACCTATATCTACTACTAAAGAAGGAAAAAGCGTCATTAGGATATTTTTTAAACAGAGAGTATAGCGATATCTCCCTGATCTTATTCTCTAGTGTTCTTGGTAAATCTTTATAAGTGCTATTTAGTCACCTCCCATAATGATTATACCTGGCTTTTGTAACATCTTGCCTGAACTGCATGTATAACTTTAACAATATCACAACCCTTTGCAACAGAATATACAGCAATTAAATAATGCAATTCTCTTTGATATATAAAGGACATTACTATATAATTCACCTGAAAGTATAATATTTGTATATTCTCTATAGATGAATCAATATTAATTAGGACAGCTACTCCTTGTGCTGGTCTAGTATTGGCTTTATATAAAACATTGTTGTGCTGTGACAGCTTGTCTATTATATACTTTGGTGTATTAATATTTATCTTCGTTTCGGTTAGTATTAATATTTCATACTTTTGTTGAGTCATATAATCAATAACTTTTCCATTTATTTTGCCATTTATACCCCTCACATTCAGTGTTATTATACTTAGACTTTTACACATTATCTAGCAGTCTATTTATGTTGGCTTCACAATCTTTTATATCATCTCCCACATGATTTATACTGCAAAACCTTCATTTGTATACTTAAACACTTTACTATTATTTACAGTTTCTATTACTGTGCTATTCTCAAGTTCTTTACTGCTTTTAGCTTCATTTTTCGGTTGTATTAATCTCTTTATCTTCATTAACCTCCTTGTTTATTACTATTTTTTGGTGGTCCATTTGGTCTTCTTCCTTATCATCTGCATCATTCACTACTCTTTTTCCTCAATGATGTTTTCTTGCATATTGCATGCATCTATTAATTGTTGCTCAATTTCACTTTCAACATCACTTTTGTTAAATTGATTTGCTACAATATGAGCCCATGTTCTTTTCTCATCTTTATACATAGGTGTTCATTTCTATTAAATTTGTTACAATTAGGACAGATACCAGCTTCACACATTGCTGCTATATGTCCAACCCTATTACACCTGAAACAAAGTGGGGGTCTGCCTTTCAATATTACAGATATTGGCATGTGATCTTTATACAGCCTGTGTGGCAGTTGTTCTTTAAGAACACCTTTCTTTAACTTCAACAGCACTTTCCATGAATTAGAGGGTATTTTGAATGGAATATCTGGTGTCATTTCCCGTTCTATTGAAACTGTTTCAGCTAGTCTATGTATTTGAGTTTTAAAAAACTCTTCATCAAAAGTGGGTGGCGTATGTAGAATTCTACCATGAACAAAGGGGTTAGGCTCTTTACATAATATATTTTATGACTTTGCATTTCTCTAATTAAGCTTTCAGCCAATTGTTTGTTATCCTTATTATTATATTCTATAGATATAAAACCCCTAGCAGGAAAGAAGGCAGTATGTTTAATTGCTCCCAGCAAATTGTGAATATTTAATAATCTAAGATATTCACTAATATCAGGCTTATCCAGTATATGATCCTCATTTTCTTCATTACTCTGAATTATCAAACTAAAAATCGACGTATTAGAAGTCATGCAATTATTAAATATTTTTCTCCAGTACGCATTTAATTTAGTAAAGGTTTTTATAATAGGTTTATGTATTTGCTGAGGGCAATCTATTTTATCATTTAAATCAGAGTAAACTACTGAATTATCATTATTATCAGATTTTGAGTTCTCCTGATTGATAAACTGATTTTTTTTAATCTCATTTTTCACCGTGTCGAAATGATTATCACATTCAAAAGGAAGTGTAATAGCGGGCTCATTATGATTTTTTTGATGGTCAGTTTTTCTTTTTTTCCGTTTAGAAGTTTCCCAATCAACACTATCATTCCCCGATTTAGGGGTGTTTTTTACCCAATCCAACACTAACATTTTTATTTTGATTAATTAAACCGTTAATTCAGGATTACTTGAGGATTTTCTTATTTTGGGTTCATTATTAACTGCTGTATTTTGATATTTCTTTTCAGCCATATTGAAATTACTTTTTTCAGTGCGGTTAGATTTCTCTTTATTATCTACTTTATCATTATTAACTCTATTATCTTTACTTACTTTAATTTCTTGAAAACTTCTTTCTTTTTTCTTAGGTGGCATTTTTGTTAATTCTTAACGTCTAAATATTCCAAGATATGAAATATTTAGCAGATGAGAAAATTTACTTTCTACTCTAGCTCGCGCATGCGTAGATTGATTTTTTTAAAATTTATAAGCTACTTGAATCTTCTGTTTGCTTCCTTAATTTTTCAAATGAAAATAAAAAAATTGACATTTGAAACGCTTATTCAAACAGTGTCCATTTTGTTCGAAAAATAACTGCTTCAACAAAGTTGACTTTCCATGTCAAACGCACATTTTTAAAGAAGGAGTCGTAATTGATTTGTTTTTTTTGTACACAGTTTCATTTCCATTGTTTATTCACAGAGCATGCCTATTGTTGCGTTATATAAATATTGCGATTATCGATTCATTTAAAAAATAATAATAATACATATGGTTATTATCCCCTTCTTATATTTGGTTGCTTAGTATAATACTTAACCCTTTTTCCCATTGTTATGACCATTTCATCATCATTTAAGTCATTGTTTACATTTATTACAGATGCACAAGATCTTTAATACAATTCAATTGTTATTATATATATATATAAGTTTGTATGAATTTTCTTAATATTTATATTTCTTGATTAAACACTAGAATTAATTTTATTACAAATTTATGTGTGTGATTTCGTGGTAAATGACCTACCATACCCACTATTTAATACAGCATTAGTGTGGTGTTCTAATTGTTTATACATTTATATTTTCAATAGTGTTTTAGCAAAACTCATTATTTACTGTATATTAACATTCTAATTAAAAAACAATCCAATATTTTAGGTGGCTAAAGTTTGTGTGGGTGCGATTTTAAGCTACCCTCACAATATATAATGAAATTGTTATTTAGTTTATGAAGTTCACATTTATTAATATGTTGGTTTTTTCATAATAAGCATGTACACAAATGTATTTTAATCATGTGGGAACATGTGATGTGATGCACTGTGACTTCTTATTCGGAGTAAGGAATCTCTCGGCAACTATGCCCAAAGAATCCTGTTAACCACTTTATCTTCCCTTTTCATTTCCTAAGTTTTCCCATATCCTGCTGCATCCCATTTTCAAAACATAACCCAGCATAAAAACCAATAACCCACTTCCTATATAATCACTTTGTTTATATTTATTCTTTCACAACTTCATTCTTTGTACCCTTTCTGCTTTTAGGCATTTACATTCAATTAACAGATGCCTAATATTTTCTATGCCTTCCTTACACAACTTGCAGACTAAAGCACCCACATTTTTCTTTTTATGTGTATATTCCTTTGTTGCTAAAGATCCCATTCGAGCCTTATACAGTAAACTTCTTTCCTTGCTATTATCATTAATTAACTCATACCCAATATTCTGTTTACTTCTATATATATTTAAACTCTTTTTAATCTCCATACTAGTTCTCCAACTCCTTATTCTTTATTAATGCATCTATTATTCTATCCCATTCCTTCCCACTATAACACTCAATAATTCTCCTAATACAATCATCCCATCTTTTATATAAATGTACAGACATAAATTCTTTATCCAAATCTTCTGCATTCCGCATTACCTTTCTCACCCATCTTGTTGCCTGCCCTTTATTCATAACCGAATTAAATATTATTTTGGTTATTCTTTCATTATCCATAAACTGCAATTTATCAAACATTTTCATTTTGCTTTTTCCACCTCCCATATAAAACCTTGACCATCCCATTTCTCATTGAATTGTCTCCTTTGCTATCCACACATCTGCATCTAATGCATGTCTTCCTACTTCTCTTTGTACTTTTTCTAGGTAATCTAATACCCTTTTATTAACATATAACGCATCCTTAAGTCTGCTACTGCCAATCTCTTCCATGCAATTCTAGCTATATCATATTATATGAAAACACTACTAATTTCTTCATCAATCCCTTTCTTTTCTTTGCTTCATTTATCAATTTTTTCTCTCAATCATCCAGGAAATTTCTCTGATTACTTAAGATGATTCCCAAATAGTTGTATCTATTCACCACACTTAAATTTATATCCTCCAATAAAAATTTATTGTCTTCTCTTTCCCCCCAGTATTAATCACCATTACTTTTGATTTTTCTTCACTAAATTTAATCCCCATCTCTTTACTCACCCTTGTGCATGTCCTCAGCATAACTTCCATATCTTCTCTTCTTTCTGCACACAAAAAGACATCATCCACGAATAAAAGACCCAACAGTGTGTATACTCCTTGCTACCTATTAATGGTATTTCTATCCCTCTTCCTAGTTTTTCTATTCCTTGGAAACATTTCCTTTTTCCATTTCTCTCAAATACAACAAAACAAAATAGGTGACATAGGGCATCGTTGCCTTAGTCCCACCCCATTTTTAACTTTAACTGGTTTTGTATTTCCTAATTGATACGTATAGTAATTATTTTCATATAATTTCTTAATAATATCCACTAAAGCTCTATCCATTCCCAAATTTACTAAATCTATTTCTATTTACTCTATCATACACCTCTATATCTATAAAAATCATAAATAACTGTCAATCTGTATTCCTACTCATATCCATACGTTGTATAACTATAAATAAACTATCTCCTATACGCCTATCCTATCGAAAACCTTTGCATTTCTCCCACTATATTATTTTCTTCCAATCTATTTTGCGATCCTTCCAGCCACCATTTATAAGAAAATTTTATATAACACTGACATTACTGCTGTCTGTCTATAATTGTTTAACTTTCTATGATCCTTATTTTTTTTTTTAAATAGTAGCCTTACTCTTGTATTACTCTCATTACCCAGAAAATCTCTTTTCTGTGCCATCTTATTAAAACATGATAATAGTTTTAATTTTGCCCTATGCCCTAAATTCATTACCATCTCTGCTGCCCATCCATTCAAACCTCTTGCCTTTCCACTTTTCAATTTCTTCCCTACCTCATTCAGTTCATTTTCTATAAACCTAATATTCCCATTACTATATGCTTTAATGTTTGCTATCACTCTGTCCTTCATATCTAACATCTTTTTCTATATCCATTACATACTTATTTAAGATTATCTCTAATTTTTTTCTAGAGCCACACTCTATTCCCTCATCATTTAATAATACTAATTTTCTCACCCCTATATTCCCTCTTTTAATGTATTTCCAAAATTTTTTACTCCCATCTCTTCAACTTTTATTAATATCTTCCAACAATTTACTATTCAATTTCATTCTTTCTATAATTATCTATTTTACCCAATTTCTTTTTTCTAAGTACTTTTCCCATTTAACATTAACATCTTTTTCACTTTCTTTGTTCTTAATAGCACACTTATAACTGTGGGTACAGCACCTCCTTCACATATATCCACAATTTTCATATCTGCAATTTCAGTTATCTGTGATAGAAAAACTATTAAATAAAAAAATTAAAAATTACTAAATATATATATATATCAATTCTTTCATATTATATATACAATATGTACACATTTGTATATATGTGTTAAACATAATACAGTTAGTTGTTGTTTTTTGCGAATTTTGGAATATACGATACGGCTTGGAACCAAGATATGAAGAGGATATTATTCATGCTTATTAATTGAGTAAAAATACAACACATTAATAATTGAGCATTGCTTAAAATAAATTGCATTTTCTTTACAACTATATGTATAATAATAACAATAAACTTTTTTTAGAAAATAGAATTGAATGCAATTCTTTCATAATATATACATATAAAGAATCTTCATTTTTCACATTTGATTGCTTCAAGTAAATTCACATGAAAAAGGAAATAAATTCTGACAGAAATAATGTTAGTAATGTTTAATTAATACCATAGCAAATGGTATTGCAGTATTTTATTTATAAATATAAACTTATTGAATGTAAATATTAATATTGTACTATAATGTATTTATATTTTCAAGTTTTTGTTAAGTTAAAAAATGGAACACTGGGAGGATAAATGTTAACTCCATAAATATTTGTTAATGGTAACCATTTCTATTTTCATTATATGAAATTGCAGGTTCAGTGCTTTTAAATTGGGTGTGAAATTTTATTTAAGTAGTTTATATATAAAATTTGTTCTCAACTATTAACTTTAAAAGAAGATTTAACATTGTCTAAAAAGAAAAGAAAAAAAACTACCAAAAATATTTTTTTAAAAAATGTTAAGTCCATTAAATTTTAATTAGCAATTATTTTTATTTAAAAATTTTAAATATAGTCTTTTACTTTTAAATGATTACACTGGTTTTTATAAGTTTTACTGCTAGCTTTCTTCATGAGTATTGTACCAGTGTTTTTTATATCAGTGTCACATTTTTTTTGTGTAAATGTGTTATTTTTTTAAGCTTTATACAATATGAAATGGTTTATATTGTAAACTTCCTAGTCATCAACCAACTGTAAAGCAGAGAGAGATTTTATCATTTTGTACTACAATTAATCAATCATGAATTTAAAAATCTATATATGTATAATTCATCTTTCATTCTTTAAATAAAGCAAATAAAATCTGCTTAATATAAGTAAGTTTAATGCTAATAACATTATCACAACTTTTTTCTTTTTTTTTTTATTATATAATTCTGCATATACACCTGGGTCTCGTTTTACGCGATAGATAGATTCCTCAGAAAACACGCGCAAACGAAATTGCGCAAAAATAGACGTAACTTACCTTGAAAAGGGGGGGATACGAACTGTGATTTTTCAAAAATCGCGTAAAAGCAAAGCACCAATGTAAAATTACTTTAAAATTCGCGCAAAAAAAAATAAGGAAATAAAATATGACTAATAAAAAATTTCAAATTTGAAAAAAATTGATACAAGACAAACTTTTTTAACTATAATATTTAATTTTATTCAAAACAATATATTTTTATGCATAATTTACAGTACAGTAATTGACATTTTTTTATACACGTTTTAATTATTATCGCTACTTGCCGATAAACAGGTTCGTTTGCAAACTGGTAAAAAATCAGATTCTTCACAAGAGGAAATACAACTAGCGCCAACTTCACTCTCATGTTGTGTTAATGGTTTTCTGGTGACAACGTAATTAGTAATTAATCTTTGAGACGATGATTTTATTAATTGTTTATGAAGCTCGCGATATCCAGACATATTAGCTCTCGTTGGAATTTAAGAGCACGTTCGTGATTAGTGTCATCAATAAGAAAATAATTAAAAATAAACTTGCAGACACTAAATGATTAATAATTGATTACGTTCTTTTTTAAAAAGCAAAAACAAAATGAGATTTAAAATGCAAAATTAACACGCACAATGTTTAAACAACTTTACATTATAATCTTGTAAAATTTAATGTGTGTATACATAAAATGTGGAAATCATGATTTTAATTTCATTATTGCATAAAATCTTACTATTATAAAGCACTGAAAATATTGAAATTACTAAGATGAAAGTCGAATTCCAATAATGTGCTATTACTTTCAATATGACGTAAGTGCGCGAAATTTATTATTTAAAGTAATGGCACATTATCGGAGTTCGACTTCCGGAGAAACGTGAATCGCATAACTTCAAAATCGTGTTAAATAAATTGCGTCAAAAGAGACCCAGGTGTATAACTTTTTTTTTAATTCTGTTTTTTTTTTTTTTTTTCTAAATCAGTTATAGTTTTAAATTTGTATTAATTTAATTTTTTCCCTTAAATATTGTGGAATTGATTCAGAAAAATAAAAAGGAATAAAAAGAAGTGACATATTAAATTTATATTTATGACAGAATTGAATCATTATTTAAAAAAAGGTAATCATCTGAAATCCGGGCACGGCCGCCTGATTGTGTTGTTTATGTGTCAAAACACATAAAAATGTCGTTTGCGGCCGGCCTTACGGCTAATACAACATTTGATATTGTATTAAACCCGTTTAGGCTAAGCCGCTTTACATGACATTGCACAAAAATATTACGGCCTGTTTTGTGCTTCAAAACTATTTACGCGTATTTGTTCTATTCATAGCTGATTATCATATCGTTTGAGGGTGTTTTAATTTCAAGTCTGTACAACTTTTCAAATCTCCATAATAGAGTAATGTCATTTATATTTAAATAATGTTAATTACTAATGATTGTTATATGGTCCCCATCCTTCCCTAAAAAAATGTTAATATGTAAAAAATTGGCAAAGGTTATGTTTGAACACGCTTCGACAAAGCTCACACACTAAGTCACGTTTCAGTGGGGAAAATATATGAGACCAATAAAATGTCTGAGAAGAACATGCAATTTTTTAACTTTTCAGAATTGCCGAGTACAGAAAGTGAGGAGGACTGTGTCCTTCTTTGAGGCATATAATGTCCTCCCAAATACCAGACTTTTTATTACACATAAAATGATAAATAAGTTCAAAAAGTCCAAAGTTTGTGTACTTTTTTTTTTTTTATTTCATTAGAAATTGCCAAGTATTTGGATTATCTTTTTTGCAGCCGGGTTAAAATAAATGTCTATTTTTGTTGACTTTTTGTTAATAATAACAACAAAGTATGAAAGCCCCCCAAAAAGAAGTTTATTGTAGAATACAAAAAAAAAGGTAATTCAAACGAAATATAAATAAAAGCAAAAATTGAGAAAAATTTGTTGAAAAAAAAAAGAAATTATTGACATTTTGTTACAATTATTTTTCCGAGTGTGGGGGTGGGGATTTGAAAACAATTTTTTAACCCCAAAAAACACGAAAGTTACTTTTGATTTAATAAGAATAAAAACAATTTGGTCAACCCAAAAAAAAAAAAAGGTTGAATAAATTAGAAACAATTGCCAAATAATTGCATTATATTTTTTCAGCAGGGTTATAAAACAAGTGGGGTTAAAATAAATGACTATTTTTGTTTACTTTTTGTTAATAATAACAGTTTGAAAGCCCCCCAAAAAGCTGTTTATTGTAGAAGCCAAAAAAAAAAAAGGCTAATTCAAACGAAATATAAATAAAAGTGAAAAAAAGTTGTTTAAAAAAAAAGAAAAATTATTGATTTTTTGTTGCAAGTATTGATCCGAGGGTGAGGGTTTCAAAACAATTTTTGAACCCCCAACAACACAAAAGTTACTTTTGATTTAATAATAATAAGAAAAACAATTTAGTCAACAAAAAAAAAAGGTAGAACAAAGTAGAAACAAGTCGGCAAGGTTAAAACAAGTTTTTTTCGTCATGAAACTGTCCAAAGTTTTAAAATTCAGAAAAATAAACACAAAATTAAATTACCAAAATTTGTTGGATAAAGAAAAATGTCAGGTTAAAAATAAAAAAAACGAAAATGAATATAAAAATTTGTTTAATAAAAAAGAAATCATGTTATAAATGAAATAAAAAAAATTTTTAATCAGAAAAAAAAAAAAAGTTGCGGCGGTCCGGTAACGTTACATTTGATTGATTTTTGTATAGCATCAACGCCCCAAGTGGCGGTGCCCTGATTTCAGATGATTACCAAAAAAAAATTGAACACTTTATATGTACTTTTTCAAAAGTACATTTTGTATGCAGTTTTGTATATATATATTCATGCTATACATATAATATATATATTTTTAAATGAAAAATATATTCTTTCTGTAAATACTTTTTGCCTTCATAATGTGTTTCTCTTTTTATCCGTCTTTAACATCTAGGATATATGGAAATTATCTTTACAAATTTTAGACATCTTCTCTATTGTTGCTGTATTTTATTTCGTAATTTTATATTATTTTTTTATTAACGTAGATAAAAAGTAGCCTTTTAATAAAGATATTTCATACACTTTCAGAATCATGACAGATTTTAGAAATATAAATCTGCATTAGTATTATGTGAAGCTTTAGTAATTATCAAATTTTTGATTTTTAATAGCTATGATTACTTATTCACCTGTAGTGATATTATTTCAAAGAAAATAGTTATCTTTTTTTTTTAATAAATATATCATTATATTGAGATTAATATGTATTAGGTGAAATTTGCAAAACTTTGTTGTTGAATTTTTGCTAAAGGTATTTATAAAATTCTGGATTAAAATTTAGTCACATATATTAAATGGTTATTATTCTCAATTTACATTTCATTTAGGGTTTTTTTTTTTTTTTTTAAGAAATTAAAGCTTTCAAATTGCAATAAATGACAATAGTTTTATTACTTTACTATTTTAATTGATTTCTTATAATTAATACTTAATGGTTATATTATTATCATAGTTGAAAGAATGGAAATTGATTATTTAGTTTAAAGATGATTTAATAATATATTTAAAAGAATTGTATTTTTGAATTGCAAATGGGATGCTTTTAATTAATGTCTGTTCTAAAATTTATCTATTAGGATTTTTTGAAAGAAATACCTTTATATTAATTTTAAAAGTTTATTATAAAACATATGGATTTTGATTATAAAGGAGTTTAAATATTTCGCTGAAGAATTTTCCAAAAAATAAAAAAGAATAATCAGTGAATTGGGTATCAAAAAAATATCCTTAAAGAAAAGATTGCAGAAAGAGATAAATATTTAGAAAAATATTAAGAATTCTCTAATGCATTGAGCAGTTAATATAAGCATAAAATTTAGACACATTACACATTAATAAGTTTTTTATTTTTCTGGAAAATGATGTCTTCATGAGAATGCTTGACACTAATAATCATTTATCATTGTTTTTGTAATCAATTGTTATATTTTTTAGGGATTTGGCAGCTAGAAATTGTTTAGTAGGGGAAAATCATCTGGTGAAAGTGGCAGATTTTGGTTTGGCAAGGTTAACTAGAGATGATACTTATACTGCTCATGCTGGGGCAAAATTTCCTATTAAATGGACTGCTCCTGAAGGTCTTGCTTATAATAAATTCTCCACAAAATCAGATGTATGGGGTAAGTGTTAATTCGTTTCATTTATGCAATACGACTATCATTATAAAATATATTGTTATAGTAAATAATTTTATCATTAAAAAAAAAAAAGAAATACAATTTTATTTTATTTTTCTTCATATTATCTTGGTTCTGCCAAATTCTCTAAGAAATTATTTATAGAACTACATGTTTGTATGTTTGTTGTTTTTTTTTTAGTGCTAAAATATGAAAAATGTGAAAATTTAACAAATTATTTTAATTATAGTATCAGCCTTTGGAAATTAATATGATTAAGTATGAGTTGTTTGAATTTTTGGCAATAAACATTAATTGAATTACTTGATAGTTACCATTTTAAACTATAAAAGCAATTTTTTAATGAATTATTTCAAATATTCACAATATGTCCCAATGAAAAGAAGACTGTTCTCTCTCCAAGCTGCCATTAGCACCATCTTTTTTGAATCAATGCATATGTTACATAGCAACTTAGTTTAACTATTTTCCACAAAAATTTCAACGCGCTAGTATATCTGGATCATAAGTTATTACTTGAAATATGATAATATGTATCATAACGTAGCCTATGATGGAAATGTGCGCTAACATTAAATTTTGTTTTAAATTGGGCAAAACTGTGACTGAAATTTGAAATAATGCA
This sequence comes from Epiperipatus broadwayi, assembly GCA_028023455.1. NCBI lineage: Eukaryota > Metazoa > Onychophora > Udeonychophora > Euonychophora > Peripatidae > Epiperipatus > Epiperipatus broadwayi. The sequence continues at coordinate 3,098,525 of JAQFVV010012504.1, read as the reverse complement.
AATTGTGTATGGCAGTGAAGCTATAAAGTGATTCAAGATTTCATAAAAGCAGAAAGAAATGTACAAAACACTATCATATTTCATATCATAACACATTGATTTTGAATTTGGCAACTATATTTTTTCTTCCAGAGAGCCAATCTGCATGCATGAGCATTCTACCAGTACTACCTATTATTCTTTCTTTGCTCATATTTAAATAGTTAGTTCTTGAATAAAGTGAAAAGGATTATTGTTCTTAAACATAAAAAATGAATCTATGATCTGCATTTCTATGCTTATTGTAATAATATGTCTTTTTTTTTTTCTCTTCTTTAATATTTTTATCAATAGTTTTAGAAGTAAAAATTAGAAAACATATGTTTCTTTATGAATTTATTAAAAACATAATTACTATAACATACTTGTTAATTCTTAATTTAGTAATGAAAAGAGGAGAAACTAAATAAACTTTGAAAAAAAATGTAATAATGAAGGTGATTGATTCATTCATTTAAACAATTAATAGTTATAGTCATTGCCAAGGAGAGAATATAATTGAATATAATATCTATTTTATTTTATTTTGATTATAGAACTATAATGATCAAGATTATATTTGAGCCAATGAAATTCTTTGAAAAGAAAACAGATATTTATAAATAATAAGTCAGTGTTAGAAAAATTTTAAGAAATAAAATCATTAATTAGTTTATCATATGTGATTGGCTTGTATTACTTTTTATACTTATTAATGTTTTATTATTTAAGATTAAATTAAGTTGTCAAAATAATTATCATTTATTAATAGACTTTTGGAATTATTTGCTGTGACTGAATTTTAAAATATTAGTCATGAAGTAAAATAGAAATATTTTTATGCCACAAGCATATGCTGATATTTGTGTCTAAGTTATATTTTTTTCCTAATTATTTCTTACTCTATCTTTTTTTTTAAATATTTCTGAGAAAATGTAAATTATATTAATGAACTTGATAAGTTCTCAATCTTTTTGACTGCTGATGTTTTGTTAAGAGTTTGATTTAGTCATTTTTAAATGTTTGGCATTTTTGTCAAATTGTAATTAAAGAAATACTTATTTGAAAATTTGTATTATTAAATAGACTTTTAGTACATTCTTATTCAAGGTTTACTTAAGATATGGATTGATATTCAATTCCAGATTAACCTAGAGATCGCAATATGAGGTATTATCAAAGATTATATAATGGAAAAATTGAATGATACATTCTTCGATAAACTTTTTTATGAAAATTATTTTGTTTTTAATAAACTTTGGACCCTTCTCTATATCTCCCTGTGCTAGATATTTAAAACAATATAACATACTTTCTCAGGTTGATTAAGAATTCCCTAGAATTTACTCATTTCACCTTATAAATCTCTCGGAGATTTTGTTAAAGCTAATTCTTAAACAAAAAATTTAAAGTCATGAATTCCAACATGGGAAGCTCATATGATTCAGTCATTTTGCCATCTTCATTTTTATGACTGCCAAATATCATCTGAATAAGATATATAATGTGCACTTAAATTATTTTTAGACCCTTGATCCAAAATAAAAATAAATTGAGAATTGTTAAAGAGAAGCTCATAGTTATTTTCTGAGTACAGATGGATGGTGTTGAAACATTGAAATGTCTTATTTACTTTTTTTTTTCATTCACTATGAATGAATCTATGAAAAACAAACAAATGTATTGAATGATTTTTTTTTTTAAGATTCAACAACAACTGTGTATATAACACTTTCCTATGATCAGCATAGATATTCTGAATCAATGAATTGCAGCTGCAATCCAAAGAAATTAATGTGGATATGTTGCATCATATATGATAATAGTTGGAATATTGTTGGATATTTTATTTATAATTAATTGTGTTCATAAATGTGTATAACTTTTCTGGTAAGCTTAAATTTATCATGATCATTTGTGTATATGCTATAAATTCTCAACATCTCTATGGTTAATATTTTATAAGAAGTCATATTTTACTGAAGATAATTCAATTTTTTTTAAAAAAAGTGCTCATGATTAGTATTTATATTTTGAACATTCTAAACTATCATATTTTTTAATATTTAATTGATCTTTAGTGTGCTTTTTTTTTTTAATAATAATAATTTTATATTGAAAATATATTAGTGTTGGTGTTAAATATCTATATATATATTTTAATATCTTCTAGTCAGATTTTCATTATTACTCTGACTTTTTAATACTGTATTGTTGTTTTTTATTCTTTATTTATTAAGAATTGTAAATATTTATATTTTTATCCATCACTAATATTTTATCCAACTAGTAATTCAAAACCTTTTAATTATTTTATATATTTCATATTGGATATCTTTATTTTAATTAATAATGCTTGAAAATTTGCTGTATGCAGTTATAATTAATTTTTTAATTGATCTAAATTTTCTGGGTTTTTTTTTTTTTTTTGAGTAGTTAAAATTATTATATTGAGGTGCATATATATATAAATCATTTATTTGATAAAGTTAAAAAAAAATTTCAAAGATTTAAAAATATCCAGGTATACATATGTGTTCCCCTAAATATGTATATATAATTTGAATCTGTACATAATCTTACTACAATTTTATATATCTATATATAAAGCAAATAAAAATATTTTCTGAAATGTAATTAATATGTATACCTATACATATATAGTTTATCTAAAATACAAGAAACTAAATCCTACATATGATATAGAATAAAATATCTTTATATAACAACAAAATAATAGATGACAATAGTTGTAATATATTCATAACATAAAAAAGCTCTTTTTGGCAATTTTTAATTTTTGCCCTTTTAATAAGTCTTGGTTAACTACAAAAAAACAACCTATATTGCATACATAGGACGTCTATTGGCTCTATATAAAATTAACACAAGCCTATAATTATGCTTTAGTATCTTTATAATAACACCCATTATATAACCCTCATTCATTTTTCATTATCCAATTATTAGTTAAATTAATTGACATTTTATAAATGTTCATACAATTATTTCTGTTATAATTAATGTAATTAGTTTCATATATCTTCCTTCTATTAATTTCTTTAATATAATTTAATGGGCTTATATTCTTAACACAATCTATTCTATGTCCATATTTTAAGTAGTGAACATATAATGCAGATCTGTTATCTCTCCTATTAATAGCATTATTATGTTCTTTAGCCCTTTCTTCTAATTGTTTCACTGTATGTCCATAATAAACCATACTACAAACCCCACAAGTAATTTTATATACTATACCTTTTTTATGTTTTATATCATCTTTTATTTTATAATTTCCTACTAATATATCAAGATTTTTACTATTTGACCATCCTATTGTAATATTTTTATCTATATAATTTTTATTTTGTAAAAATGTATGATAAATTTTAGAAACATATGAAAGTTTTACCCATTTTATATTGTCTGATTCATGATTATATTACAGCTATTGTCATATATTATTTTGTTGTTTAATAAAGATATTTTATTCTATGTCATATTTAGGATTTATTTTTAATTTACAAAAGTAACATAAAGGATTTAGTTTCTTGTATTTTAGATGTTCGAATTATAACGTTTAAGAATTTGTTAATCAACATTTATGGATATATATGAAGGGCAAGCTTGATTTAAAGGAGATGGGAATAAAAGAATTGACTAGATTGTGTTTACATATAGAGAAAATTAAAGGACAATTAACATATTTAAATAATTGTAGAGATTATAACATTGTTCCTAAAGCTTGTAAAATTTACGTTAAAGGTAATTAAAAGATATCAAATAACTGAAAATTAAAGCAAAAATTAGAAAATTATATTTTGAAAACTTTTATAAATGAAAAATATAATATATTAATTGGTAGTATAAATAAATTTAAATGTTTAAGAAAACTTACAAAATCATTATTAAGGAAATTAAATGTGTGGGATAAATTTACAGCTTTTTTATACAACTATAGAATTAAATGGAGTCAAAGAATATATATTAAATATAATAAAAAATGGATGTGGAAGAAATATTGGTGTAAAGGTTTATATATGGATATAAAAGATAAACTGTGTTATGAATATATTAATTACAACAAGGAGACTGGATAATTTCATAAATTTTTTGTAGAGCAAAATATTCTATTAAGTAAAAGTCCGTCTTTTATACCATTTGTGGATAATGATATTAAAAAGAGAATAACTACAGATATAGAGTTGGCAAATAAATATTTCTATGGAAGATAAGAAGAAATTAAATTATTTATTGAACAAACTATTATATGATACAAAACTTCTAAGAAAGAATATAAATATAAAAGGATTACTAAAGAAATATATGTAAAAATGAAAAAATAACAATATATAAAGAGGATAAAGGTAGTAGATTTGTGGTTTTATATTCTAAGGATTATATAGATAGGATAGAGTGTGAAATAGTAAAAAAAGGGATATGAAAGATTTTCAAAAGGCCCTAGTAACATGATAAAAAATAAATATATAAAATTATTACAAAAAAATGGAAGTGAAAAAAAATAATTAATACAAATCAATTAAATTTTTATATCCTCCTTCTTATGAAAATCCATTTTTATTTACTAAGATAAAAACTCATAAAGAGAATAATCCATTAAGATTATTGTTTAATTTTACTGATTTTGTTCTGTAGAGATTTTGTAAATATTTAAATAAATGGATAGTAAAAATTACTGGTTATGGAGAGTTTTGCATTAAAAATACAGAGGCTATTATAAATAAGTTAAATATGACAAAATTGAATAGAAACCAAAGTATATTTGTAATGGATATTGAGAAGATTTATCCTAGCATTCCAAGAATAAAAAGTATAGAAATATTAATATAGAAATTATATATGCATATTAATGATACAGAGGTAATTAATATTATAGAAGGTTTAATTCTAATATATAATAGTTTATATTTTAAATATAATAATGAATATTGGAGTATACATCAGAGATGGGTAATGGGGTGTGCAATTAGCGGATTAATGTCGTCAATATTTATCAATGGAAATGGAAATGAAAATTGTTAATAATAGAATAGAAAATGAAGATATAATGCATTACTTTAGGTATGTTGATGATATATTAATAATTGGTAATAAAAAAATTATAAAGAAGACTTATAGTGAACTTAATAATAATATGGATAATATAAAATTTACAATTATAGAGATAGAGATAGATGATAATAATATGATTATTTTAAAACACTTCATTAAAGAAGATAAATTTAAAAAAATTATTTCTATGGATTTGCAGCAGGCATGGATACAGAAAATAGCAGTTATTAAAAATTTTAAAAACAAAAATGACAAATATAACACTGATAGAAAGATAGCTACTTTACAAAAAGAGCAATTTATAAAATTGTATAATAGTTACAGATATAACCCTAGAAGTATTAGAAATATATTATTTAATTATAAACAATATAATCTGGGTAATAATAGTGAATCAGACTATATAAAATGGGTAAAACTTTCATATGTTCCTAAAATTTATCATACATTTTTAAAAAATAAAAATTATATAGATAAAAATATTAAAATAGGATGGTCAAATAGTAAAAATCTTGATATATTAGTAGGGAATTATAAAATAAAAGATGATATAAAAAAGGTATAGTATATAAAATTACTTGTGGGGTTTGCATTATGGTTTATTATGAACATACAGCGAAACAATTAGAAGGGCTAGAGAACATAATAATGTTATTAATAGGAGAGATGACAGATCTGCATTATATGTTCACTACTTAAAATATGGACATAGAATAGATTGTATTAAGAATATATGCCCATTAAATTATATTAAAGAAATTAATAGAAGGAAAATATATGAAACTAATTACATTAATTATAACAGAAATAATTGTATGCACATTTATAAAATGTCAATTAATTTAACTAATAATTGGATAATGAAAAACGAATGTAGGGTTATATAATGTGTGTTATAAAGATATTAAAACATAATTATAGGCTTGTGTTGATAGAGCCAGTAGATGTCGCTATGTATGCAATATAGGTTGTTTTTTTGTAGTTAACCAAGACATATTGAAAAGGACAAAAATTAAAAATTGTCGAAAAGAGCTTTTTTATGTTATGATTATATTACAGCTATTGTCATATATTATTTTGTTATTATATCTCCAACTATTATCTTAAATATTTTCAACTTAATGAAAAACTGATACTTTCAGGGTTTTACAAATACTTTTTCTGGAGTTTGATAATTGTCTTTATTAAAATTATATTTTAATATGCGGTGAAAAAAGAAAAGATAGTAAAGTTTTGCTAAATAAGAATTTTAATAGATAAAATTATTTTTTAATAGTTTCTATTTATTTTGTATTATATATTCAGTATATCACACGTGGGCTTTACTTATTTTGTTTTTTAAATGTATAATCACATGTTATTTTACTTTTTTAATGTATGGACAACATATTTATAATAAGTTTAACTTTATTTTTAAATAATCTTTATCTGGGTATAAACTATGTTTATTTATAGCATTTGGTATTCTTTTATGGGAGATTGCTACCTATGGGATGTCTCCCTATCCTGGAATTGATCTCACTGAAGTATATCAACTCTTGGAAAGTAATTATCGAATGGAATGTCCACCAGGCTGTCCACCTAATGTTTATGACTTAATGATGAAATGTAAGTAAATTATCTTTTTTTTTTTTTTGGGAATTTATATTTTAGCTATTTCTTTTGCTTAAAATTTTTATTGTATTCTTTTAGTCATTGATTTATTTAGAAACTTAATTTTATTACATATCTGAGTTTTTTTTCATACTGTAATTTAAAATTAATATTTATAAGAAACATTTGTCAATATTATGACAGTATTTTTTTTTCACAAAAAAAAAAAAAGGACTAAAGCACACTTTAAAAATAAATCAAAAAAGTTGTTGACTTTATAGATAACCATCACAACTCTTGTTGCACAAGTTTTAATTTAGTCAGTTTTAATCTGATATCTTAAAAAAAAGTAATATTTTTGCTTTCTAAATATACATATTTAGAAGTTTAAGCAATCAGCAGATATGTAGTTAATGTTATCATAGTTTATATAAATGCTTCAATAATATGCTGACACAAATGTTTAATAATTCTTTTTTTTCCCCTCTATACCTTTATATTCAAAAAATTTCATTCATTGATTGTGACTAGATGAAGTTTATATTAATGCCATTGGTAGGCTTTAAGAATTTTTTTTTTTAAAAATACTTTTACTACAGTAATTTAGGGCCAGCAATCACCATATCACTTAATATCAAAGATAAATTACATGCTTTAATGTTTATGGTACCTAGTTTATGGTACCTAACAAATCTAATAACACAACTCTCATTTGTAATTGATATGAAATTATTAAATTTTGAAGAAATTTAGAAACTTTTTTTAGACTTATATTTTCTATAAATGGAATTGTTTAGATTTCTTCTTTACTCAGCTACATCATGGCTGGTAAAAATATACATTAACTATGATGCTAATGACAAATCTCGTTATTTTTTATATTTTATTTAGCCTTTATTCCTTTTCAATAATAGTTCTCCATAAAAGAGCTTAAAATTTTTCTAAGAAACCTAAAGTTTTGTTAAAGATTTTGATAGTTTTATTTATTTTTAGTTTGTCTCAATTGTATCCATGATAGTAATGTTCTACCTTGTAATACCCTCTCAGTTCATTCAGGGGGGGGGGGTTCATTTTCTACAATGCTTATTAATCTGGTTTTTATATCAAAAATATTTTTGAAAAATCTAATATATAATCCTCTTTTTTTTTTTTCAACACTATTTGTGTGTCTTATTTATTCTTTGGTCTATTTGTTTGTCTTATTTATTCTTTGGTAGTCTTGATACTAGTTTGGATCGGTTACTGCATTATCATTGACCAAATTAATTAGAATTAAAAAATTTTCTCCAGTGATAATTTTTTTAAAAAAAGCAATAATGGAATATTAATCTTCACTCATTGTATCATAAAATAAAGAAGCCATAAACACACTTAACAAAATTTTAACTAACTTTGAATTTCAACAAGATATATGTATTTATCAGAATCATAAAGCTTCTAATTAATTTAGCAAAGTTAATTATAATTAGCTTTGCATGCCACACGTTTCTTCATTTATTTATATGTATATAATAATTTCAAATAACAATAAATGCTACTAATAGTAACCATACTAATCTTGTATGGGTAACTTTATTATAATGGGAAAATTTATTGGTAAATCTGAAATTATGTAATGTGTTATGATATTGTTAACCTGAAAAAATGTGTAGTTAAACTATTATACAGTATTCAATTATATTGATATTATTGCTTCCTCTTTAACAAACTTTTTTACCTAATTCATTCAAATAAATTTTTATCATTGTTTTGTGGCAGTGGTTTAAATAATCCATAATTAAATTGTTTTCTGGACCAGATGCATTGTTTAGCCTATCCTATTTGACTTCTGTCAATTGAGAACATGAATATAGTTTTAAATCAACAATTTTAAGATTCATTATACAAATTTAGCTTTTATTAATGTATTTAATTTTTAATATTTTTTAATTTTGAATATATTTATTATTGAATAAGTATAATATTAAACCAATGGAGAAAAAATCTCTTATGATGTGTGTGTATTTATATATAAATATATATATATTCTAAAAGGTTGGAGGTGGAATCCAGGAGAAAGACCATCGTTTAAAGAAATACATCATGCATTAGAGAACATGTTCCAAAACTCCAATATTGATGAAGGTAAATAATATTTTAATTGTTTAATGGTTGATAGTTTTAGTAAGCTTTTTTTTTTTTTGTTTGTGTAATTAATATTACAAAAATCTATTACAGTCTGATATTTTTACATTTTCTATATTAATAGAAATTCTCTAGTAAAACTTTTCTAAGTACTAAATCATTATCTAGGGTAGTGAGCAATAGTAAAAAAAAAAAAAAAAGTAGTGTCTAAACTACACTAAAGTATTTTTTACAAATATAATTAATTAATAATATTACAAATTCTTTATTTTTAAATTTGTATGCTTTTTCTCATTTAGATAAGTTTCAATTATTCTTGGATGTTCATATTCACTAGAAGAATAAATAATATATGTATATTGTAAAAAATATCTAAGACAACAAATTTCATAATTATTAATGTTAAGGTTAAAGTTAATATTTTTATTATAAATTATTTTTTATGTACATATTATGCTCATCCTTAAGCATGCCCATTGTTTATATGATTGTATATTGTAAAAAATATCTAAGACAATAAATTTTGTAATTGTTAGTTAATGTTAATGAAAAAGTTAATATTTTTTTTATAAATTATCTTTCGCATTCGTATTAATGTTAAAGCTACATTATACTCATTCTTAAGCATGTCCATTGTTTATATTACTATTTTTATCAGAATTGGATTAATGAAAGTGAAATTAATCTTATTTTAATGTGAATCTCTTTTTAATCTAGGAATTATAAATATTCTCATTGGCTATGATTGTAGTTCTCATAGAGCACTCATCATATCTACATAGGAGAACTGAGGCTTTAAATTGGATTTTATAAAGTTTTGTGTTTTCATGGTCTCTGAAACTTTTTTTTTTTCATTATTAAAAGTATGAATTAATTTTTTTAGCAATTATTTAATCTTTAGTAGACCTTTTATGCTTTTTTTACAAGGTTTGGCTCAATCTGGATTGAATTGCTGATATCTTTAATATTAAGAGGGAATTGGAAGAATGTTATTATTTTTTCTAAGTTTCAATAAATTACAGTTACATTTATTCCAAGCATGATGAGGTTTCTTTTAATTTAAAAAAAAAACAGTTTAGTGAAATTTGACTTATGTTAACAGTGTGTGTGTGCGTAGAAAGGGTGGGAGGAGATCTAATATAATAAGGTCAGTAAGCTATTATACATTGAAATTATCAGGGATCTTTCTCTTTTTTCTATTTGCCTGAATGGACTTTTTTTTATTCAGCATTATAAAGTCTTGGTTGCATTATCACCAAAGGTTTTTATGGGATTATAAGTCATCCTTGAATGTTACAAGAATCTGTAAGTCGAGGAATTAACAACCTTTTTTTTATTGGGACATTTTTAAACATTGATTACTTAGAGATTGATGTATTTGTAATGATTACTCTATCTTTTGGGTTATCTTTAACAGAAGTGTTTTATTAGATGATTTGAAGTAAAGATTAGCTATTTCTATGCTTAAGCATTGAAATAGAATGTTATATAGCAGTGAAGCACTTAAATGGCATATTTCTATGTATTTGCATAGAAATTACACCCTCAAATAGTTTCAACAAGCTAAGAGTAAATAACCATCGGTTTTTTGCCAATGTGAATCAGGAAATTGTTATGTAGTTGAGCATTATTAATGAATGATATGCTTCCTGCAGTATAACACTCAGTATTGTAGTATAAGTTTTCATAAAATAATTTTAGATCTTTTTCAGTTTTAGAGATGTCTTTATAGAGAACATAGTGACAAGGTATTCCATACTGCTACCACCATATAATCACTTTACATTTTTAAAACTTAGAACTTTTTCTTAGTAATTAGACTGTAGTTATATTCTGTAAAACTTACTAACTTTGTGAGGCAAATTATTTCACATACAGATGCATTTTACTTTCTATGTAGAGTATGGAGAGACTATCTTTCATCCACTGAAATTTTTTTGGTTGATAAAAAGATTGAAATAGGAAAGACTATTTTCCTAATTTTAATACTAGTATTATAAGATATGTGTTGTTAACAGTTTTATATATATATATAACGATTGATTTTATGTTTTGAAAATTGAATCTGAATTGCAAATTATTATTGTTGTTAAAAATTTGATAACTTGTACATTTTAATATTTTTTCTTGTCAAAATATATTGCTGGATAATTATTAAAATCATGATAATTAAAGCCATTATCGGTTTATATTTTTATTATTGATTTTTTTATGTTTGGCAATTAATTAAGAAATGAGATGAATTAGTATAAACTAATAAATTTTTTACATTAATTTTCAATTAATATTTTATAGATTATCACAATTGTTTTTGTACTAAATGAAGAACCTATCTTATTGTATTTAAAAACTTGATCACCTATCTTATTGTATTTAAAAACTTGATCACTCTGTTAAACTTCCCTGTATGGTTTAATGTAGCGGTAGCATGTTGAATTTTTGAGTCCATGTCTATGATTTGTGGCTAATTTGTTACAGACTTCATATGAACTCTATCAATAAACTTCAATTATTTTCCTCTTCATGGTTTAGTGCACTGGTAAAATGGCAGTCTAGATCTTGAGTTTCATGGATTGCAGTTCAATTCTATGATTTCTGTTGCTCAAATTTTATGTGAACTCTTGAGCAGCAAACAATTTGATTATTTTTATATACATTATAACAGTAGAAAATATAGAAGTATATAAAGAGTGATGGAAGTCATCCCAACCAAGCGTCCAAAGTAAATAAAAATGAATAATAGTAAAGAATTGGCATTCAGAAGGCATTTTAAAAGTAATATATATTTTATAAATATAGTATAACCAATATTCCTCATTAATAATCAACAGCCAACCCTTGTGACTGATTAAAATAAGTACTCTATAAAATTTACACTAATTGTGTTACAACCAATGCCAAACTTAGAGCATATAAAAGAAATTATTAGTATTTTATCTGCAGGCATATAATTTGAGAGCTAAAATATTTACTATAATAAATCTTAAAAAATGTTGAGATCTTAATATCATACTAATCATTATTAATACTCTTGTCCATCTGGTACCTTGAGTGTACTAGCAATCAGTAAATTGATTATTATAATAAAAAAAATAAGTGAAGTATGTGAACTTTAAAAAAGGTGATCTTTACTTTTGCACTATTCAGAGAATTCTCAGAATGTCTACACACATTTGTATTCCCTCACCTATATATTGCAAAATACTGTTATGCTTGAAACTAGCCAGGGATTGTAAGAACTGAATTGTGGACAAAAGAAAGTAGATATATCTAAAACTTAATCTATATTACATCTAATAATTTCACTTGAATAATAAAATAATGATCAACAAATTTAATAGGTAAAAATAACAATAAAATGAAATTCAAGATCTGATGGGTACTGTTAAGATGTAAATACATCATTCTGATTTTGATTTACAAATAGATATTTCCATAAATTAACAAACAAAGCTATACATCTTAGCATTGTTTAAATTTTAGTTTACAAATATATATAAATTGTACATAGTGAAAATTTGTATGCACACGAGTGCAGATCTAATAGTATAAATATTCCCATTGTTAATAAACTAATAAATATTCTATTTTAACTTTACGTCAGTTATAAATGAATTTAGATATGGTGTCTATGCTACTATATAAAAATAATTCAACCATTAATAAGTTAATATTTTCCTATGTGAACAATATATACATAATTTTAGGTATATGCACACATTGTGTGTGCACTTTAATAAATATTTTTTTTGTTAATCATATATGCCAATATTATTCTATATTAATAATGAGCAAAGCATACACACACGTGCTTGTTCTAATGTAAAATATTTTGATTACTGATTCTAATTATGTTTATCTTCTAACAAATTACAACTTTTAAAATGTTAAACAAACTTTTTTAAAAAAAAAAATACTTCTTTCAAAATCCTGCATGAAAGTTCTTTTGTTCTAATTTTGAGAACTTTTTTCTTCCAAATCCATTTATATTTCATAATTATTTTAATTTTATTCAAAATTGTTTATTTCATTAAATTTGTATAAGTTAAATACTTTTCATTTAGGCAATAACTTTTGTTCTCTAACTTTGAGAAAGTTTTTCCCAAATCTATTTCCATCAGATAATTATTTTAATTTCATTTAATTTTTTTTTTTTTTTTATGTAAAGTTATTGTAAGAAATTTTCATCCTTTTTTAAAATAATTTCCAATAAAATAGCTTACATGGAATAGATTTTTTTGTGTGTGTTTTTAGAGCTAATATTCACAAACTGTGCGACTGACTAATTCTTTTCTTTGTGTTTCCGTGCAAATATTGAATAAAGCAGCACATATAGAATGTATAGTAATGGAGGTCCATGATAATAAGCATATATGATGGAAGCATTGGTGGTCCTCATATTTATTTTGCTTCTATAACTTGCTGGATTGCAACCAAGCAAACAGTTAATCTCTCACATATTAGGCTATGAATTCACAGAGAAGGCATCTATATTTCTCTGGAAGTTCAAATGCGATCAACATGGAGATTGTCGACGGTTCTTCAGAGCTTACTTTCAACTCATACTACAACTGCATTCTCTAAAATCTCAAGATAATAATCAAATTGATTTAAACCTACTATGTAAATAAGCATTTTATATAGCGCTATGTTTATAATTGTAATAAATTTAAAGATCAGCCAATTGTGCATGTAAAAAGCGCATGCACAATAACTTGAAAGGCTGATCTTTAAATGTATTAAACCTACTATATATAATCTATAATGGAATTTGAAAAAAGGATAATTAAATAAGTTTGTTTCTATCTTGATTAATAAAACTAGATAATTTAAATTATATCACCTTGTTTTTCGATTTACATTAATTAAAATCAATTAGTTAAAAAAGAAATTAATTCTTTAACTAAAAACAGATTACAGGATTATAAAGAAAAAAGTAATCTGTTCTTCAGAAATATTTTATATTTGTCAAAATCAGAAAAGTAAAAACAATTTGCTCTAAATTCCAATTTATACTTTTTGAATAAATAAATACAGTGAATTTTGTTGTATTCATTTCTAATTTTCCTTGCAAACTATATATACATATGCATGCATACACTGCTATGCTATGTGCTATGAGATCAATTCTGTCTTAATATATAATGCCTATATAGACTAATTAATTAAAAGAAAAACTAATTCATAGCAAAAAATCAATGTTTTTTTTAGCATTGTTCTTTATTCATGAGTCCATATGCAGTATAAAACTTTGCTGTGTTAGTATTTAACATAGATTGCCTTTTTGAGAAAAAATATGAATATGTTATCAGTTTTTTATTAATTGTATATTGTTAAATTAATGGAATCTTAATATTATTTCAGTAGTCTTTGATGTACTGTTTGGGTACTAATCAAAATTTATTATTTTTTCATATGTATTTTAATTGATTATTTGCTAATAATTTATGAGATGACTTTATAATATACTTAAAATTTTGATTTCTTTAAGCATATCCATTTTTTATTTCAGTCACTATAAATTATTCAATTAGAGTATTTCATTTTAAGCATAAACTATCGTTTTTCTAAAAGAGTTTAAAAGGCTTTTTGAAATTATCTTATGACTAAAGTCATTAAAGTATGTAATTTCTGATCTAACTAGTCTAACTTTAAACCATTAAAATTATTTTTACTTTCATAATCAGAATGAAAGATGATCATTGGGTGGATATAGTATATTTATTTGTATTACTATCTAATATTCATCAATTTGCTCAATACTTTCATTGTTTTGATTTTAATGTAGAGATAGAGAAGTCATTATTATCTAATGCAAATTAATATTAATTTATGTAATGTTTTAAATTTGATGTATTACATTCTTTTTCCAAAGTTAGCTTTTGAAATTATTAAAATGAATAGCTGCTGTTTTACATATCTGAATATATAAATAAATCACACAATATAATATAAAATAAAATATTATATTACAGCTATATATGTGTGTGTGTGTAATAATATTATGATTCGATGTCTGTATTTTTAAAGCAATATACGTAATTATATAACTGAATATTTGTAAATACAGTAACTTAATAATTAAAAAATATTTTATCCACTTAGGAGCGCTTTCGATTAATCGAAAGCGCTCCTAAGTGGATAAAATATTTTTTAATTATTAAGTTACTGTATTTACAAATATTCAGTTATATAATTACACATATATATATATATATATAATACAGAAAAGTTCTTGTATGTTATATTTGTAAGTATTTGAATTGTTTTATTGGTTCTAATTAATTTTGTATATAAAAAAGATAGATGTTGCTATGTATGCAATGTGAATTGAAGATTTAAAATAGTATACATCTCATTGATAAGGACTAAAAATATTTGTTGAAAAAAGCCATTGCATTATTTTTATAATATATGTGTATATATATAGTTATTGTTATTATATAATATTTTATTTTATATTGTGTGATTTATTTAAAAATATATGGAAAAACAGCAGAATGAATTAAATTTCTTTACATTTTTTTGATAGTCTAATTATATAAGCAGTATAATCAGTATAAAATGAGCACTGAATAGCTATAGTAAAAAATAATATCTCCTGATAAAAAAATAAGTTAGCTAGAAATTCGTTACGAAAATATATTTGTGCTACTATTTGTTTGTTTACTTTTTGCTTGAATGATTACCACTATCCAATGAAGATGGATGTAAATTTAAAAAATTGTACAATGCTTATTTTTAGTATAAATCAATTATGTATATATAAATAGAGTTATTCCTATCAGCTTGTATATAGAAGTAGTGATATTTAATTGTGTTGGAATAATATTAGTAAGCACATTTTTGTACACATTATATTTTATATTGAATTATCTATGCTGTACCTTAATATCACTTTATTAATCATAGTGATTTTTTTTTTGAATAAAGTTGTTTTGTTTTTTTTATTTAGTTAATATTTTCAGTTAATTGAATAAAATATATAGAGAGACATTTATTAATTAATAAAGAATGTATCATAATTATATCTAAATGTACAGTAATTAGATATTGATTTTTATTTTTTAAGATTCATCAGTAGATTTTATGAATTTTTTATTTACTGTTTT
Organism: Epiperipatus broadwayi; assembly: GCA_028023455.1. NCBI lineage: Eukaryota > Metazoa > Onychophora > Udeonychophora > Euonychophora > Peripatidae > Epiperipatus > Epiperipatus broadwayi. The sequence goes on along the minus strand of JAQFVV010012504.1, from coordinate 3,082,602 downwards.
TTTATTTCTTGCATATAAAATTATAGGAAGAATAAACATTTTATTTCAGAGAGAAAAAAAAAATGACACCAGTTTTTGTAGTTAAAATGATAATTATAGATTGTGAATCATATTAAATAGTTATTAAATTTTTTTATACACTTTTGAATATTTTTTTTTTCAATAAATTAAATTTAAAAAAATTGTGATCATAAAGGTGTATTATATTGTTAGACATTGAAATTGCATTTTGTATAGATGTTTACGTAAAAAAAATTTACAACTAGTAACTTTATTTTGGTAATATTTTTTAGAAGTGTTGATTTGTTTAGAAAAATAATCATTTCTAAAAAATATTTTTAAATTTCATAGAATTTTTTATATTTTTACCTTCAAACCTTGTTTATATGAAATAAAGTTAGCAAATAATTTGTTGCTTGGGAGATCATATGATGTTCAAATGCTGAAGTGGTAGAACAAAACTATAATCCATAGATCTTTAGCTTTCAAATCTGCTAATATACAAATCACTTAAAATGTTGATGGAAATATTAGAGATCTTCAACAGTTTTTTATGTCAACTGGATTTTGTATTAGTTGTTATACAATATTAAAATTACAACAGTATGTATAAAAATTTATCTCGTGTTAGCCATATAATTTAAAAAAATAGTAAAAAACTAATCAGCATTTTTTCAATCATCAGCATTTTCAATCATTATCAATGCAGTGCGGGATGAAAATCTCCCTGCATTTAATCCAGTTTCTTCTATTCATATCTTTTTTTCCCACTTCACACCAGCAAACTTCCCTATTTCATCCATCCACCTTTTATAATGTTTTGGGATTCAGTTTAAACGTGTCCATCTATTATCATCTCTTCTATCAATATATGCAGCCCAGCTCCATTTCAATCTTAATTTTTTTAATGATGTGAGATTTACTTGTTTATTTTCAATTTCTTCTTATTACTCCTATGACATATCTCTCAAAACTTCGTTGAGTGGTCTGAAATCTCTGAATTGATACTTTATTAAGTGCCAAGTTTTGGATTATAAATAAGAATTGGTACAATATGTGCATTTAAAACTTTTCCTTTTCCAATAATATTTCCTTTTATTTATTTTTTTTGATTTTTGCAAACTTTTTAATCTCAAAAGCTTTTATTTATGAAAAATAATGTTTACATGCTTATAAAAGACAGAAAAAATTATGTTTTACACATCTTCAACAGTCTGGGACCATTTGTATATTGATTATCTTCTGATAAATAATAGTAAACTGATGTAGCTTTACCATTCACCTATCAACATTGATGCAAATTGAATTTATTATTCATCTTTTGCTTAGCTACTACTGATTCGGTGGATCTGGTACATCTTTTAACTTCCACGTTTCATTATACAAGAATTTTGATGCAATGATAAAGTCTCTGTTTTTTACTTTCCTAATAGTGTTCATGAAAAGACTGACTGGTTCAGGGACAGGCACTGTGAACAATAGCCTATATCTAACATTCCATATAGCATGTACAATAAAGATGGAAAGTCTAATAATAGGAAACTGTTTAGTTTGTAAGGCTTCTTTTATCGACATGATTTTATAGTAATTCACCTTTAAGTTTTGGTATATGGCTAAATTTATTTTACTGAGTCCAGGGCATGAGTAAATTATATGGTTGAATGACTCTTCTTGCCTTTTACATATTTGACAAAAAGGGTCTATCTTATTGTAAAATCTTTTGGAATGAAGGAATTTATTTGTGGACATGGCTTTTAAGTTTATTTTAATAATGAGATTAAGGTACTTAGGCTCAAGAGTGAGAATTTCCTTTTAATCTAAATTATTTCTACCAAAAGCACTTCATCAAGTTTATTTCTATGATTAATTTCATCCATTATATTTCCATCTGCATTAATTTATCTGACCAAAATATTTATAATTGTTAAACTTATTCCAACTTACATTTATCAATTTTTATTTTTTTCTGAAAAAGTTCATTGAACTTCATTTTATTTAGCATTTATCTGTAATCCTACTTTCTTTCATCTGATAATTCTTGCATTATTTGAAAAAAGACCACACTATCTCAAAATCTAAGTGATTTAAATAATCTTCATTCACTTTTATTTAGTAGGTAATGTTTTCTGAAAATTTTTTGTTCCCGGGAAATGAGAAATTTAAACTTAATATTCTTGGGAATCTCAGAAATTCCGGGAAATTTAAAAAAAGTTAAATTGTAATAAAGTAAAATAAGAATGTTTTCAAAAATTAAATTTAATTCTAAATTTTGTCAAAACGTTTTCTATATTGCTTTGGAGCAGCAACTTGATCATCATTTGTATTTTGTTTCAGTAAATTAATTTTGGAAATATGTTGCACATGCCTTAGGCTGCTAGTTGACAATCCCTTATAACTTAATAGCTTATTTTACATATTTTAAACAATTCACTTTTTTGCCTCTTTTTTTCTTTTGTGAAATATATCTACACAGAATCTGACATGAGTATTTTTTACTTGCTTTCTTATTAAATTTATTATCTACAAAAAATATTTTTAATAAAAAAATGTTTAAAATATTATTACTTACTATGATATAAGATATTAGATTTATCATAAGTCAAGAGATTAAAATTTTTGAAAATTTGTGAGCCCGGTGTTAAATTATTATTTTATTAGTCCCTATCTCATAAAATTATAATTCCACTGTTTTAGAATATTTTTTATAGGTGCATATTGTTATTTTATTATTTATCATTTGTTTGATTATTTTATTGTTAATTTTATGAATTGTTTTCCTATTTTTATTATAATATTTAAATATGTATTATTTAAATACAAGTATATTGTCTATACTGAACTTAATGTAATTAGAAGGAATGGATAGCTGTAGGGAGCTTGAAATTCTGAGTTCAAATCCCTTCTAATTAAATATGTATTATGTATTTTTGGTTGAAATTTTCACCTTCGAAATGAAAAAAAAAAATAGTGATCCTGTTGAATATATATAAATCAAAATTATAGTACAACTTGCCTTCATAAATACAAGGAAGCACATTGCTAAACTAATTGCACTGACCTAACTTCCTTTTTCAATTACAATATTACAACTGTGAACTGAGAATCAGGACAGTAATTCCCTGGAATAATGAAATGCTACTAAACTACACACACATGCAGCCTGAGTATACTACAGAGTAGTGGCTCAGACAAAAGGATTTTTGGAACCTTTAGTAAGAAGTGTAATATACACACAAATTCGTTTCACAATCAAACAGCCTAATTGTTTTGTAAAATAATATTATTTATTATTAAAACATTTATCTTTTGTTAAGATATATTGCCGTTCATATTAAAATACATAAATTTGTAGCGGATTTTATAATGAGTGGCCTTATATGAAGTATTAGTGCAGTTGTTTTTAAATTTTTTCCTGGGAAATTTTTTGTTTTTCCCTGGGAAACGAGAAACAAAAACAAAATCTTTTTTTTTTTTTGGGTGTGAATTCTCAGGAATAACTCACTACTTTTACTTCCTTCTTAGCTTTCTATTTTAATTGACAAAATATTTCTTGTAAAATAGCTGTAAAACTTTTAGAAATGCTGAATCACCCTATCATATAATAGTCTTTTTACTGTTGATCTTCATAGTACCATTATGTATTCTAATCACTGTTGTTTTGCATTATCTTGTGTCTATATCTTGATGTCCCAAGGCTTTAATCATCATGAAAATGCTTATAGAATCAAATTCTTGTTCATAATATAGAAATCTAAAGCATAATGGCAAACTCATATTTATTGGTTTCTATAATTTCTCTCAATATTTGGATGTGATCCACTATACTAAAGCTATTTTTAAATCCAGCTTATTTTGGTTTGTTAGAATCTAATTCACTGTAGATGAGTTGTAATTATCTTACTATATATAGATTTTATGTAAAACTGATGAATAATTGATAGATCTATAATTTCTAATATCTTCTTTATGACTTCTTAAATATCAATATTACTATTATATTTAGACATTTGATATATAGCTTTGCCTCCATCCATTCATGTGATTTATCTTTATTATTTAGACATTTGATATATAGCTTTGCCAATATTCTTCACCCATTTTTTTTTTAAACTATAATAATTCCATCATTTCATGAAGTTTTCCCACTTTTTATACATTCATTTGCATATATCATCTCTTTATTTAAAATACTTGGCAAATTTAGATATAATAATTGTATAATTTGTTTTCTTATATTTTATTAATAATCAGAAAATAATAATAATTCTTTACAACAGCTGTATAATCAAATAATTTTATACATAAAAAGCTTTTTTCAGCACCCGCTTTGATGCCCTTTTCAAATGTTACTAATCTAAATGTCAAACATATATATTTATGAAACATACTATATTAAAAATAATTTGACTAACTGTATGAATATTTATAAGACTTCTACAAATTTGGTTAATAATTGATTGATTAAAAATGAATGGAAAATTATATAAGATGATATATATAATTGTATAAAAAAAAATGCATGTAATATTGTTTAACATATTGTTATGATATAGTCAATTGTTTTGTAATTATTGAATTTATATATGAGGGTTTTGATTTGTATTAATTATTTATATTATTATTGTTTGTTTTAATTTCATTATTGGACCCTGGATGGTTTTATGTCAAGTGATTCGTTAACGTTAAATAGATTAGTAACATTTGAAAGGGCATCAAAGTGGGGGCTGAAAAAAACTTTTTATGTATAAAATTATTATTTGATTATATAGCTGTTGTAAAGAATTATTATTATTTTGTGGAAGAGCAGCATAAGGATTTTTATTCCTTTCCAATTTTGCTATTCTTTATTATTATATAATTCTTTATAGAATTCTTCCACACATTTCATGATGCCTTCCCTCTTTTTAGTAATGCTTGTATTTTCTTATTGCTTTCTTTGTAAATTCATATTTATATCTTTTTTACATCTTTATTAATTCTTTTTTTATACCATCTTATAAAACCCTAGATATTAATTTTTTTTAATAGATCATTATTTAAAATTTTCATATTCCTTCTTCACACATTGTCTTGTCTAATTAAAAAATTTATTTGGTAAATTCTTGACTTTTTTGTACCATTTATTTTCTTGATATGGAGTATCCGTTATTTTAATTGAACCATTTTCAAAGTCTAACTTAATAGTTTTAAATTTGCCAGTTCTAATTTAAATTCAGTGGAGTGATTTTGAAAATTAAAAATATCATATGATCATCATTTTTTATGCTTACACAAGCTGTTTTTCACAGAGGCAAAACTCTCCATACAGTAGCACCACTCAGTGCAAGCCAGAGTAATCAATGGAGGATTGCACTAGATCCTAAAAACTAATCTGGAGATATTGAATGAGTAGGCACTACATAGAGAAATTTGCACAAATCTTACTGCATCCATTGATTACTCTGGCTTGTAGTGAGTGGCGCTACAGTATGGAGAGTTTGCCTCTGTGAAAATTTAAAATATTAACTGTTAATATTATATTTCTTAATAGTTTTCGTCTCTCTAGTTTTGCATTAACACATCATACATTTTACTAATCAATGACCAGTTTTTGTCTTGAATCTATTAAGAGTATTACAATCTTGAAATACATATTTCCTGTTAGCCAAAATATAATTCAATTTTGTTTTTCTTTTATTTGGTTGCTTCCATATCCATTTTTATTTTGTCTTTTTTTTCAAAGAAAGATGCATAATATACAGTTTTTTTCTGTGTGTGTGAACTCCGCAAGTCTCTGTCTTTGCTCATTTCTGTCACCATAACCAAATAAATAACCAGCACTTTCATCTAATAATTGTTTATCAATTCTAATATTAAAGTCTCATTATAATTATATTCTCTCCTTTTTCATCACAATGAAAACTCGTTGTAGGCATAAATTTGAATTATCTGCATTTGGTATCTCCTGTTAATTTTAGTAACTAATTTTGCTACTCCGTCTGATATATTGTCAATCTCCACAATGATGTTCCTCCACTGTTTATTTATAATGAATTTCATTTCACTTGTACTTCCATTATTTATGCCTTTGTAGTAATATGTGTCCACTTTTTAAATCATTTGTCTCTTCATTTTTTCTTAAACTTTCGCTATATCCTATTTAATATGAGACCATTCTTTTAATTCAGCAATTTTCCTTCATTTGAAAGACATATACAATGATTTGTATCAATAAAAGATCATTATTAAATGGCAGCCTGGGTCTGCAATCAGGATTTTTAGTACTATATGCTTTTAGTTACCATTTGCTAACTTTACAGCTTCTAGGAATAAGGGCCATAATTTAGTTTTAATAAAACTCGACTGATATTTCAGTTAAGAACTATCAGGCAATTGAGAGAAAGTTAGTGATGTTTCTTGATTTTAAACTTAGAGATATAAAAAGATAATAAACTCACCATGTTGACAGATGGGTGATAGTGATCAACCCATCCCTGTGGTCATATACCATATTAAAAATCACACAAGAATAACAAGCAATGACAAGATTGTATGCAGTTGGTCTCAGAAATTGACTCTGTTCAATTTCTTTAAGGCATCAAAGAGGAATTAAAGGCATCTTTTATTTAACAGGTGACAAGATTGTATGCAGTTGGTCTCAGAAATTAACTCTGTTCAATTTCTTTAAGGCATCAAAGAGGAATTAAAGGCATCTTTTATTTAACAGGATGTTACTTAAAAACAAAAACATGTATTGTGTTCACAAATGGAGCCACTTAGCTATTTTATTCTTTTCACGGCAACAAAGTAATAGAGGTAAAAGAGTTCCGAGGAATTATATTAAAAAAATAATAATAAGTGGATGTTTAATTAATAGTTGATTTGAAAAAAAAGCATTTGCTGCATTACACTGAAAGCATTTTTAAAAAGTTCCAACTATTTTGTCTCTAAAACATTATGATGAAACTCTATATAGTTTAGCACAATAATAGAATGATGAAATTAAAACCAAAAATATTTTTTAGATTAAAACTTTTTTTTAGGTACTATTCAAATGTCAAATGATCTCTTGAGCTTTTAGCTATCAGTGTTCTAAAATTTTTGTGAGTAATTTTGCATTAATAATATTTTTTTCATAAGAAACTACAAATATCTTTCATTTTATTCAACTTTTTTTTTTTTTTTCAGTTTTTCTGAAATTGAAATTTTTTTCATATATTAAATATTGTAATATTAATGAGGTTTGACCTGTATCAAGAATATAGGCCATTTACTATTATACAAGCACTGGAACCCTAAGTATTTTTTTTTTTTGTTAAAATAATAATAGAAAAAGAATAATTTGTTAAATACAACATTATGAAATAGTTTTAACCAAACTTTATTGTTTTTCTATTTTTGTATTTTTTTTTTTATTTACTAAAATATGTATTGCTTCATTATTAGTAATATGTAGGATTGATTTTATTTACCAGCAATTGTAACAATAGTGAATTCACAATAACTGAATTACTATTGATATTATATTAATCTTGCTTTTTTATCAATTTTGGAAATTATTTACTCCATTTAATATTGTTATTTTCACCAATTTTGTAGGTTTTAAAATAAAATTGTATAATCTTCATCAAATAAATGCAATAATAATTGTAAATCCGTAAATTTATATTAACAAGAAGATCATATTATTAGTGTTCTGTGATTTAGCATTATGATTTGAAAAGGTTTGAATCATATACTTTGATCAATTCTCAGCTGAAGAAATTTCATTGGTTAAATTGTATTATAATGTGCATTGTTAACCATTGTTTGTCATTAGCAATCTGACCATGCTATTTACATTATATTTCATTAATTATAATAAATAGTGTGATCCTATGCATTGGCATGATTAAAAAAATTTTTAAATTTCTTAGCATAAGATTTTTGTTTTGAATATTGTTTATGTAATAAATAGAAATAAAGATATAATGTTTTAAACTGAATTTTTTTTTTTTTTTCGAGGAGGGCAAATTATATATTTAAGATAAAGAATGTTATTTTTCTCAAAAACTTAATTTTCCTAAGCTTTTATTTTTTTTATACTTCATTATTTGACTTAAAATTTTTGTTTGATTTTATTGGTACTGCCAATTTTTGAATTTTTATTTTTGGTTTAGATCACTGCTCATTTTTGATGTATATGAAATATTTGAAACGAAAGTGGGAGTTTTTTAATTGTAAAAATTGTTTTAGTAGATCAAGTTAAAATTTATCAAAAATTAATGCCATATAATTTTTTTGTTATTTTTTTTCAAAAAGAAACAGAATTATTATCAAATATTTTTTCCCTCCATAAATGATTTTTAGTAGAATGCTTGTATCAAAATGTTAGATTTAAAAACATTATAACAAATTTTATTTTTTTCAATATTTTCATAGAGACACTGCTGGAAGATTATTGAGAAAAGGAGTTAATTTCTTTTTATCTATTGAAAAATAGAAAAAAATTATGTGTAGATAAAAATGTTTATATTGTATGTAGATTTTGAAAAGCCCTTTTTTAAAAACTTTTCTTGATTGCCTTCAGCAGTGAAGTGAAATATTTTTCTTGGATCCAAAACTTTTTTTTTTTTTCTGAAAATAAGTTAATCATCATCTTTGTAATCTTTCCAAACGTAAAGAAATTTGAATTAAGTTTTTTTACAGATATTGGCGCCTGGATGGATCCAAATCTTCATGAACTCATGCACTTTCTTGAAAATTAATAATACCACATCTCCAGAAAAAAATAAGGTGATCTAATCATAATTGCATTCTTTAATTTGTTTGTTTGTTTTTCTGTTTTTTTTTTTTACATTTTTTTATTTACTTTTTTTTAGTATTTATTTATCTTGTTTAATTGGCAGTACCAATAATTCAGTTGTTCGTTTTGTTTGGTGTGCAATTTTTTTTTTTTAAGCATTTTAAGTAGAAGAATCCCATTGTTAAAATAAGTAATTGGCTAAATATGATAAAATAATGAAATCCCACAATGATTATGTTTAAGCATGACTAATAAATCAAAATGATTTTTATTTTTATTTTTTGCTCCCATACTTATGCTTAAATTAATATTTATAATTAAAGTTTTGTTTTGCTTTATTTATTGATTAATTTTTTTTTAATTGTAAATATATTTTAGGTTTTAGTAATATCATTAGTTTTTATTTTATATTTTATTTATTGGTTGTAAATGTCTATAAAGACTTAAATGCTTGCAGTTGAAATTTTTAGTATTTTTATTTGTATTTTTTTTTTTTTTTCATTCTATTTTTTCATAGTAGTACAAATTTTTGATTATGTAAATTTTAGAATTTTTTGAGTAGACAATGGAGATCTCTTTTACTACTGTAACCAACTATGTAAGTATAGAATAAGTCAGTGAACATTGATGTCAACGTTGACAGATCCCTACAAACAATTTCTGAATAATTATCATTGAAGATTGATTACCTCTATATTTATACAGTGATCTCATTTACTCAAATTATGTATTCAAGCTAATGATTTGACTGTTTTAAAGTCTTTTCAGATTTTGAAACCAAACTAATTTGCTTATTGCCTTTATAGATCTGAATTTTTTGAAGTAGATTCAAGCCTATGCATAAATATTGATCTCAGTTGTAAGCTAATTTCAGGTATTTGATGTTTTAGTAAATGAATAAATAATAGTATCAAAATTAAAAATTGTGCATTCAGTGTATATTTGATAGTGGTAATAAATTTACAGTAATTGGCAGTATCTGCAATTTTTTCAGCTAATTTATGACTAATTGGTTTTCAGTCAAAGTAGGGAATGATTTGCCATTTATATTCATTCCATGGTCACATTTAATCATTGCTACAAGAATTAATGTATGAATTCAAAACAATTTTTTTTTGTCTAGCTAAATAAATATGAAATTATTTCAGCAATTATATGGATTATAAGATAACTACCACCTCAGTCTTTTTAGAACAACTAAAAATTTCATGAGTCTTAGTTTCATTAATCTATATTGGGCAGTAGAATTTACTTTCATTAGATTAATCAGCTAAATAAGAATTGAATAAATCATTGATTATTACATGCTCAATTTCATGATAATCTGCTAGCAGTACTATCTGGTGCTTATTATGTAATGTAAATTTAGATAAGCTAAAGTTGTTGTATAATGCTTAATTTTTAAATAAGGTATTGCAAAATTTTAAAATTTACTTTGCTTTAGTAAGTTATTTTTCAAAAACTTTTCAGCATTACATTTTGTTTACTTTTTTCAATCTTTAAACTTTTATCTAACAAAATAATATTTTATTATATCTGCCTGTAGTTATAAAAAAAAAAATTTTTTTTTAAATACTACAATTTTTTAATTAATTTTTACATTAGTTGAATCTCCTTGAACAAAAGTGGGCTTGTAGATTATATAAAAAAAAACATTTTGAGAGAAATCTAAATTTACCTAGTAATAAAAGTGATAGTAGACTCAAGAAATAAGTAATACTTTTTGGATCGATACTTTGATAAAGAAAATCGACAAAATCTTAAGTTGAATTGATATAGTGTTTGAACGTCATTTAATCTCCCAAGCAATTGATCATGCTATAATTAAATAAAATAAAAAAAAAAAACAACTATGTCAATAAATTTCAAGAATGTTGATAATTTAAAGCAAGTACCTAGAAATAGCATACTGTGGCTTTCTCTGAATTAGGCATATATTGAGATAGATTTTTTAAACAATAATTGAAAGTCTGACAAAACACTATTTCTATAACAAAAAAAATAATTTCTTATTCCCCTCCCTCCAAGAAGGCTTATACTGAATAATTAGCTATATTAGAATAAGAACAATTAATGCTATTGAAATAGTCTATACTGGTTATAAGCTACTTGATTGAACTTTATGCAAATGAATGCAGTCAATGTTTTTTTTTAAAAAAAGATCCTACATTTACATGCAATTTTATAAACCAAAGGTTTAGACGCAAAAAAATCACAATATGATTAAATTTTATGCAGATATCTGAAGAATGCTTCAAATTCTAGTTGTGTATAATAGTCCATCTTGTGAAATGTCTAAATTGTGAAATAGGATAATAGAATATTTAAGTAATCAAAGTATTCTGAAAGTATCGATGAAGTAATCTGATTCCAGATATTATTTGAGATTTACAAGTTTATATGAAAAATAAAAAGGTTAAATGCTCATATTTTTTAAGCCTACATGAATGGAAAAAAATGTTGCTGATGAAGAGAATAATTAATTGATTTAGAAATAGTTAATTATTTATGGAAAGTAAGTAAAAGGAAAGAAAATTTATTATCCAGTGAAACATTTTATATTACTACTTAAGTTAATAATAAAAAAATGTTTACACAATTATTATTAATTGTTATAACCATTTTTTTACAAGACTTTCTGTGTGCTGCTCTACTTTTTAAAAAAATATAATTATTTTATTCTTTAAAATTATTAATCATTTCTTTCTATCTCTTTTTCTTCTATTTTTACAATTCCTACCAGTATATCTTTCATAGTTAATCATAATTTCTTGGAAAAAAATATTTTTTCATATCTTTAAAGCTTTTCATTTTCCTTACTATCCATGTTTCTGTACTCCAAACAATATTTACCAGAGTCACTCTTATTAAAAACCTATTTAACCATTGTAATTTTATCTATTAATATTTTAAAGTACTAAATTACTTATTTAATGATTACTTTTAATCTTTTCTTCTCATCACTTTATTGTTGTTGTTTTTTTTTTAATATTTTAGTTTTATTTGCCTCCCATCTTAATTCCTTCCATATCAAAACAATAATTATTTAACAATTTATCTAAATCTTATCACATGCTTTTTTAAGATCAATAAAGCAAATTTTAAACTCTACATGTATTCTTTTTTCAGCAGTAATTATCATTATTGCAATTGCATCTTTTGTCTCTTCTATTTTTTTTAAATCCAAATTATGCTTGAGATCTGTCTGAGAATAATTAACTTAACATTCTTACATTTTATTAAGTCTTATCTGATGGAATCCTAGTAGTTAAAATTACTGGTTATATTTATGATTTTTTTTAGTCTTTAATAATTCAATTGGAATCATATAAATCTATTATGTTTTGCAGTTTTCATCTTTATATATATGGTCATCTGTTTGAATTATTATAGATCAGAGCTTGTCGTTTGTATCATAAATAAACATGTATGTTTTGTTTTTCTCATCTTTTCAGAACATCTATAAATTACCATTTCTATCTTCAATTGCTATTTTATTTTTCAGAACCAATTTTTTCCATCCAAACAGTTTACTTTTATTACAAATTAAATTTTTTTTTAAATTCCTTTATTTCCCTGGTAATTATTTTTTTCTAATTTTATTTGTTATAACTTATGCCTTTTTTGCTATTTTAAATAAATCTATTATCTTTATTGCAGCAAAATTTACAGTAATGTTTTTAGTAATTCTCATTTTTTATTTGAAATTAATTTATGAATTAGCCTTTTTTCCCCTTATCCAACTAGTCTATAATTTTTCTTCAATATTCTATTTTAATTTATTTTAATATACCGCCCTTTTTTTTTTTTTTTGCTTCAGTGTATCTTATTTTTAAAAAAGTTAATTCTATACTTAGTCCTAGATTTTTACATATACTCCAATTCTGTTTCTAAATTTATTTTGAAACAAAAACATCTGATTGAAATGGGTTGTATTCTTATCATCTGAATCTGTATTTTATGATTTTTAAACTATGGGTTTACTTTAATATTTTCTTTATACAAAAACTTTATTATAGCACACAATTTTACTGTATATTTCTTTTTCCATCACATATTCCTCTTTTTTTTTCATAAAAATTGTCTATTTCATCATATCTTTTATGGTTAGGACATGCTATTTATAGCTCTGTTATATGTTAGTTCAACAAAAAAAGTGTTGAATTAATTTCCATCCAAATTTCAGAATAAAAAAATAATTATTCTGTAATAAAATAGGTAAAAATAAAATAAAAGATTAAAAAAAAGCATTTCTATACAATTGCATAAATTCTTGTTAAAATTATTTTTTGTGATAATTAAAATTTCTTATCCTGATGCTGGGATCAGGAATTTCTATTGAATTAAGAATATGTTTACAAATATTATATAGGATTTGGAAAAGCTGTTACAAACCATATATAATGTTTCTGAGCACATGCATATATGTATTAGGATATTATAAGGTTGTGAAAATGTAGATTATAATAAAACATCCAATTAGAAGAATTTTGGCATTTGAAAATATTTTATAAAGTTATTGAAAATTCAGTAGTTAGAAAAAAGTTTCCAGTGAATAATTGTACAAAAAAATGAATTGGAAGTTATAATTATTTGGCTATATATGTAGAATGAATGATTATTCTAAATTTAAAACAATTTTAATATTAAGTAAGGTATAAATAAACGGGAGATGCCATCAGAATCACATTAAAGAATGGTGTGGAGCTCTAATTTGCATTTCCTCTATTCTAGCAAGAACTAGGCCAACTGGAGTTAATAAAGAAAGCATCTTACTACAGGTTCTGAGTTCTTTCTTTTTTTTTGATAGTTATATTAAAAAGTGTTTGACAAAACTGTAATCAGAGATGATATTAAATTTTTGTATGCTATTAGTGAAAATATCTTTCCCTATATGTAATAATTTTTATGATAATACCAGGAAAATTGTGCAAATGTCTTGTCAATGCAATGATTGCTTCAGTTATATAGCATGAATGTCAGATTATTCAGAAGATCTAAGTGTGACTAATTGATTATTGTCTTGGAAGAATCAATTTTAGTATTTGGTTTATTCCCTTTAATATATAATATAGTAGTAGTAATTTGGTCTGAAAAAACAATAATTATTTTAATAAATGGTATAAATATAAAAAACTGTTGTGATAAATATATGTGTGTTTTGTAGTGCATGAAAAAAGTTAACCTTAAATAAATAAATTGACATTTGGATAATAGATTGCTTCTTAATAACAAAAATGCTTAAGATACTAATTTAGTTCAGTGTTTTAATATTTGAATATTAAAAGCAAATTTTTTTTTATTAAATTTTTATATTGTTATGTACCAGTGTAAAAATTTGTAAATACATTTTTGGAATAATGAACAAATTTTATTAAACATTTGCTACAGTTTTATGCTAAATCAGTAGGAAACAATGGTCATTTATTATCACTAGAGTATATTTATTTACTTATTAACTTTTGTCAAACTGTCATTGAAAAGAGGAACTCTGATATATGTTGATTAAATATGGATTTTATGTTAATGAAAGTTAATAAATATAATTATAAATAGAACTTTTATTTGTAAAATTATTTATACAAATTGATATATATGGAATAATAAGTATTTAAAAGTAGGTTAAATTATAATGAGAAAGGTATTTATTTGTGTCTAACTTTTGCACATGAAATTTATATCTTTATTTTGAACAAAAAATTTTTTATCCTTTTTGAAACTTAACTCCTTTTTGGTGGAAAATATTATTGCATATTTTAAAAATGTTATTACTATTAACATTTCTGCTGTTTACTATTTTAAATTTTAATACATCTTATTATTCAGTTAATATTAAGTAATATTTTAATATTTATTATACTAACTTATTTGTTAATGTATATTTGTTATATTGTAAATTAGAAATAATTATAACAGTGTTGGTAATAAAATTTGTTAATTTATATAAATATTCAAAAAATATCTTAAGTTAATTATTATGAATGGTCACATTTAATTATATTAGCTCATTATTTAAATGTGATGTTATATTTCATAGCCAACTTATGAATTATAAATTATGATAATTCAATGTTTGCAGAACTTATTTCAGGGATACAATCATCAACAGCTGTATCAGCCCTAAACATTATTAACCAGAGATCAAAATAAGTTTTAATCTTAATTATATTTAAGCAGATTTTAAAGGATCAAATACATAATATTAAATGAATGATCTTTAAAGGAAATGATTCTGCAAGTTTTATATTAGAATTTAACTATTATTTATAAACCTTCATATTTAAGCAGTGAGATAAGGTATAGTTATGAATTGTATTAAATACATTTATTAATGTTATCAATATGTTTTTGTTTTAAACATTTAATTTTGTAATTTATATTATCAGAATAAAGTAGATTAAATTATAAATTTATACTTCTCTATAATGAGTGTTAAATTCTCTAACTGAAAATTGTTAGATTAACTAGATAATAGTAGGTATGTAATAAAATTTATTTATTTTTAAGCACTTAAAAAACTTTTTTTTATTTTTATCAAAAGCGTGCCATCCAAATTTAATTCTATTTTTATCCATTGTATTTTAATCTGTATTAACAATTTGATCAAGGTATTTGTAATTATTTACTTCTAATTCATTACTATCAATTTTTATTGTCTCTTTTTTTAAAAAACCCTTGAACATTACTTTAATCCTTTTAGCATTTATTCTTAGTCTTATTTTTTCACTTTGTAACATTTTTTGAAGCTTTAAAGCGTCATTTGCAAAAATAAACTACATTTTGTTCAAAATGACTTAATTATTTCCATCATTTTTATTCACTAGTTTTCTAATTTCAATCTACAAAGTACTTCTTGTAAAACTACTATAAAAAGTTTGGAGATTTCATTTTGTTATATGTTCTTGTAAATGTTAATCTTATTGTTAATATATAGTACAATTTTGTTTTGTTCGAATATTGTCTTGATGTTTCAAATAGTTAATAATCTTGGAAATGACTTTTTTGTAATTTGCAAATGTCATGCAAATTAGTAAATCATATTTGTTGATCAGTTTTCTATATCTTTCATTACTTGGCATGATTTACTGGTTCATAAACTTTTCAAAATGATTTTTGTAAAGATATTATATAGAAGATACTTATAATTTCTAATACATCTTTTTTTCCTGTTATCTGATATATTCTTATAGTTTTAATAATAGTTTCTCAATTTCTTTACTGTTGTCTTTTAACATATATTTAATAGTTTCATAATTTCCTAGAGATTTTCATTTTTTTATAGATTTAATTGTATATCTCATCTCTTCATTTGAAATATATAGCATTTCAAAAAACAACATTGTAAGGATTACATTCTTTGGGAGTGTTGTCTTTTCATCTTATAAAGTGGAAATAATTTTTCTTTCAATACTTTGTTTTTTCTGTAGTTCTTTTTTCAATTTGTGATTTTATTTTCTTATATCATTATTAACTTTTTTTTCATATCATTTTCCAGAATTTCATATATTCAATTCTTTTGAGTGAATTATTTTAAAATATTTAGTCTGGGGTATGGATGTAATTGTACTAGTGGTTATGATCTATTGTGAATACTCAACTTTACAATAGATGCTCTGAAATAGAATGAAGAGAACAGATTCTAAAAGCATAGCTTTATACTCCTTCTATTTTTTGTACATTGTCTTGATACACTTGAAAGTTTATTAATGAGTTGCTGTTTTTCTATGTTTAACTATTATTAATAGATAATCAAATTATTATTTTTTTATTAAATTTGTTCAATACGATAGCACTGAAGTCTTAATATTTTAAAATGATTTATAAGTTGTAACTTAAATTTATTTGAATATTTTTGAAGATTATGGCTATCGGTCTTCTTTGCATTAATGTATATCTTAAATTTGTGTTGAATCTATCAAATTATAGTCACGAAACAAAATTTATTTTAATTAAAATATACTTATTTCTATTTCTGCTTAGAATTTTTCTGTAAAAGAAAATTTGTAAAATAGAACACACACCCTTGCTAATTCCACAAGTTGTGCCCTATTTCACTTCTGATTCCACATTCAAATTAATCCACAACATTTCATTTTTCAATTGTTTTCAATTCTGATATTGATTTGAATAAATGTATTCTATATATCTATATAAAAATCCTCTATTTCATCAGAATAGAAACTTATCAATATATACTCCTGAATTCTCTGCATTGACATCTTCCATTAGGTTGAATAAACTTCATTTGCTATTCTGTCTTGATTTATCATCAATCTTTACAATATTCATCTTTTTTCATTTATAATGAATTCCATCTTTACCTTTGCAAATTAATCTCTTATAGTAAAAGGTATGTCCTTTTTTCAAATAAAATGTTTTTATTTTTTTTTTATCTTCTCTTTTAAGCTTATAAAATCTTGCAATGTTTATTTTATAATAAACCATTTTTGAAGTGATTTGCATTTATAGGCAACTAAATAAAGTTATCAGTGAATGGCAACCTAAATCCATAGACCACTACTTTTTAACAACTTCTGTCTTAGGTCACCAATCTTTTTAGTGTTAAATGATTGTATAGCATGATTATAAATACAAACAATGTATGGGCACATTATTTATCCTATTATTAAGAAAACCCAACTGACATTTCAGTTAAGAACTATTTAAAAAGATCATTATTTTTTTTGGTCTTAAACTCACAGATAAATTCCAGTAAATTTATTGCACTTGCTGATTCACATAGA
This sequence comes from Epiperipatus broadwayi, assembly GCA_028023455.1. NCBI lineage: Eukaryota > Metazoa > Onychophora > Udeonychophora > Euonychophora > Peripatidae > Epiperipatus > Epiperipatus broadwayi. The sequence goes on along the minus strand of JAQFVV010012504.1, from coordinate 3,065,094 downwards.
TGAACAACCTATCTGTATTTGTTGACCATATGAATAATCAGAAATAACATTTTCAAGAACATTTGGAGTGGATATTAAAAATTTAGCCCTGCTTGTTTTTTTAAGGCCTCGATGAGGAATCAAATGACTTCATTTTTGTGTCCAAGATTTACTTATGAAAACTATATATCAGTAATTTTGTTAGCATTTTATTGCAAACTTTTTATTTTTGCAACAATAATACCTCAAAATTTTAGATCTGTAGATTTTGAATGAATATTTCATTTTTATAAAAATTATACAGAAAGTATAAGAAATTACTATTTTATATTTCCTCAACAGGTTATAAAAAGTAATACTTTTATTATACATTAATATTCTTTTTTAATGAATATAATTTAAATATAGTAATTTATTTAAATATTAAATTATTTATGTGTTGCCTTTTTTTATTATTATTAATCAGATCATTAAGTATATTCATATTTATAAATGTATGAATAAATATATATTTTATAAATTTAGAAAAAGAAAAAATTATATCCTTGATCAACTTTGACATAAATATTTAGATTTATTAACTGAAAATTCTTAAAAGGAAAAGAAAAATAACCTGAAATTTTTGTGATTGAATATTAATTTTAACACTGTGTATATGTCTTAATTGTTAAATGTATGATTTTTTTTATTAAAATATCATTAAAAAATACTAAAATTTAATTGGTTTAAACCAAAAATACTCCTTATTTTATCTTACGCTTATTTTAAAAATTTTGATTTTTAAATTATTCCAAATAAATATAGTTCAATAACTTTTATTAGTCATTTATTAGACTAGAGGTTATTCAATAATGACTGATATTATTCATTATTAAATATATTTCAATATTTTTGTGGTTTGAAATTATTCCTGAAAATAAAATAAATTATATCTTTTGTATTTCATAATTTACATAAATAAATACATTTGTAATTTGTATAAAATTTTCAAAGGAGTAAATAATGATCTATATTTTCTAATATTATTAGATTTGACCATTTTGTTGTTTCATTAAATGTATTAAATTTTAGACTAAAAGTTTGAAACTATCTTCTTTTTTTTATAATGAGATTTTAGACTATTGCCTAACATTATTTTTGAAATCAATTTTTTTTTTAATGTTAACTGAAGGTATTTTTATGTTGTATCTTTTCTATTGTTTAATATGGTTTGGTGGGTGGTTTAATGAATAACTACTTCGTACTTGATTTCTAAAATCCTTGGCCATGCTTTTTAAAAATGTTAGTCAAGATAATAATGTAGCCATATGATGTTATTAATGGCCACAGTCTTTTTTTTTTTTTTAAAAGGCATAACCGAATCTTCATATTTTTATCTTTTTTTCTGCTTTTTTTTTTTTTTTTGTTTTTATAAGGGGAATGGAATGTTTTTAAATTCATAATTTTCTCATTTAATACTTATTAAAAATCTAGTAAGTTTGAAGTTTATATTACTTTCTTGACTTTTCTTTTACTAAAATTAACATCTATCCACTCTATCTCATACAACCAATACACATGACGACACTCATGTGAAAAAGATAAATGGTCTCTAATATATATATTTCATGCTGAACCAGCACTCATCAGTTAGTCCAGATCATCATCTCCCACACATATATTTTCAGTGCTCAGTTTATATTAAAACAGCAAATCTTCAAACTTTAATGAACAGGCTTCAATCTACTCCAACTCTTCAGCCATTAATACCATTGAAAATCTGATGATGGTACACCCAAATCTCTTATTGATGCTGATATCATTATCATATCCATGTTAATCTTAAGTCACTCTGATCTCTCATGTATAGGACCATGTCCATTTAAGTACGCAGAACAGGGAAGGTCAGGATACAGGCTAAAGCTATAATATTTTTGAGATACAAGTATAATTCATGTACTTCGAGTTTAAATGTAATATATGGGATTTGAACATAGACTTTCAAGCTCCCTTCAGCTATCCAATTTATCTCATATAACCAATAGACATGACCACATATATGTGAAATTATAAATGATCTCCAATATACATATTTCATGCTGAACCAGCACTCATCAGTGGCCTAGATCATCTCTCATGCATATATATATATATATATAATCAGTGCTTGGTTTGCTATCATGATATAAACTGAACACTGACTATATATATGTGTGGGAGATGAGGATCTGGACCAATTGATGAATGCTGATTCAGCACGAAAACATATATTGAAGATTATTTATCTTTTTCACATGGGTATTGGATAAATGAGATAGAATAAATAGCTGAAGGGTGCTTGAAAGTCTGTGTTCAAATCCCTTTAATTACATTTAACTCTAAGTATACAAATTCTGCTTGTATTTTTAAAAAATAAAATGAACATCATATTTTTTTTATCTTATACTTATTTTCACAGTTTAGTGTAATATTTTGTAGTTATTTTTTTAAAGCTTTGTTTACTAATTATTTTTACCTTTTTGTTGTTGTTGTTGTTTTGTTTTAAATCGCTGCCCTCCCCTTCAAGTTTAATCTAGAGTTTTTATATTTTTGTAAACCTAGTAAGTTCACTTTATTGCAAATAGTAAATTTTTGGAGGAAAAAGAAAAACGTTAATTTTTGCAATGTGTAAAATTTATTATAGTTTTATTCTCTAATTGTCTGGCAGTCTTCTTTAAAGCTCTACTTCCCCTTTTGAATAACCTCCACCCCCTTTGCAAAGAGAAGGAAATATCCGCAGAAGATTGGTAGACAATTTAAACATTAAATATTAATTATTATTTTTATTCTAATAATTGTTAATGATTTTAATTCTGATAATGAATAAACAATACAAAGCTTATGATAAATTAAATAACTTTGCTTTGATTAACCTTTATGAAAAATTACATTTTTCTTTAAATTGCATGGCCCTCATCCTTTGTAATCTCAACATCTTGAATAAAGATTTGAATTATATAAAAAAAACTAAATCCTCATAATAAATTGTTAAAATGTGAAAAAAATATTTTAAAAATTATTTTTACCGCAACACAAAAAATTTGTCAATCAAAAATGTATTTATATATTTCATACCAATGATTTTTATATTTTTACTTTATTTATACATATTAAAAGTAAATACTGATGAGAAATAAGTTGAAAAAAAAATAGAAGAATTATGGTGCCTAAATATTTTGCCTACAATAAAACTATATATGTGGATTTAATCTTCTTAAATTTTATTATTCAGAATTATATCATAAATGTATCAATAGTTGTTACACATTTCTGCTAGAGATTGTAAAATGTATAAATAATATAAATGGAACACTATTCTGCGTGGTTTAAGGCAATGGTAAAGTTTCCGATTCTCTGATCGATTCCATTTCTGGCATTTCTAATTCTCAAACTTATGATCTCCCAAATAGTAAAGCTATTTGATTATTTATTTATTGTTATTGGCACATTGATATATTTCTAAGTTGTAGGATAAATATTAGAATGGTGTGGTAACATGACTTGCCATTACAGTTATTAAAGAAGGGTACTAATAGTATTAAATATTCTGAATAATAATGGTCACTCAACTAATTCAAATACTATTCTTTAAAAATGAAATAACATCTCATTTAATCTAATGAATACTTTCTTCTGATCTCTAATTATTAATAATTTATAGTACAATTCTTTTATAGTGAGTGATAAAAATAGGGCTCTTGCACTTACCATAATGTTCAGTGTACAAGGGTTTGTTTACATTTTCTTTTTAACATTGTATGGTTATCATAACAAACTATATTTTTTAAACTTGGACATTTATGATGCTTTGTTATCATGATTTAAATTATTACTCGTATTTATTTCTTCAAAAAAAAAAAGTTACCTAGATGAATTAATTTTATTCTAATTGTTATCTCTGGTATAACTTTTTTAAAAAATATTATGAAACTTTTAGCTTATATTTACCCTGAATGTGTAAGAAATACTACTGGTTTATTTATTCATTACTTCATTAGATCAAAGTTTATGATAAGGCTGTTATATTTAAACATGATTTTTTAAATTGATTGATTATAATGAAATAAATAGTAAATTAAATTATCTTTGTTATAATATCTGTTCTAAATATCACATCTTATGAGTGATTATTGCTTGTCCTTTCACACATGTGCAAATTTATATTATTAATAGAATATGTTTTAAATGCTATAGTTTAAGTTTATTTTTAAATGAATAACCTTATTTCACAGCAGTTAATTCAAACTTTTACTGAGTATTTTGAATTTTTCTTTTTAGTTGAATCATCAATTTTAATTTGATTTTTAATGTGTATTTCTATCGGAATATGATACAAAACTGGATTCTTATGGGTATCTACATGATCAGTAAATTTTATATATGGTTTAAATTAATTAAGATTGGATTTAAAATTGATAGGACTTAAAAGAAGTATTATGTAAGCATGTGGATTATTTTGATCAAATTACAAAAAAACTTTCTACAATATTAAAATTTATAACCTTTTTTGGGATTATAATTAAACATTATATTTAAAATCAATTAAATGCAGACTTTATAAAGAAAATATCTTAGCTTTTGATTGGTCATTTGGATGGGAAATAGAAGTTTAAAACTGAAGAATCCTTGTCCATTATCCTTATCAGAAATTCAAATATATGTTAGACTAACAAATTAATTAGGTTCTTATAACGTAATCGGGCTTGGCCACTTGATGGTGTTCTGGCTCGCCAAAACACCTAACAAATGCCGTTTACAAGGCCTGACATACGGCTATAGAAAACATCTATGTTTATCTTAGCCATTAGAAAGCTGTTGATGATGACGTAATGCAGAAATAATACAGCCTATTTCTGCTTCGCGATAGTTACTGTGAATCCACACACTTATCTTTCATGTACAGTTTGATATATATGTGTGTGTAGCTTGATTAGTCAAATTTTTACAATATACGTTACACAATCTTTGTATTTGTAATGAATTTAAAAACCTGACTTTATAGTAATTTCCCAAATGGCCACACCCTTATTTAGAGAAGGTGTAATGTGTAAAAGCTTGCCGAGGGTACGTCAAAACTAATTCGGCCGAGTTCGCGTGTGAAATCTCGTTTTCACGTGAAATACCACGTAGTTCATAAAATGGCTGGCGATCGCGTAACTTTTTCCGCAGTTGCCGAAAACAGAAGCAGAGTATTTCTGCTGTCCAATAAAAATATACACGATTTTTTGTAAATTTCATAGAAAGCACATATTATAAACATGTTTAATAAGTAAAGAAGACATTTATATGTGCTTGTTGTTGTTTAAAAAAGTTTGAGTTTTTTTCTTTTGTCCGACTGCGGTTACGATTTTGATATTTTTTATTTTAGCATTACAAACAACAGAATACTAACCCTAAATCTAACTCTAAACCTAACCCTACACAGTTGTTTTGTTATGTAGAAAGCAATAATTAAGCGAAAGACATCGCAAAAAAAGTTCTAGCAATCAATCAATTAATAACTAAAAAGGAGGAATGACGATAATTTGTCCAAAAACAGCGATTTAAAAATAAAAAAAAGGTTGTCGTTTACTAAATACAAAATTAAAAAGGCATGAAAAAAAAAGTTATAGCAATCAATAAATTAATAACCAAAAAAAAAACGGCAATTTAAAAATCACACGGCCCCGAAAACTGTACATTGTATTGTTTTTGACTGCCAACAATGCCATCAAGTGGCCAAGCCTGATTATGTTATAATTACCATTAATTATTATATATTACGGAAGTAGGCAGTGCTGTGTATACTAAGTAATGAAAGATAATTTTGAAAAACCATTCTATTGATGGGCTTTTGTTAATAAATAGTCACAATTTATGCACTATCTTGATATATCTATAGATTATTAAATGTTATTTGTATTTAGTAATCCAAAAAAAAGATTACCACTAATTAACAGTGTTCGATGCCGTGCATGTTTAAGTTCATTCTATCCTAACTTTATTTATTTTAATTGTATTATTATCACATTCATTTGGTTTTAATATTAAGAATTCAAATTTGATTTTCATTTGTCAATATATATTGATAATGAACCTAATTACTTTATGCACACATTACAAAAACAATAAAGTATGGGAATCTGTGGTTTTATGATTTTATTTAATAAAAATTAAACCTTTCTGTAACAGTTTGAAACATTAGAAAATACATTTTAAAATATGTCTGTACTACATTGTATAATATATATCTCTATAGAAAAACTTTTTTATTATTATTTAAGTCACTAGAAAGTAAAACAGAATCAAACAATTGATTTAACTGCATCTCATGATAAAGTTGAAATATTAAAATACATATAATATTAATTTTGTTCTTAATACAATAAAATCAAATTTAAATGCTTTATTTATTACTGAATAAATAAATACTTTTATTTTATTTGCTTTCGTATCATTTGTAATATAATTTCATCTAGGGCAGGGGTGGGCAAATAGTGGCCCGAGGACCACATGCGGCCCTCAAAGAGTTTTTATGTGGCCCGCCAAGACAATCAGAAAAATCCACCTTGAACTGAGATTTCCTTCCCATGTGCAACCAAAGATTTGTCTCGTATTTTTCACTAGGATGGCCATGTCATACAATGTGCAGTGCTTTTCCAGTTGATATGTTTAATTTCAATTTTGGCTTTGCATTAGCAAATATATGCATTTCCAACTTTAGTGAAACCATGAACCCTCCGAAGAAATGTAAAAGCGGTGATGAATGTTGTGTGTTTAATGAAGAATGGACAAAACAAATATTTTTTTGGTAAAACAGGGAATAAAGCAGTGTTTATTGGGTCATGAAAAAAGGGTGCGGCCCTCCGCTAACCTTTACTTCCACAAAATGGCCCCCAATGTGGCCCTCTGCCAACTATGCGGCCCCCGAGCCAAAACAATTGCCCACCCCTGATCTAGGGTGTTAAATTTAACCTTTTTTTTTTTTTTTTTGCACAACTGCATACATGTACACAGAATACATTCATTCATATATATTTTTTATTTGCTGGATAATATAATGTATTTTTCACTGAGTGTAATTTACATAATTTGTTTAAGCAAAGTAATGTTCATTTATAACATTTAATTTGATTTAAATTAATTATTATTTGGGATGGACTATAAATATATTTCTATTAATCCTTTACTTTCCATTAATCTGTTAATATTAAAACTTTATTTTAATCTTTGGAATTTATTATTATTCTAAGTAATATTTAAATACAATTATAGTATATATACTTTGTTAGATGTAATTAAAGTGCATTTGAACTCAGACTTTCAAGCTCCCTTTAGTCATCTTCTTTATCTTATACAACTGATACACATGATTACATAGATGTGGAAAAGATATTGGAGGTCATTTATCTTTTCCATATATATTTGGTCATGTGTATTGGTTGTATAAAATGGTGTAGATGAGTAAAACTTTGAATTCAAATACCCTCTGATTACATCTAGCTTAAAGTATATACATTATACTTGTATTTAAATATTACATATTCAACCTATATTCTGCCCATTCCTCTTCTGTATATTTAAATGGCTTAAGGTTCTACATATGAGGGGTCAGGTATGATAATAAAAAAATTGGAAACAAGAGGTTTGAATACCATTATCAGATTCTCAATGGTATGGATAGCTGAAGAGTGGAGATGATTGAAGCCTGTCCATTAAAGTTTGAAGGTTTGTTATCTTAATGTAAATCAAGCACTGATTATATATATATATATGTAGATGATGATCCGGATTGACTGATGAGTGCTGGTTCGGCACGAAATATGTATATTAGAGATCATTTATGTTTTCCGCATATATGTGGTCATGTGCATCGATTCTATAAGATGGAAAGGATGACTAAAGAGAGCTTGAAGGTCTGAGTTCAAATAACTCTTATTCTAACTGTAACTGAGGTATGACTGTTTCAGTATATATATATAGAGAGAGAGAGAAGAGAGAGCAAAAAAAAACTCAGTTAATTAAAGGAAGTATATATATAAACAATCAGAAAATTATATATCTACACAGCTGTTTTTAATATTTCAACCAAAGAATTGATTTCATTAGAAAATACAGCTGTATTTGATGAAAATCTATCTTTTAATTCAAATATTAAAAAACAGCTGTATAGACAAATAATTTTATGATGATTATTTGTTTATTGATATATATAAAATAATAAGTTAAGGCTAAAATTATATGTAATAGTGTTAAATTATAATAACAGTAAAAAATAAAAACAGTAATAATATAGAATATGAGATGCTTTTTGTTCACATTTAATTGATAATGATTACAATATAATTGAAAGTACTTCTGAATAAATGTTATATTATTCTTGTTTATTTTTTATTATTATTATAATTTAAAATATATACAGTATATGTATTAATAGTATTACCAAGATTTTATTCCTATTATCCTGCTGTATAATACGTGAAGTCATCAATATCTACATACTATTTTTGACACAAACTGTCTTTGATGTCTCTTCTTACTATTTTTTCTCACATTTTTTTTTATCCTTACTATTTTTAGTCATTTAGATTAGTGTAGGACATAGTTGTCTTGAGCCTCTTGTCATTAATTATCTCTGAACTAATTGCAACAGTCGAATTGTGAACTTTGTATTACCACATTTTTTATCCTTTAATTATATATTGTACTTTTGTTTCCTGTATTTTCTTCTATTTTCTTTGTTTTATATATCCTGTGTCTTTCTATTATTATTTTTTTTTTAATAGAATTAGAATCATTTACAATTATTGCTAATAATGATGACATTAATTACTTGTAATTTTGTCAGATATATGTATTTCATTTGCAATTATTATATTAGTATTTACTTAAATTTGTTTAAAATCAATTAATTACTTATAATCCATATTTTATATAATACAAACATAAAAAAATAAATCATCTTACCCAGAAAATACTATAAATAATGGGATAAAATATGCATTTATTGTCGTTTTATTTTAGAGGTAGAGAAGCAGCTTGAACGAGCAGGAGCACCATCAATGCCCGGAAAAGGTGGACGCTCCAGCAGTACCCCAAGTCCAGTTCTTCACAGCACTGGTTCAACTAGTTCTGAACAGGGTAGGAACCCTTTCAACTATTTTAAACTGTTCTTGTGTACTATAAACAGATTTGCATCTCATGGTACGTTTTATTATTTAATTTATCGAATGTTACATGTTAAGAAAATAAGCTGTAGTTATACAGTTTAAGAAACAGTTAATTTTTGAATTACCAATAACACTTCCTGCCAACTGTTTCTTGTCCTGCGTCATAGTTTTTTTGCTAACGTTGTCACTCACCTGCAGTTTATTCATCTTTCTCTTTTGTGAATGTATAAACATTCTTCTACATAAAGTAAAAATGTTTGTGTTTTATAAAAATAAAACTTTTTTTTTTCTTTACTTTGCACTAGTACTCTTTTTTAATAAACTTTTTTTGCTTTTAATTATTGCACACTAAAGCTTCTAGTCTTTTTTTTTTTTTTTTGTCTTGTCTTAATATCCCTCCTGCTTTTAAACCTGGGATAGTTTTTACATTTCTAGATGCTTAAATTTTATAAAATTAAAAATAAATAAAAAATATTCTTAGAATTTTTTTAAAAATATAGCAATAAGAAATTTTTTTATTGTTTTTAAGAATATTTGCCATGTTATATTTTTTCGTTTTAAATTTTAGGCATTTGTTAAATGTGAGTATATATATTTATATATTAATTAATTCAAATTTAACAGCTAAACTAAACTTGAGAGAAACTTTTAAGGACTACATTAAATCTAATGTTATCTTTTTTTTTTCAATAAGTGATTTAATGTTATAAACTAATAATCATAAAATATTGATTATTAAAAAAAAATATAAAGCTGATTACAAAAATGATGTGATACTTTGCTTTGAAAATTAATATAATCTTATTTTTTGACATCATTATTTTATTTGGAAAATTTTAATACATTTGAGATTTATCATAAACATTTTATTTAGAGATATATAATATGATATTATATACAGGCAAAACTATCTACAGTAGTGCCACAGTGCAAACCAGAGTAATCAATGGATGCAGGAAGGTTTTTGCATAAAATCCCTATCTAGTGCATCCAATATCCCCAGACTAATTTTTAGCTTGTGACTTTCATCAGTGAAATGTATAAAGAATGGTGATCATGAGATGTTTAGTGGTTTAATATGATATTTATGGTACCAAGTTCACAAATGACAGAATGATTTCACTTAAGAGAGTAAGCTCAACCAATAGTATTTCCTATTCCTTTTAGAATAATTTGGCCAAGGTTTATAGATTTTTTTCTAATACCAACAGTTTTTATCTTACCTATGAGCTGTTTTTTAATTCTTCAATTTACACTTTCCTAAAATCATGTCTTTTTAAATTAATATAAAATCGGTTGTCATATCTCATATCAGTTTTATCTTCCTGTCTGCACTGATATGACAGTGGTATATTGGACTGGTACAATCACACTTCTATCTTTTAATTATCAACATTGCTCCAGATCAGTTTTTTTTTTTTATTAAGTTCTTGGTGGTGAGAAAGCAACGTTGCAAACAAGTTTTAGTGATTGGAAGTTTTTAGTTGTGAATTTACAAGAGACAATACAATCGATTTATGATATTGAATTGAATTTTAAAAAAACTCTTTATAAAAAAAAAGAAGAAAGGAGACTAAATATTGACAAGTACTATGGTATATTATAATGTCAAAAAAAAAAAGAACTAACTGATTACTTTATCAATGAAAAAAAAAAAATTTGAATATTCATAAAAATGAAATAAAAATAAATGATATATTAATAATAATAACTTTTTTTTTGAAATTTCAACTAGACTTAATTGATAATTCAAATCTAATTGAAATGCAACTGGTTTAATTTAAATGTCTCAGTAAATAAAATTATCAACAGGAAAAACAAGGTTCCAAAAACATTGTTGGTGTTGAACAGAGCTAGAAAAAAGCCAACTTTTATTTCTCTATTACTACTGAACTTACTAAATTCAATAGTTATATATCATTTTTGAATAGAAATATTTCAATTTAACCAGTAAATTAAAATTGAAAATGCTAATGTTGCTGTACTAGTATTTATCTTAAAATAACTTCAAACCACAAACATTGACTTCCAAAAACGTTTTTAGTCATTGCATTAATACTACTGTATATGCTGACCACCATGACATATTTCAACAATAGCAATCCTTAATAACCAAAAATTATCATTTTGAAGATTCAACTTTCTGTCAACAAAATTTATTTAATTAAGCAATCGGAAAACATCCGTTATAATAAAAATATTAATTTCTTTTTTTTTTTAATTAAATTTCTAATAGGAAACAATTTCTTTCTTGTAATATTTTTCTCCATTTATATTGTTTTTAAATATTTGAAAACACTCCATCACAAAAAGTTTAATGATATGACAGACATCAAACTTAGGTCTTTGCTTATATTTTTATAACAAAACAGTCTGAAATATGTCAGATATTCAACTTTATTCTATAATTTTGTAATTCTTGCCATTTCAAAATATGTTCTACAAAATATTACTAAAGTTTTGAATATTACTTATTAAGACTTTGATTTAGTAACTAATGTTTAAAGACCTCGCATCCTTTTTTTAACCAGTGATAGTAGAAACAATCTTCAACTTTTAGTTTGGATGATCTTTGCTGGAATCAATTTAAATATATAATAGCTTTTTAGATAGAAAGATAGACTTGGATGTTGAAATGCAACATAGTCTTCATTATCCTGCTACATTTAAAAGGTATAATATATCTTTCTATCAATATTTTACTTAAATAATTGTTTAACTCCTTCATATAAATTAGTTTTAAACAACGCTGTTATTCTGCTAAATTTAGTGTATGAAAGTAAGTCAAAGATTTCCTAGCATTGTAACATAAAAAGATTAAAAGTTTTATTTAAGAATATTCCTTAAATTCTTAAAATCCAATAGCAAAATCTAAGATTATTGGGTTGTTTTTTTTTTAAACTTGTTGATTGTGATAATATTATAAGGACATATCTATATTGGATTAGGCATACAAAACAATGAATAGTAATAGACTTGAGAAAAAAAGAGTATTTTATGATGAAACTTTGCATGGGTTTAGTGTGTAAAACAGGTCTTTTTATGTTATAAAGATTTTCTTAAAGACACTCCAAAAGATAAGCAATATTGATGCCTATTATTCAGATGCCATGACTAAGAATAGAATGTAATGGAAAGCTACAAGTAGATAACGTGTTTAAGTCTTTTACAAAGGTAAATTTATGGCAGAAAAAATTCGAAGATATTATTTCAATATATCAAATGAACAGATTAGTGGGCATTGTATGCATAAATATGTTTTAATAATTTAATGTTCATTTTTGAAAAACATGACATTTCAGTACCAAAATGAATAGTGGAGCTTTGATCCAGGAATTTTCAAATCTCATGTCATTAGAATTAAATATAGTAGATATAAATAAATTTCTAATCATTCTAAATGTTGTTTACTTCCAATTCTCCTTAAGTAACTTCATTTTATATACCTTATATATCTTCCCAAGCTTCACAGATCCATCCTGTAAATACATTAAAATAATCATTAAAAAGCTTATTGCAAGGCTAAAACCTTTCCAGTTTTTCTGTACAGGAAAATAATGGGAGAGAATACTCAATAGTTTAGTTACATGCCTGAAGTGGTGAAAGTTTGTTTTCTCTTCTTTGTGTTATTCAAATTAGAATTGCTATATACCATTTACCATCTAATAATGGGATGGTTAGGTGCTTTAGTCATATTTTGGCTACAACAAATAAAAATTCTAATATTGTGTGTAACCTGGAAAAAATTTTCAAGTTTTATCTGAATATAAAATCCCTCTATCATGAGTACAGAAGATGGATTGCAAGACCTTTACAAGATTAAATCTTAGCATTTAGTTTTTCCAAACAATTGACTATATGATAAATAAATTAAATTAATAAATTTATGCTTAAAGAAGTAGATTTTTCTTTAAACGATACTTAGAAGTACACAGAATTTAAAACAGTACAAGGAATAGGTATATTGTGCATTTTAAATCCATCATTTGAATGTTACAAAAATCCAGATTGTTAACCGATAGTTATCTACATCAGTGATTTTTAAGCTTTTCGAAAATGTCCCAAAATACTTGATTGCAAAAAAAGTTTATAGAATTCCAAAATCTATAACATATATAAATTTTTATATACAAGTTGAAAATCATAAAACTAACAATAAAAATATGGATTAATTCAAAATCAGATTATTAATTATATTTATAAAAACTGTTAATTAAATTGAGCTCTTTTGCACTATTACATTGATAAATAATTATTAAAATTATTTATTAATGAAAATATACATTATCTAGTTTAAGATATCACATGATCTCTATTTCTTATGCTAGCACATAACTGTTATTAGAACAGGCAAAACTCTCCATACAACAGTACCACTCAGCACCAATAAGAGTAATCAATGGATACCAGAGAGGATATTGGATGAGTAGGCACTAGATGGGGATTTTATGCACAAGCCTTCTGGCATCTATTGATTACTCTGGTTGGCACTGAGTGGTACTATTGTATGGAGAGTTTTGCCTGTTCTAATAACAGTTACGTGCTAGCATAAGAAATAGTGATCATGTGATGTTTAGTGGTTTAACATCAATCCTGCCTAATAGGATAGTGGTGGCTATCATTGTTAAAGAGCCAAAGACACCAAAATGTATGGGTACTGAGCTAGATTCAGACCCATATGACTATATAAGCTATTGAGCTTAGATTGAAAATATTATTGTGTCTTCAATTTTATTTTCATAGTTTTGTAGTTAAGTAGAGATAAAAGGTGGCTGCTGGAGGGTTGCATTAGATCCTAAGATCTAGGTGCAGTGCTCTCAGATTTAAAGCTCCTCACTGACAAAGGCCACAAGCCAGAAACTAATCTTGGGGATATTGGATGAGTAGGCACTAGATGGGGATTTTATGCACAAGCCTTATGGTATCCATTGATTACTCTGGTTGGCACTATTTTATGGAGAGTTTTGCTAGTTTAAGATATAAGAGATCTACATTATAAATATCAAAATTCTATTATATATATCTAAATATTTATTAATAAACTACTAAAATAGATTTTGTAAGTGAATAGGCTTAGAGTGTAAGTTATAACTTGTTTAAGTTATAAACTATATTTGTTACAGTTCTTGGGTATTGTTTCTCAGCTGATATGATGTTTTGAGACTATCGTTATATTTTCCTAATATTTGTTCTAATTTTGTGAGACACTTATAACAAATTCTCAGAATTGGAATTCTGTTAAAAACCATCAATTTATACCTTAGTTAAGAATTACTAGAGCTAGCAAAGATTTCATTTTGAATGATGCAAATTGAAATATATATTTGTCCAATATTTCACTTCTTTATAAAATCTATAATAAATACTTTGACCTGTCCTCTATAGACGATCATTTTTCTATGAAATCTTATAGTAGCATTATTCAAAGAAGACATTTAACACAAATTTCTGACTTAACCAGTTCTGTCATCTTGGCTGCTGGTAAAATAACTTGACATGTTTACTAGTGACTATTATCATCTTCTCAAAATGAAGTAATCTTTTGATAACGAATATACAAGAAAATAGAAATTTAAAAAATATTTATTTTAACACTTGGAAGAATTTTGTCTTTATCTTTTATTTCAAGAAACTTTAGCTATTTTTATTAAAACTTGATCTAAGTTATGGGCCAATTGCTCTTTAATTTCTAAATTGCCATAGTTGTTTCCTGTCTTTTCTTGTATTTCATCTTTATCCAGAAAAAATATTTACTTAATTATTCAAAAATGTATTGAAATAATATTTTATGAAAAATAAAAGCCTCCTAAATAACTATAAATCTTCAGCATTCATTGAATGGATATGTTTGATTTAGTTAATCACTCCTATCTTGTATAAATACTATCTGAAAGTTAATTTCTCACCATATATATATATACCTATCCTGGCTCCAAAAATTACTATATCTATAGTAGTTATCTCAATATTTCAAAAACTTAATCTTTTTTATTCTGTCTTCTTTTTTCACTATACCTAAACCTTGTCATAAAATTGTCTACAAGATTTATTATATAACTATCTCTAGTGTAATCTTGCAAGATTTCATAACTATCTATAATTGCTATAAAGAATTTGTTTTATTATTAGTAAAAAATTACATTTTCTTATTTAATATATAATTTTAATTATAAGTTTTATTATACTCCAATAGTATGATCTTAAAGGAAAGGGTATTCTTACTCTATGCATGAAACTTTTTTTATTTACAAAAATAAAAATAAATATTTTTATTTTCCAAGAAGCGATAGATGATCCTGCAATATTTTTTAGCATATGAATTAAAAAATAACAATAAACATGTTTTTTATAGTTATTCTATAATAATTTTATGTGGATGTACTAGATAGGGAATCACAATTACTTACACAATCATTAACAACTTCTTGCAAATTATATTAAGTAATTATAGAATTACATTTTTAAGTAACCTGACAATTTATTTTAGTTTCTTAATGATGGAATGATTTCAAAATAAATATTTTATATTTGTAAAAGGGAGAAAATAGGAGAAATAACCATTTTATTATTTTTTTATAAAATATCGTACTTATTTTAAATTTTAAAAAAAAAATGCTTTTTTTCTATTTTTTTGAAAAGATGTTAGTTAATCTTATCACTCAGGGAAATTTAAAAAAATAATAAATTTTATTCTTAGTCTTTATTAAATCATAAAGTGAGGCAAAAGCAAAACATTCTAGCAAAGATTTTTTTTAATGTTTTTTTTTTTTTTCAGATTATTTTTTGATGACTGATGTACAAAAATGGGGGTGTGGGTGTCTAATTGGCTACTACCTTGATGATTTACGTACTTTTGATACTTAATAAACATGATTTCTTTCAACTTACAAGCTACATATAATTAAAAATATCAGTTGTTGTTGTTTTTTTAATATATTTAAATTTTTATTTAATTAAATAGTCAAACAGATTTTCTCTCTCTCTCTTTTTTTTTTTTGAATCACTACAAACTGATTAGGGTGTTGTCTAGAAATAAATGAAAGAATCTTATAAACTTTAAAATTCATAACTAAGTTTTCCAAAAAATGAAATTATCAAATTTTGTAATTTATTTTTATATGAATGTATTATATATAAATAAATATTGTTTAAATAATTATCTCCCTTATTCAAATTTTTGATATGCATTAAATAATGGGAATTGTCTATTTATATAAACGTATGTACATTTACATATAGTTATAAAAATTATTTGTAGTATAATAAACTATTTTTAAAAAGTTTAAATATTCTTTAAATAAGCTTTTTGTTTATTAAATAATATACGAATTACACTTTCAAGAAAATTTTTCAAATAACCATATTTTTTTAGGTATGTAGTTTTAACTTTTTAAAATTCTAGGCATTGAGATAATTAACTATTTTTACCAGTTTAGTATGTTTGGCATTTTGGTTTAAAATCCTTTAATATATTTACTGATCACATATATATAAGCAGGAACCCAAAAATAATCAGAATTGTTCTCTGGTAACTGCTCCTGTTGTTGTACATGCTTCTGCTGTTATATACCTCTTGTGGGAACCCTTTTGCATCAATCTACAAAGTTTCTTATCATGTGAAATTGTGATGTCACATAGCACATTTTTTTGTAAAGTGTGTTTTGTGTATTTGTCGATTTTTTTGTAATGGTGGAAAAGTTGGAATAATGTGAAAATCTGTTTTCTTTTAGGAAAAATGGCATGGAAAACTGTTATAATGCTTGAAACAGTTTACAAGAAAACTGTTCTAGAGAAAACAAAAGTTACAAATGATTTAATGAAATTGTCAAATTCATCATGTCCCAAAAAAGTGTGGTGAATGATGCCCAATGAAAGATAATGCTGATAATTTTTTTTATTGATGCAAATGGCATTTTTCTCTCAAAATTAGTTCTTAATGGTTAGATGTTTAAACTACAAGTTCTGAAACGTTCGCATGATGAGGTAAAATGTAAACATCTCGTTTTGTGGCAAAGTGAGGGGTGCAAACTTTACAGCAATTCCTGTGCATGCTGTCTTGAGTATGAAACAATTATTAATTAAATTCAACATGACTCAGCTTATTTATCAGTCAAATTCACTTGATCTCTAACCATGTGATTTCTTTTTACTTTTTTGAATGAAAAAATGCCTCAAATTTTTTTTTTTTTTCTGACTTAGAAGTGGTGAGAAAAAATGACGCAAGCATTAAGAGGATTCACTTTGTGTTTCCAAACTACTTCGAAAAGTGAAAAACATCTCTAGACTGGTGTATTATATTAAATGAACAGTACTTTGAAGGAGATTAAATTTTTAACACTTAAAGATAAATAAACAATTTTTTATTATATAAATCCGATTATTTTTGGGTCCTCCCTCATACATATCCACTGTTTTTTATTTCTCATTCAAGTATTCAAATTATGATTTTTTTTTTTTTTTTATGTTATTTTTCTATTCTATCACATTACATTTTTAACTAGAAAAATTTTTCATTTATTCATATATCTAATGCATTAATTTAAATTATACAATTTTATAAGACTTTATTAGGTTAATTTTGTTTTTTAATGCAAAATTTGTTTATCTTACACTTTTAATACTCTTAAAATAAAAATCTGTCTTCTCAAAATTATCTCCATCTTGGCTGCATGACAAATTAATGAAATTATAATATTTTCAAAAAAAATCTGTTTGTTCTTATGAATCATAAATTATGATGCCAGGTTATATCTACTTTATATAATACTATGACTTTTAAATATCAATAAATGAATTAATTTTTTTAAATTCTCTTCCCAATTCCTCATAAAAAACCTTTTTTCTGTCTTCAGTATACTTAGTTTCTACAATCTTTATTCTTGTGCCATTTATTTTATTTTTATAATTTTTTTTTTTTGTATTATTATTAATATTGGTGAAGATTCATTAACTCTTAAACAAATCGTATATATATTTTCTTTATATATTTCAAATAAAATACTAGTTTTCTACTTCACCTTTGATTAGTAAATAATTTAGATTGCGCTGTACGCAAAAAAGTGAACCTTGTCTCAATCTTATTAAAAAGTTATATGGCTTAGCACTTTCAGAGACCTTGTGTCTCCATAATCATAGCCTACTTTTAAATGAAGTTTAGCTGTGGTTTATGTAAAATTTATGCAAATTTTATAACGACCATTTTTTGGAGATTGCAAAGCATGATTCTTTCCGGTTTATTGCACAATTGTCATTTGAATAAAGCATGCCTCTTTAATTTTTCGTTTCATATCAATACACCTACTTTATTAATAATTTAATAAGTCTATCTTTAATTTCTATACACATTCTTTTTTTTTCCTTAAGCTGCTCTTTATTTATTATATAGTAAATCAGTCCTATTTTTTTGTTGTTGTTGTTGTAATTCCTATATTTCCTTACATTTTCCTTCTAGCTATATTTTCATTTAGCATTATTTATTAATATCTTATTTCATTGGTTTTTTTGTACATATTTTTACTTCCTTAAATACTTATATTATTTCATTTTTTTTCATCTGTGGTATTTTTAGATTTTTTCTTTTAGCTTTAAATTTTTCTTTCAATAATTTTTTTAATTTGATTTTTTTTTCCCCCTACTATTTTCATTTTTTTTTTAATTCAATAAATTTGAAAAATTTTAAATATTTTTATATTTGGCTCAGTTCATATTCACTTAAAAGATAAACTTCCATTACTTATAAATTATAATCTGAAAGTACAATTTTTTGTTTATATTATTATTGAATCTATTTTGAATGAATATAAACTATAATATTCCATAATGTATTCTTATCCTATCTACATTCCAACTAAGTTTTTATTATTATGCACTTATTTTTATTTCTTCTTAAGTTTTCTTATATATGGTTTTTATCTTTTTATCATTGTGTTCATTAATCATCATGTAATTATTTAATGTAACTATCCAATCTTTTTTTACAAAACTCATTTGCTCTTGGTTCTGACAAAATATTTAATATAATCTTATGTTTTTTTTGTCATATCCTTTAATGTTTAAAGATTTTAAAATTCTTACAACTTGTATGCTTCATCTGGTTTCATTCCTTTAAATTAACAATTATATTCATCAAAATTTTCAGTTTAGTCAAATCTAATTTTCATGTTTACAATAAAATTTCAATTGTGTTAGTACCATCTGTTTGTTTTGCTTTTTCAGATTTAAATCAGCCTAACTAAAATAAAAGGGTTTTTTTTTTGTTCTAAATTTGTCATCCACAAGTGACTTTATTTAGCATATTTGATAACAGAATATTTCTAATTTAGATAACTTAAATATTAATCAGTCTTTTTGGAAAATCTCTTATCTGACATTAACTTTACCAATTTTGGTATTATCAAATTTAGTTATGAAATCATTTTAGTTTGTTTTTTTTTTTCCTTTTAAATTCATTGATAGTTTTAGTAATGAAAATATTTTACGATTTTTTTTTTATATATAATATATCACCATTTTCCATAGTTAGTATTTTTTTAATTTTTTAAAAAAAAAAAAATTTTTTTATTCTTCTAAAAAGCATGAAATAAATATGCTAGTGATAATTGTTCTGATTTATCTGAATGAAAAAAAAAGGTGTCAACATTTAATTAATGTTATTTGTATAAACCTATTATACTATCTAGCATCACTAATCTGGCATATAGATTCATTAAATTGGTTTTAACCAAACTCCTTTTACATCTACTATTTTATTATTTTTATATAATGTAGATATTATTGTATATTTGCTGTTTGGTAATTTTTTTTTTTTTTTGCCTGTATTAAACATTTTTTTGATCCTGAACAATTTAAAGTTACTGTGAAAATAAAAGTGATATTTTTCATTTTAATTTGCTGATGGTCATTATGCATACAAAAAAGATAAATCTTTTTTTTTTTTTTCAAATTTAAATAATCTAATTAGAATAAAAGTTTTGTTTGTTCTAAATTTGTTTATTCATAATTGAATTTTTTCAGCATATTTGTTAAAAGAATACTTCTAATATTTTTTATTGTAGAAAAATAAAGAATACTTCTAATATAAATAACTTAGATAATAATGTTTTTTTTTTTTTTTCTGGAAAATCTCTTACCTGATATTATTAAAATAATAATGTTTTTTTTGGAAAATCTCTTACATGATATTAATTTTATCAATTTTGTTACTGTCAAATTTGGTTTTTAAATCAAGATAGTTTTTTTTTTTTTAATTCTTTGACAGTTTTTTATATACTTGAAAGTTTCTAGACATTTCAAAGTACAACTGTCTGAAAATGAATTAGAGACTGTTCATAAACAACCAAGTAATAAAAATATTTTAGAATATTTTTATATGTATATAGTTTTGCAGTTTTTGAATTTCAAAAAAAAAAATTTTTTCTTTTAAAAAATATGAAATAAATGTATTATCTATAATTGTCTTTATTTATCTGAATAAAA
The DNA here is from genome assembly GCA_028023455.1 of Epiperipatus broadwayi. Classification (NCBI taxonomy): domain Eukaryota; kingdom Metazoa; phylum Onychophora; class Udeonychophora; order Euonychophora; family Peripatidae; genus Epiperipatus; species Epiperipatus broadwayi. Next base: position 3,044,473 of record JAQFVV010012504.1, on the reverse strand, counting down.
AAAAAAAAAGACATCATTATATAATTAATGTTATTTGTGTAATGCCATTATACTGTCTTATTGATAATCTGATGTATAGATTCATCAAATTAGTCTTAACCAAACTTCTTTTATATCTATCATTTTATCACTATTTTATATTGTAAATATTAGTGTATGTTTCCAGTTTTGTAGTTTTTTTGCTTGTATTATTTAAAGAAATTATTGCCCCTGAGTAATTTAAAGTTACTGAGAAAATAAAAGTAATATTTTTCATTTTAATTTCTAATTGTCATCATGCTACATTACAGATAGATACTGAGTTGAGTCTCAGTGCATTTTGTATAGTTATAGATGAAAATAAATCTAATTAGAAGTTTCATAAAACAAAAAGTTTGCTGCAACATTAAAATTGTCCTTAACTTATTATTTGAGATATTCAGGAGTTGAACAAAATGATAAGAATATCTATTATTTTGGTCCCATATTTTTAATATTATATAGCACATTATTGGAAATACATACCAATATAATCATTTTTGTTTTACAAATAGAATTTAAGGAATAAGGAGTTCTTACAGAAAATTGGTGTCAACTTCTTAAATAGCAAAAATATTGTATTTTCTAAGTTTGTAAGAATGTGGCAACCTAATAACTGGAGTGTCAAGTTCAAAATATTGCTGAATTGTTTAATATTTTATGATGTACAATCTGAAGAATGCAAATTGGAGGTCATTAAAGATGAAAGAATAACTTGTAGAATCAACTAGTATCAATAATCACTCCTCACTGAGAAGAAGACTAAGCCAAAGTCATTGAAGATCAGCACATTGTCTGAAGAATGGCAATTTCATTCACTAAAGATAAGAAAAAATAATTGTTCGATTCAATATGGTCAAAAATCAATTCTCATTAAAAGGAATTAATGGACATTCTGAAGGATTTTAGCCAAAATCACTGAAGATCATCATACACCTGAACATTTCAATATTTATCAAAACAATCATTTGTGAGTTTCATGTGCAGAACATTAATGATGAGCTGACATGTCATATCTTCTTCTTTCTAATGTGAAAATTTGTAATAGAAATAATGATAACCTGGATCTAAAAACTAGATGTTTTCATTTGAAAGAAGGTTATTAATAAGACTATCCTTTCCAAAATGTGATGGTGAAGCTTTTATGATAAGAGTATTCTATTTGTTCACATCTCACTTATAAGTTATTATAAAAATATTGCCTACTCTGTCATATATTTAATTAAGAAATATATTTCTATAGCATCAGCTGATTTAAATATTGAGACATTGAGTTGTGATTGAATAGTGAGTGAGAAATTAATATTCTCAGTGACATATTTGAATCTTTTTTAATAGTAATTTATTAGCCCTCTAGATACTATTAAAGTGTTAATTAACCTATTCATTTAATATACTGAATGTTTACTATAGTAACTATAGGATTTGAACTTAGGATTTTCAGTCTATATTTATCCTTCATTTTGATACACATATATGAAAAAGATGTATATCGGTTGCTTGAGATGGAGTGAGGGATGAATATAGACTGAAAATTCTAAGTTCAAATGCCTCTATTTATTAAAGTAATAATTTCAATTACCACAAGATGCTATTTGTTCTTAATACAAACAATGATCCTTTTCAAATAATAAAAATTTTTTCAAATAAGTTCTTATTATTTTGTTCAATCTCTATAGAAATCCCAGTTAACAGTGATAATTGTAGCAAAAAGAAAGTGATTTTGTTTTTATATATTAACATTTAATGATCAATTAGGGAATTAATTTGCTTTATTTATTTATTTATTTATTTTTTGATAAATTTAAAATACATTTCATTTGTGAACAGAGATATTTTGGATTTTATGTTACATCGTTGAATTTAGATATTATTAGCAAGAGTTTTACTGGAAAAGAATATTTTTGTAAGAAAACAGGGTTAAGTCAGCGAGTATATTATTTCAGAATGTAAATTGGAAAGCATTAATAACAATAGTGGGAAATGGTAATATTTATTCTCTAATACATATTAGAAAAATCAAATTTTTGAATGTGAAAACATTTTTATATTTTAAGATTATTATATGTAAATTCTATTAAAAACACAATAATGATTATTACACATTTCTCATTAAATTGTAAATAATCACAAAAAAACAATAAATTTAATGAGAAATAGAAATATATCTTTCAATTATTTTTAGATGTGTGATTAAATAACATTAGAATTTATATGAATATTTTAAAATAATTAATTTCAAAATATCTAATATTCATCATTTATTTTAATATTAAATGATTTATATTTTTTATTATTATTTTTTAGGTATTACTCCAGTAAAGCCTCGTCATGATGTTGGCCATCTTGGTCATAATATAGGTAGCAAGAAATCTACACCTGTACAGCTTCGAAGGAGTGCCAAGAAAAAAGCTCCCACCCCACCAAAGAGAACCAGTTCATTTCGCGATAGTACTTATCAAGATAAGTACAGCTCACCTGCAAGTAGCCACACAGAACAGATGTCCAAAGAAGGAGTAAATGGTATTGCGAAAATGTTTGATTCTATTAATCGAGAACTGCATGACCATTTAGGACAAGAAGCATCGTTTCATGATAAAAACATGGATACTGAAGACTGTTCTACTCAAACTGGTGGAAATTATCCGCAGGTAGCTCTTCCATTGCCATATAAACTGAACAAAATGCGTACGTATCCACATAGAGCTCCAGGAAATGAAAGGGAAAATAGATCCAAATTGGATAGTGTTCAGGTAGCTGCTTTAGAAGTTAAAAATGTCCGTAGAGCAATAAACAGATATGGAACTCTACCTAAAGGTGCTAGAATTGGTGCTTATTTAGAATCTTTAAGGCAACATGGCTTGCAACAAGACAGTCTTTGTGGACCTGAGCCAGTATTTGAATCTGAGGCTGAAAGTGATCCAAGCCAAACATATGGACCCTCATCTCGTGATTCAGTTAAATCTGCTACTGCAGCTATTAGGACCACTAGTCGAGATATAGGCAGCTCACATACAATGGACAATCGTAAAGTTCATATACATGAACCTAGCAACCGCTTTATAAAGGCTGGGCCAGTAAGGCAGATTACTTCTAATGCAATGTCACCAGATTCATATAAAACCGATTTTCGCTCATTTTTTCAGCGTCAGAAGTCTGATCTTACTCACACAAAGATTGCCTCACCGTCAAGTTCGGAGAGCTCATCAGTAGCGGAAACATTTCACAGACCAAAACCTGTGCCGTCACCTCGCGTCAGTAGAGCTCCACGGCTTGGCACTCAAGCAAAGGCCTACAGTTTCACTTCACCATATACTAGCGATTCAAGTGCACAATCACCAGTACAGCATCCAGCGAGAAAAACCTCGACAGATTCTCTGGATAGCTCGCACTCCATCGACAGCAAAAAGAATGATAAAGGGCATAATGCTCAGACTTTCCAAAGGTTAACAGGGCAGGGCAAGCGGACGCTGCGCAGGGATAAACGCCCTACGGAACGTCCTCCTAGTCCTCCTAAAGATTATGTTCGAAAAAACTCGACTGCAGAATCTGTTCTCAAGAAAAACGAGCAAATTGTAACACCTGTGGAAAGTTTACCCAGAACAGAACAATCAACTCCAGGAAGTCATTCTATTGAATCCTCTCCAAGTCATGCATCAGGTCATACTCCAGCACAAACTCCTAGTCAGAGTCCTAAACATGGTATTATTGCTTCCACTATTAAAATTCAAGAAGGTAAAATAATTAATGAAATTTTGCAAAAAACTGTTGAAACACCAATTTCAGATAATTCTGAAGATTTTCCACCCCCACCTCCTCCTATTGAAACTCCTACTAGTCCAACAACTTCTGTACCAATTTCATGTACGCCTTCTCCTCCTATTACAACCCTGTCAACATGTTCGTCTCCTATTACCAGTCCTGTTAAACCTTGTGAAACATCAAATGGACAGCTTAAAAGGCCAGGATTTTTGCAATTAAAAAAGACTATTACAGATGTAGAAAAACAAATAGAAATATCAAATCAGACTACCCCAGTAGATTCTGAAATTAAATCACCATCTAATGAAACAAATAAGGAAAGTAAACCTAAACCTTCAGTACGTGCTCGAACTCCCCCTGATAAAGAATCTGTTGCCCACAAGCCTCAAATTCCATCTACTTTACGAACTCCAACTGGGAGTAAGAAGGATGATGAAAATATTGAATCTCTAATAGTCTCAACAGAAAACACATCTCCTGTAATTGAGACTGTTGAAAAAGAAACATCTCTTTCTCCAGGAGCTCAGAAACCCATTGTTCCTAGCAAACCTGTGTTAGCAGGAGCCATTAAAGCTTTAATTCCTGCAGGCTCTAAACCTCTTTTTCGTCCTCCTCCTGTTTCTGCTGTAAAACCACAAGTCCTTCCAAGAGCCATTAGTAAATCTCCTCCAAATACTCAAGATGAAAAAGGTAAAGAAGATGATTCTCTATCTGAAACCGTTTGCAAAGAATCAGTTTTGGATTTATTTCGTGCTTTAAATTTAAGCATTTCAACTCTTAAGTCTTCAGAAACACGAACTGCTAGCGGGTTCCTTCAGCTCTCGGATAAAGTGCAACTCTTCCATTCATCATGCTCTGGGTATGCAGAGAACATTCCACCTCATGGACGTTTTCGTTTTCGAGAACTTCTGACCAAATTAGAAGCTCAATTAGATAAACTTCGAACTTGTACTAATAATCCTGATAATAATAAACTTTTAGATGAGCTTCAAAATATTACTCAAGATATTGTTAATGTTATTCAACGGTGACACCAGGGGAAGTAATGTATTGAAAGTATTAAAACAGGAAATTTCTTGTGAAAAATCCCTGGCACTTGTATGCTGTGATCTGATACCAAAATGAGGTCTGTTCCCTTGTATTATATTATTTATTTACTCCAAATTGATCCTATTTACATGTTTTAAAGGATCATTAAAATTAATGACCTCTTCAGCGCGATCAGGAAATTTTGTTCTCATCTCTTTTTTTTTTTGTGAGATGAAATTTATTCTCTTTCCCCCTTTTTTGTTATTATATTTTTGTCTGAACTTTTTTTTCTGACAAAGAAGCTTATTGGTCATATGATCTGTTATTATTAAACTAGAAAAGGGGATGTGGTATTATAAAATTGGAGGAGAGCCATTGAACAACAAAAAAATATATACCAACAGAAATACATTCATAAATTTGTATTATAGAATTGCTTTTTCACTTTTGTCAGTGTTATGTACATTAAATCAGTCTTTAGTTCCAGAGAATACTTTTATGTCTGAACTATTATTGTAGGTATTTTTATTTTATTTTTAATTTTTATAAAACTTCTAAGTTTCAAGTCTCACCAGCACATTTAGCTTTGTTTTATCCTTATCTTTTGCTAAATTATATAAATTATAAACTCATTAAGAACAATAACATTGTTAATAACAGAATGTATTAAGGAAACACATTTAAAATTATATCTTCTCCTCTTCCCCTTTTCATTCCAACATTATAATAAATTCCTTAGCAGTATTGTTTGTCTTTGTTTTTTTAAAAAGAAATGATCCTTTTTATTTTTTTGGCATTTTGTTGTAAAAATGTAATCATCATTATACTGATTTTTTTTCCCCCTTAGTATTTTTATTTATATTTTTAATGACCAACATTAAGGGGGGGAGGGACGAAGTCTAACTTATAGACTCAATCATGTATTTTATTTTTATTTATGCATTTTATTTTGCAAGGCCTTAAATGTTCTATAAAAAAAAAAAAAAACTTGATAAAAAATGATTTCGTATTAAATAAAAGAAGTATTTGTAAAAAAATGATGAAGTCTTACATTTTAATGCAGCCTGTTCTTTTTTTTTTTTTTAAATATCATAAAAGTAATATTATACGTATAATACAACTTTTTCAAAATTATCTATGTGCTATGATGACAATCAATGATTATTGATTATGCTGCTGGACCCGAGAATATATTTTTTATATGGAATTTATATAAATATACATTGAAACATTACGTTTTCAGCTTTTTTTTCATTAATCAGATAGCACCAATCATACTATATTATTTTCTCCAGCCTACTTCTATCTCATCCTCTGTTATAGATCTTCAAATACTCCCAAATAATTTTATCTTTTATCATCTAGTAGCTTATTCTTTTTTTATTTCAACATTTTATTTATTTATGTATTTTTCATAATTTCTTAACTTTTTTTTTTTTTTAAATATTTTTATATTTATTTACTTTTCTTTCAAACTCACATCTTAAAAATTTTCAGGTTTTTTTTTTTTACTCCTGCTTTCTAATCATTCATTTATTTAAAACTACATTCCAAACAAAACAATTAATAGCTAACAATCTTAGCTGTTTTGGCTTACAAAGTAACTTATTTTGCTTGCTAAAAACTTTTTTATCTATAATAATTAATTGCAATATGAGTTTATCTTTATATTATTCTTTCTAATTTTAATCACATATTTTCTTTTTTTTTAATCTCATCAGTTCTTATTTTATTATGAACATTTTTATTTTCCATATTGTTGACAATTTACTACAAACCTTTGGTTACAGCAATATTTATTTAGTATTTTATCTAAATAAATCTGAAGCATACAGATCTTTCTGTATATCTCTATGAATTTGGAATAGGAGACCAATTAATCTTACAAATATATTGTAAATAATGAAAATAACTGGTTAGAAAATAAAGTAGTATGAACAACAATTTATTTGTCAAATTTATATAACTTTATAATTTTGAAAAATTAAATTCTTTTTTCACATATTTTATAAAATATTAACATTAAATTATTTACTCTATTATCCTAATATATAATTCAAACTAAAATAAATGTGTGACTTAATAGTATGTATATGAAAATTCATATGTTCACAACTAATATGATATGCATTAGTTTTGTCTTAAATTGAAAAATTTTATTAAACAAACTGTATCAAAATTTTGCATCCAATATCATATGATGTCTGAAAAAGTATTTAAAAAATATTAACTAAAAAAAGACTCATCAATTAATGAACAGCGTATTTGGTATTATTAAAAAAAAGATTGTGAATCCTAATATTATTGTTTAATTACTTGTTAAAATACAGTAAAAAAAAAAACAAAATAAAATTAAAACAACTGATAATACATAAAAGGACCTATTGGCACTCAATAGATAACTGTAATTAATTAATAATTGATAATATAATATTTAAATTTCCATATGTGCTTATAACTCGAGAGTACTAAATCCATTTTATCTATTCATCTGAGAAAACAATCATCCATTTAGCAACATAATGAATTAACCTACATCTTATACTTTATGTTCCACTTTACTACCATCCATCTATTCTCTTTGAGAACAAGTCTGAACTAATATAGTGTAACGGTCAGGTTTGTACATTTGCTCAACAGACCGCAATGAACAAGAATGGAGACTGAGAAGCATTTATATTTTATAATTTTAATATAACAAGTGATAAAACAATGTATATTGTATATATATACTTGGGTTTACAAAGAATACCAAATGCAATACTAAGCAAATGATAAAGCAATGTAAATTATATAGCCCATACGCAGGTGAGTGAATACTTGGTTTACAAAGAATACTAAATGCAATACTAAGCAAATGATAAAGCATTGTAAATTATATAGCTCACACGCAGGTGATAATACTTAGGGTTACAGGAGGTATTCCTGAAATTAAGATACAAATCTAACATTTCTACAACGGGTTAATGTATTATAAGTATCCCTTTCTCAGATTTATTAGGCTATGAAACTAAAACACTACAAAATACTTATGCCCAATCCTATGCTAGAGGCATACTAATAAATTGGGTAAAATTATAGTGATCCGATTAATGGGAACATGCCCTGGCTTCTCGTCACTTTTTATATGACTTGCTATACCAATCAATCAAATTAACCCAGACTCTGGAGTGCAAATCAAAACCGAGGTTACTCAGTATTGTGAGCTGAACTGAAGCTTAATAGTTTAATTTCAGACTCTACGACATGTAACATATACTTACAAAGTAGGTGCATCTCGAATGAGTCCTTAGTTCAGATTTATTAGCAAGTAATTGGTTCTATGGACCGCTCTGCTTGCCACAAATGAGCAGAGACTTTCTTTAGTCCTGGTGCGGGAAACAGCAGCTTCAAGAATAAGGGAACTCTTTGGCTCCTTCTACATATCCAATATGAAATATTCAAGGCTGTCCCCATCAAATTGCATAGTTTGAAAAATCAACCTCAATGCCGACATATTTACATGTATCAAATATAACAAGCAGCTAAGAGTATTTACACCAACCAACAACACATCGCCATGTTAACTTAATATTATTACTTAAATTTAATCAACTACGCTAAATCTCAAGCGTCCATCCGTATCACTAATAATAATCAGTTCGAAAATAGTACATAGATAATCATACTATGAAAGATAATACTAAGAATCTGGTTTAAAAAATATTGGTATAGCTCAATAATTATAGTTCGGGAGAGGTTCAGCTTATTTGCGGAGTTATTAATGAGCAACATACTAATTATATAATGCGTAACTTCACTCCAACTTAATATTAATTAATGCTCCCTTCTCTAATAGTTTACTCGGCTACGTTTATAAATAGCCACATCACCCGTAGCGTAAAGAATATTGACTTCAGAAAGAAGTTAGCATGTTTTTTTATTAACATATTAAACAATAGAAAAGCGCATAATCACCTTTCTGATAATTACCAACTCGCTAAACTCCATTCTAAATGACATAGCATAAATTCATACATGTATTTAATAAAGAGAGTGGCATAAGGTAAAGTTGCAGAAATAATAAAATTACAATTACAGAATTAATAAGAGTTTCGATTTTACATAACTATAGGGATTTGAGTAGATGTATATATATAATAAAGAATTTGAAGTGACTATATTTATAATTGGTTTAATGAATAAATAAAATTTAGCATTTAATTAGTACAGAGATAGGATACATAATTACCTAACCATCTCCAGAGTTGGTTTCAAAAGTGAAGTTGCTGTTCTGTAGAGTGGTTCACCAGTAATTCCTGATGTTGATTCTTTCCAGTATTCTTAATGGTGCGGCTTCTCCATTATGTCTGGATATGATTTCTCTATTATTTTGGCAAGGGCTATTTACTACTGCTAGATGCGGCCTCATTATTTCAGATAGGAGTAATTTATTTTTACCAGATGCGGTTTCTTCATTATTTTCTTTTACTTTGGTTCTAACGAGTTATTATTTAGATACGGCTTTTTCATTACTTCTGGTGTAGCGTATTTGTCTTTCTTGGGCAGCTTATTATTTCAGGGTAACCAGATGAGGTTGATGTTCCTTTCTTTGTGTAGAGCAGTTCAGTGGGAGATGGACGGCAAATCTATCTCACTAGCCGATGGTTCTCATCTTAGGAACTCTGCTGGGCTAGTTCGTATAAAGAAACACACAGAAAGAGCCCTCTACAATGGCCGCTGTTGGCTTATATTACCTAGTTTCAGCATCCCTCCCCCCCTTTGCTGTAACAACGTCACTTGTTTTCCATTTAGAATCTTGTGCCTCTAATATTTTTTATCCCTGTTTGAATCTAGAGTTAATAGCTATTCCTTGGGTATCCCCACTGCTCAAGTTAGAATTTCTGCTTGGATTAATTTTTAAAATTTGTTTTTACCTATAATTTTAAATGAGGTCAATCTTCCAGCTAAAAATTATTTTTAGACAAAAATTGCTAAAAACTTGTAAACAACTCCACAGTCTGCAATTTTAAACAGAAGAGAAAAACTTGAAAATTATTTTAAGGTCATATAATTTAGATAAAAGTGCAAACTTGGAAGTTATTTTAAATGAATATTAAGGCTAAATCTTAAATAAATAATTTTGTAAACATTTAAATATATAATCTGTTATATATGAAATTTAGATACGCACTGTTAGGTTTATACAGCTTCAACAAATAACTGGCTATAAGCACGTATATACTATCCTTACCTGCATATACCTTACAATAAAATAGGCACTTATACTGGCACATACTCAATAATGTCAAAAGCACACGTTCAAGGTGCCAACTTAACAAAATACATGCATTCAAGGTGAAATGAGGCACCAAATAAATATGCTATTATAGAATATAATAGGTGAAACAGACAGATCTATAGATCTAATTGTTTCAATAGTATATTTCAATAATTATTTTTTACCAGTATGTAAAAATTATTTAACATATACGTTTGTCTGAAAGTTTGTAATGATGGTATATTATAAGATGTGATATGTTGAACTATTTCTATCATTAATGAGTGAATGTTGAATTTTTAAATAAAGTTTAAAATTTTCTATACATTCAACATTCACTCATTAATGATGGAAATAGTCCAACATATCACATCTTATATACAAATGTTAACTTTTTGCTTTAGATTGAAATAATTTTAACTTCCTTTTCAAATAAGATTAATGAATTGAATAATTTAATTAAATATAACTAATATTTTTGTGCATTTCATTTTCCAATGCTCTATTTTTATTTTTATTGATAAATTCATATCATTGATTAATTATTAGCAAACAAGTATTGTTTTATATTTAGTACTCTATTATAATATTCAGAATATCCCCAAATTCTTTATACATAAAAAAATTTACTTTAAGAAAATTGTATCTCTACTTATTAAACATTCTTTCCGTGACTTTTTTTTTTTTGTAACATACAGAATCCATAGCATCATTTACAAAAGTCCCTCAGAAAAAGCCAGATTGAATATCATCTAATCACAAAACAACATTCATGCAATTATTATATCATTTTAGCAAAAATGACCCAGATAGGTTGGATCACCTTTACTGGAATGATTTTAATTCTCACTGCAAGTCTCTAAGATGTAAGGCGTTGAAATTAGTGGTGTAAATGAGGAAAACAAAATTTTTGGCTTTGTTTACTTAATGTTAAATTGAATAATCTAAATAAGATTGAAATAAACAACTAGTGATAATTATATTTTAATAATTATCGAACCGGCTTTCATCTCCATTGATCTTCTCAAGATATTTATACAAATCACGTGTTGTGATGTATTGTGGCTTCTTAAACGAAGTCAAGAATATCTCTGCAATTATGCCCAGATAAACCTGTTAGCCACTTTATTTTCCATTCCCCACTCTAAATTTTCCCATATTCTGCTCCATCCCATTTCCACAACATAATCTTTGTCAACTCTATAACTTTATATCTAAATCCCCTTTATCTTTTCCCAAACCCAGTATAAAAACCAATAATTCACTTTCTGTATAATCACTTTTTTCATATTTATTCTTCCATAACTTCATTATATGTACCCTTTCTGTTTTCAAGCATTTACATTCAATTAACAAATGCCTAATATTTTCTATTCCTTACGTAATTTACAAAATAAATCACCCATTTTTTTCCATTTACATGTATATTCTCTTGTAGCTAAAGATCAATTGTTAATTATATCCACTCCATCTATTGGACATTATTTACTTTAAATTATATTCTCATAATTTATAATCAAATAAATTTAACAAAGTTTATCTTCTTTACATATAATTTACAATATATAATTAAACAACTTAAAAAATATAAAAACAAATATTTTATTTTTATAAATACTATTTACATTAACTTTCCATATAATTATTTAAGAAAGCCCATTTTCCTCCTAATTTTGCTGGACATTTAACCATCTTTACACATCTAAATTTTCCTGAATATATAACATTTCGTAATATATCCTAAGGTAATTTATAGCCTCTATATTTTCTTCACACTTTATTATATGCACTGCATATTACAACTGTATGGACGAATAAATTATATTGGATATTTGACCATTATAGTTATTTACTTAATGTGGAAGCTTGTCTAAATATGGTAAAACATAAGATGATCTTGATGATATCTTGCTGATAATAACTCAAAAATTTGTTTAGCAGAGACAACATTTCATTATAAATATCTCTGTGCACTGATGATCAGATCAATATTTTGTTATAGTCTTATGAAATGACTTCCAAGGTCCCCATATCTCAGCCACTCAATTTTTACTTTTTAAGACAACAGAAGGTCATGTATTTTAAAATCCAGTTATGTGTAATAAAAAAATTTTTAATAGAAATTGTACCTTGGGTGGAAGACATATTCATATATGTTTAGAAAAAAATCGTAATCATGTAGAGAATATTTTGCAAATCACAATTTTTTCCAAATGTTTGGACACTTGAGTTTTTGTGCCTATTAAAAATAATCTTATCCATCCTAATTAATTACATACTCATATATAAATAAATATATCTTTTTTTTTTTCTTTTACTTGGTTGACTTATTTTTGAGATTTATAGTATGTTATCAGTTAGAAAAATTATTATTATCCATTTGCTACCAGTATAAAACTGATTGGGCTAAAAAAAAGATAGATTTCATTTATCCTATTTAATCCCTCTTAAATTTTTTTTATCAACTTTTGTTTTAAGTTTATAACTAAGGCACATATGCATTCTATAAGTATAAAAATATTTACAGCTTTTTATTTCAATGTTTGAGCATCAATTTATGGTCAATAATATAACAAAAAATGTGAATGGATTTTAAAATAAATTTTCATTAAATTCTTCTAATACTTTTTCTTGATAGTATATTAAATTTTAGATTCTATATTATATATTATTATGAAGTATTAAATCACTAAACATGCACAAACCTTGTATCCGTTGCTTATTCTGGCTTGCACTGAGTGGCACTACCGTATGGAGAATTTTGCCTATTTTTTTTGTTATGAAATAATTGTAAAATATTTCAGAAATCATTTCTATGCATAAGGACAGATTTTTATAATCTTTTATTTCACTAATATTTTTGATTGTTTCACAGTCTTCATCAAAACTAAAAAAGTAATTTTAATGCAAACATTAAAATTTATTATTAATAATCTTAGATACATTTACTTGATTTTAAAAATACCAACATAACTTATAATTAACTATTTAAAAAAAAAAAAACATATATATATAAATCTCTATATATATGTATATACAGTGGGGCATCAATATCCACTTTTATTCCAAGCTTCACATTTTGTTGGTATAATATTTTTCGGCATGTTATAGTAGAAATTTTTTTAATAATGTTATTAATAATAATTTGGAGCATATCTATTTGCTGGGTATACATTTTCAATCATATTCATTGAAAAATAAATAATAAAAAAACTTAACTGTATCATGTTTTTTTAATAATAAAATGAATCCTCCTTACAGACTTTAAACTTTCTGATACAATATATTAATGTCTACCAGAAACATTTTAGAAGTTAGATATCTTCTTCCATAAATTAATGTCTTATAAAAAATTATTTTCATTATTGCTCGCATAAATGATTCATTCCTTTTGAACATATGTTTTTCATTTTATTGTTTATTAAGGAAACAAATTCTCTTAAAATTATTTTGAGAAAACTTTTTAACAAATGAAATGTTGTACTACATCAAACTTTTGAAAGAAAAAAAAATGTCTGTGCTTTCAATGTGTTAACATGAAGAAAATATAATTAATAATCAAAATTATAATAGAATTAATGAGAGCATTGAAAGGCCAAAAAAAAAATGTTGACATTTTGTGATAAATATTCATTAAATTTATGAATTTTAATGTATTTGTTTATATTTTTTGTTTGCTTTTTTTTTTTTTTGATAGCATATAATTATTTAACATATTCAAAGCACACTTGTTGCAATTTCATTGCATGAACAGACATATCAAACTCATTTATAACCAAGGACCACAGTAAGTATTATAAATCAAACCATATACCCCATAACACAAAAAAACCTCAAAATTAAAAAGGAAGCAGATTTTTTATTATTAACTTAGAAACTACACATAACAAAATAACATATGTATAAAAATTATGTTATAAAATTCATATGAAGTACAAAAGTTTTTTTCAAGTTTATATTATTTAAATAAAATATTTTTTTAAATAAACAATGTTTTGCATTAACCAAATCTTCAAAATTTGTTGAACTATAATTATTTTTAAAATAGATTGCACAGACTGGTCTGTTAGTCTTGATCTTATTATTTTTTAAAGCTGAAAATATTTGTTCGCATAAATATGTATCACCGAACATAGCTAACATATTCTTAATTACACATAAGGAAATTAGTTTCTGATAAATATTTTAGAAATATGGAATTCCAACTACCATATATTTTTGTTTTAATGTGGAATCACACTGAGTTTCGAATAATTTCAGTTGTATCAACAGATAGAAAAGTAAGTACGTGAAATTGATTTTCACATTTCCTGAAGTTCAAAAAGTCTTTTTGTATTTATTTTCTAATAATTTAATTTGACTAGCATATTCTGAAATTTTCAATTTGGATTTACCAGAGTAGTAAATTCTCTTTGAAAATGTTTGCCTTGTACTTTAAATGGATTTGTCTTTTATCTATTGATCATCTTAATATTTCACATTCATAATTTTTCAATTAAAAAACTAATTTTGTCCAGCAATTGATAGAATCGCTTTCAAAACTTTATGAGTAGAAAGCCACTGAATTTCTGTTTAAAAAGGTAGATTGGTATATTCATTTCTTATAGCATCTAAAAATTTATTAAATTGGGGCTTAGTAAGATCATACGAATATAATTTACAATTTTAGTGACATTTTTTATAGTGTCTGGTATTTAAAACTTTGGAGCATAATGTTTGCTGATGAATAATGCAATGAAAATTTCAAAAGGAAGTATCTTGTTTTCTACATTTTTCTTTCAATTCTGTAATAACTCCTTTAATAACATTATTCATAGCAGGAGCACTGTTGCCAGAGTAACAAGCTTTTTCAATGATAAATTGTATTCCTTCAATACTTTCATAAATGTATTTTTTAATTCCATCATTGTAATAATTTTTATAAATTCTTCACTTAATTTTTAAGTTCACATATCCACGAATAAAAACAGCCAATTGAACTACATCCTATGCATTTGTACTCTCGCTTATTGCAATGGAATAGGTCTCAAATGTTATAACTATTGATTTCAGTTAGATTCCTTAAATTCCCGGCTGTATCAATTTCGTTGGCAGTGTAATTCAAGTCAAGTTCACATTTTTGAATTTTTTTTATTCTAGACACAATTCCATTGTTTTAATAATTTACTCTTGAATAAATTCTTCAGTGAATGCTTTTGATTTTCATGCAATTAAATGTGATATCAAGTGTAGTTTTCATAACTATATTGTCTTCAATAAATTTAATAAATATATTTTATTGTTTTTGAAGTATCAATTTTAATTCTAACAATTTATTTTCACAAACTTTCCCAACATATTTGTTGTATTCTTTCCAAACTGCAATAAAGTGTCTATATATTAAACATAAAATATTATTTTTCTTTGAATAAAAAAAATATTTTAATTCTATTTTTCTTGAAAAATTGCAATGTTCTTCAAATAATTTTTTACTTATATATATAGAGGGCTTTGATATTATTTTAATAAATTATTAATTAATCATAAAAAAAAAAAATAGCGTTCTACTGTAGGAATATTTTGAGTGAAGCAATGATTTGAATTTTGAAAATAATGGATGGATGAAATAATAATACTATATCTACTTTCTCATGAAATGTAGTCACTGGTTATGCCAGTCATATTTACTTTATTTGATGCATGTACACAAAAATTGCATAGTAGAATGATGTTAACTTTTTTAAATGTACTTATTTAATTCATTATCAAACAATTACCATATATTTATTGGGCCGCAGACCATTTGTCAACAACCTCATGTTTGTATAATAAATTAAAAATTTAAGTTTTTATCCATTTTTTAAGACTATTATTTATCGAGTACTTTAAATCAAATTCTGTGTATATCCAAAGTCATTTAATTATTATATAAGAATTTCAAAATGTATTTAAACTAAAGTGTTAATTTTAAATTTGACTTAATTTTATCTGCTAGATTTTGCTATAAACCAATAAGTTTTTGATTCATTTATCTATAATCGTCTATTTTTAGTAATTTAATGTTATATACACATATATGTAGCTATGCATATATAAATCTCAATATTATTCATTCTATTTATATGTTTACATTTAATTAGCAACATTTTCATTAAGTCCCTCTTTAGATTTTGCTTTCATTTCTTTATTAATAAAAAAGGTTGTTAGGGTATAAGTGAAATGTAACTTATAAATAGAGTGTATTAATATTGAGACAATTCATAACTATGAATAGTTACATATATATATATATGTATAATACAAAACATTAATTTTATTTAAATAAACAATACAATTAGATATTTTTTATTCATAATTATTTTTATGTGAATGATTATTAGAATCAAGACATTGGCTTATATAGAAATTCAGTCATCATCATTATTTTCAACCATTATTGTTCCACTGGAAGATAGTCTCCCAAGTTTAATCCATCACACCAATAATTTTTTTTATTTCATTCTTCATGCTTATGTGGAATTTTTTAGATCTTTTGGGATCTAATTAGTAATTTGTCTAGCCTAGTTCCATTTCAATCTAGTAATTTTTCAATGATATCAGAATATTTGCTCTTTCAACCAAGTAATTTGCTTTTGATTTCTTGTTATTCCCAATATACATCTTCATTCTGTTTCTTTCTAAACACTTTTTTTTTTTCTAATATTATTTCTACCATAAGCATGCAGTCCAAATTTAAGTTTATAATTAATTTCAACCATTGTATTTCAATTTTTATTATCTTCTGAAAAAAAATCCTTTGAACATTATATTGCAAAATCTCTTATCTTTGGTAATCACCATTTATTATTAGCCTCCCATTTTAATCCACAAAGTGTTTTGTAAAACTTAAGTTTTAGAGATATGGAATCACTTTATCATACACCCTTATCACTTAATTTTCTTGGTATTACCATGAAATCTAATCAATGTTGTTGCATTTTGATAAATATTCTTCACAATATAAGAATATCACTAGTCTATATCATGGTGGTCCAAAACATTAATATGGAAGAAATAGAATCAAATGATTTGTCATAATTATAAATCCAAAGTATAATGGCAACTCATTGATCCTTTTCATAATTTCTCAATTAGATTCAGCTTGTTCTTTTGTTTTGTGTTGGTAAGTTTGCTATAAATGAATAATTATCTTGCTAAAAATTTTGTATAGAAGTGATAGAAAATTGATATGTAATTTCTAATATCTATCAACTTTAATTAAATATCAATCCTATGATTATATTCTTTCAATCATTTGGTGCATCTTTATCATTTAGACATTTGGTATATAGTTTTGCCAATAATATCTATTTCTTTGTTTTTTAAGATATCAATAATAATCGCATCATTTTTTGAGACTTTTACATTGTTCATAAATTTGCTTATCTCATTTAAAATGCTTGGCAATTTAAATATAGTAATTGTTGATTTCTTGGGTTTTTTTATTATACAGTTCCGTGTAGAACTCTCCAATACTTTTCATGATGTGATAATCACTTTTTATTTAGTAGTTCAATTTTTTCTTATTGCTAAAATAATTTTTCCAATGTGTTTTATACTTTTGAAACTCAGTAATTATTCTCTACTATAGCTTTACTAATTCAGTTATAATTTTCTGGTAAACTGCTGTATTTTTATACCATTTGTCTTTATTGCAGTTCTTAGTAAACTATCATCAGCTATCTCTTTATTGATTTCATTTAAGTTTGAACCATCTTCAAAATCTATCAAGACCTTAAAATGATTAGCAATTTCTAATGTAAATTCATTGTTGGAGTTGTGAAGAATAGAAATATCAACTGTTTAAAGCCTATAAATATCGCATGATCATTTTTTATGCTTGCTTATAATTCTTATTAAAACAGGCAAAACTCTCCATGCAGTATTGCCACTCAGTGCAAATCAGACTAATCAACGGATGCCAAAAGGCTTGTACATAAAATCCCTATCTAGTGCCTGCTCATCCAATATCCCCAGACTAGTTTTTGACTTGTGGCCTTCGTTGGTGAGGAACCTTGAATCTGAGAGCACTACACCTAGATCTTAGAATCTAATGCAACCCTCCAGCAGCCACCTTTTATCTGAACTATAAAACTATAAGTCTTAAATTGGAAACAATATTTTCAATCCAAGCTCATTAGCTTATATAGGTCTGAACTCAGTTCATTATCAATAAACATCACATAATCACCATTTCTTACGCTGCTTATAACCGTTATTAAAACAGGCAAAACCCTCCATACAGTATTGCCACTCAGTGTAAGACGGAGTAATCAATGGATGCTACAAGGCTTCTGCATAAAATCTCCATCTAATGCCTATTCATCCAATATCCCTGGACTAGTTTCTGTCTTGTAGCCTTTGTCAGTGAGGAGCCTTGGATCTGAGAGCATTGCACCTAGATCTTAGGATCTAATGCAACCCTTCAGCAGCCACCTTTTATCTCTATTACTACAAAATTATGAATCTTAAATTGAAAACACATTTTCAATCCAAGCTTATTATCTTATATAAGTCTGAACTCAGTTCAGTACAGATACATTTTTGTGTCTTTGATTCTTTAATAACCATAGCCAATACTGTTACAGAGTTTTGCCAATTTTAATAAGTTATAAGCAAACATAAGAAATGGTGATCATGTGATGTTTATTGGCTTAAAACCAATCCTGCCAAAGTGGTGGCTATGATTATTAAAAAAACAAAGGCACCAAAATGTATGGGTACTGAACTGAGTTCAGACCTATATATCTATATAAGCTAATAAGCTTGGATTGAAAATATTGTGTTTTCAATTTAAGACTCATAGTTTTGTAATTGAGATAAAAGGTGGCTGCTGGAAGGTTGCATTGGATCCTAAGATCTAGGTGCAGTGCTCTCAGATCCAAGACTCCTCACTGACAAAGGCCAGAAACTAGTCTGGGAATATTGGATGAGTAGGCACTAGATGGGGATTTTATGCATAAGCCTTCTGGCTTGCACTGAGTCACAATACTGTATGAAGAGTTTTGCCTGTTTTGATAATAGTTATAAGCAAGCATAAGAAATGGTTATCATGTGATGTTTATTGGCTTAAAGCCAATCCTGCCTAATAGGATAGTGGTAGCTATGGTTATTAAAGAACCAAAGGTCAAAAATATGTGGGTACTGAACTGAGTTAAGATCTATATGATTATATAAGCTAATGAGATTGGATTGAAAATATTGTTTTCAATTTAAACTAATATTTTGTAATTGAGATAAAAGGTGCTGCTTGAGGGTTAGATCCTAAGATCTAGGTGCAATGCTCTCAAATCCAAGGCTCCTCACTGACAAAGGCCACAAGCCAGAAACTAGTTTGGGGATATTGAATGAGTAGGCATTAGATTGGGATTTTAGGCACAAGCCTTCTGGCATCCATTGATTACTCTGGCTTGCACCGAGTGGCAATACTGTATGGAGAGTTTTGCCTGTTTTAATATCAACTGTTAATACCTTTTTTATCGCCATAACCAAATTTATTACTGCAATTAAATCTTTTTTTTTTTCCAATTCTAGCATTAAAGTCTCTAAAGATTTTAAAATATTTGGTTTTATTACAAGTATTTTGTATGTCCATTTAAAAATCTACTTCATTAATGAGAACTTGTGGCATAAATCAGAATTAATCTACTTTTGATATCTTCTAATAATTCTGTCTGAATCTGCACAATGTTCTTTTTATTTAAAATGAATCCCACCCCACCTTATGATCCCAATAGTTGTATCTTTGTAGTAAAATAACTGTTTCATATTTCAAATCACTTGATCTTTCATCTTTTTTTCTAATATTATTAAGTCCTGCAATATCCCATTTAATATTAGATAATTCATGTAATCTTCATTCACATGATCTGCAGTTTTAATAAATAAATAAAGTCATCATCAAATGGTAACCTGAATTCTCAATTAGGGAATTCTTAGCATTTTTTACCTTCATTGCCAACTGCTATTTTTTCTGATAATTTTATATTCTCCAGGTAATAAAGGCCATAATTTAATTTTATCTCATAGTTGTAAATATCTTAAAAAAAAAAAAAAAGTCACACACATTCATCCTGCCTTCAAGAAAACTCAAATATTGTTTCAGTTAAACTATCTGACAATTCAAGAAGTGTTTCTTTAATTCAAAGGTAAAAAATAATACACTCGTTATAATTGTAGATGTAAATGTTGGTGAACAAGATAACAAATGTACATTAGGAATTTGCTCTGCTCAGTTTCTTTAGGTCTTAAATGTAATACAGAGAGCGTACCACTAGCTCAAACAAGCTCTTAATTGATAAGTGCGGTAAGAGAAAATATTAAAATATCTATCCAGAACACTCCAGACCAATTGGTTTCGAGCTTATGGCTCACCTTAGTGAAGAGCTAGAATATTCAGACACTAGATCAAAAATATCAACTTAAAATCCAGCACTTATTTCATATGTAATATTTAAGTAGGAACTCTGAAGTTTTCTTACATGAAAATGTCTTACCTCAGCTATCTAACTCAAATAGCTATATGGGACAACCAAATTCAGATCTATCATATATTAATAGCCAATGCCATAATGGTAAAATTATAATTATCAATAAAGCAAGTCATATATACAGTGACATTGCTTTTTGTAAGCTTGTATTTACAAAAATGTAATACAGAGTGTACCAATAACTCAAAGAAGCTCTTAATTGATAAATGCTGTAAGAGAAAATATTTAAAATCTCTATCCAGAACACTCCTATCTGTTCTGGATAGAGATTTTAAATATTTTCTCTTGCCACATTTATCAATTAAGAGCTTGTTTGAACTATTGGTATGCTCTCTATATTATGTTTTTGTAAATGCAAGCTTATAAAAGCAATGTCACTATATATATGACTTGCTTTATTGATGATTATAATTTTACCTTTATGGTTTTGGCTATGCTGAGGCTATTAATATATGGTAGATCTGAATTTGGTTCAGTCCCATATAGCTATTTGAGTTCCTACTTAAATATTACGTATGAAATAAGTGCTGGGTTTTGAGTTGATATTTTAGATCTAGTGTCTGAATATTCTAGCTCTTCACTGAGGTGACCCATAAGCTCGAAACCAATTGGTCTGGACATAGGAGTGTTCTGGACAGAGATTTTAAATATTTTCTCTTACCGCACTTATCAATTAAGAGCTTGTTTGAGCTATTTATCGCTCTGTATTACGTTTTTGTAAATACAACCTTATAAAAGCAATGTCACTGTCTGTATATATGACTTGCTTTATTGATCATTTTAGGTGTCAAAGTATAATCAAAAAAATCTTTCAGACAAAGCAAACTTCCAATAGATAGAACTAAATTTAAGTCAAATGTAAAAGTAGGAAAATAGATAAAAACTTTTGATTTTAATTTGTTTGTTTAAACCTGTGTTTTATATACACAATTTTTTTTAAATGATTAATTTTATTTATAGTACTTTTTTATTAATAATAAATTTTAATATTTACAATACAAAGTTAAAAAGAATTATAATTTATCCTAGTGAATTAAGGAATAACAAAATTTGAGTATCTGCAAATTTACAAAAATTTTCCTAGGTACTCTCCCTTGAAAAATAAAAAAATATATAAAAGCAACACTATGGATGAACAAAATAATAGTATCAGCAAAAGTTTAGAACCATAGTTATACAATTCTTGACTTAAACCAAGATTACTCATTTTTAAATCATCTTGCTTTCTGACTATATATTTC
Organism: Epiperipatus broadwayi; assembly: GCA_028023455.1. Classification (NCBI taxonomy): domain Eukaryota; kingdom Metazoa; phylum Onychophora; class Udeonychophora; order Euonychophora; family Peripatidae; genus Epiperipatus; species Epiperipatus broadwayi. The sequence goes on along the minus strand of JAQFVV010012504.1, from coordinate 3,022,655 downwards.
AGTCTTATAGTAAAAATTACAAAAATCATTACTTTTTTGAACAATGATATTTTCAGAATTTCATCAATTTTAATTTTCAAAGAAATTATATTCATTTCAATCTTAACTCCATTCTTCAGATAGTTCTTGATGTATGTATAAATAAAATTTCTAATATATTAAATAGTTACTTTTTTCTTTTGGAAATTGATTTCACAAACTAAAAAGGTTTTATATACTCAAAGAAGGAAACTTGAATTTTTGAAATACTTTATATTTTTTCTTTTTTTTTTTGATATTTAAATTTTATTATTTAATCTAATAAAATATTTATTTGTGTATATACATATAAAATTTAATCTTGGATTAAAAATATAAACAAAACCAAAATAGGTGTAAATATTAAGATATTTATTTAATTAGAAACTAATTAATAATTATTTTTACAGTATATATTTTTAGAGGCCAAATATATCTTAAACTTTTGTAATGATCTAATTATTTATCGAGCGCACAGGCAGTATGCTATTAGAAAAATAAAGGTTTTAATCTTTTTCCACTTGTGCCTTAAACATTTGTATAATAGCCAAATGATGTAGTTTTTGACTATAGAGGGACCTCAAACCTCGACACAGGATACTTTATAAAGATAAAAGCGACAGTCTTATCTTTGACTTAAATTCTTATTTATATAGGTCAATCTGAAGCATCTTGATTTGCGAGTGTGAAGATATTACTCTCTTCACATTTATGTGCGATCATAAACAATTAGAACATTATATCAGTTTCTATATTTCCATTAAAAAGATCTCTATATTAACTTGTAAATCATGTTTGTGAAATAGATTTAAATGTGAATTAATAAATTTATGCTCTTAAATTGAATGTTTCAGATTGGCCTATATAAGTATGGATTTAGGTTAAAGATGATCACTCTTTATAAAATCCCTATCTTGTGTTGAAGTTTGAGAGGTCCTCTATAGTAAAAAACTACATTAAAAAGATTTCAATATTAACTATAAATTGTGTTTGTGAAATAGATTTAAATGTGAAGAAATATCTTTATGCTCTTAAATTTAATGCTTCAGATTGGCCTATATAAGTATGGATTTAGGTTAAAGATGATCGCTCTTTATAAAATCCCTATCTTGTGTTGAAGTTTAAGAGGTCCCCTTATAGTAAAAAACTACATTGTTTGGCTATTATACAAATGTTTAAGCCTCATGTGGAAAAAGATTAAAGCCTTTCTATTAGACTTATGAAATTGTCATATTAGGATTTCCTCCAATGATTTGTGTAATATAGTGCTCTAATTCTGCTTTAAGCATTGGATAAAATGAAAATCTGAATTTTGCATGCATCATCAAATGTAATTATTTTTCTGATCACTTTGACATTTGTAAGTTTGCTGAATGTGATTATTTCAGTAACAATTTTAATTTGTATGACTTCCATAATTCACTTCGAGCTCACCTTAATTATACAATTATTTTGTTTTTAAATTCCAACTACATTTCATATAATGTTGCAATGCAGTTTTCTAAAATGTGATAATTCAGAATTGGTTGTTTGAAGAAAAAATTGCCTTTTAGAAATGTTTCTGATACAACAATATATTAAATATTTACATTTAATACACCAACCGGTAGCAATCCCTGTTTGGGGTTCCATTTTAAAAAATTGATTTGCTTAATTTTAAAAATTACTTGGATTAAAAGAGTAGGTACTTGTGAGTTTTCCTGTAAACCAAGATGGCAGCCTGTATTTTTGATAAATGTTTCAAGGACCTATAATCTACCGAAGATGTGTTCATTGTTAAATTAAAATAATGAAATAAATTTCATTGAGAAGCTTTATTTCAGTTTTTTTTTTTTACTTATAACATGGGAAGTGACATGATGCTCTTAACATTGTCATACTTTGGTTCAGTTCAGTGTGTTTATTTTTGTCAGCAATTTTTTTTTTTTTGGTAAAGTTGTCATAAAGATAAAAATTTGGGAACTTCCTGTCACAGAACATGATGATTGCAATGGACTATTTCCAAAGGTAAAGGATCCTGCCCATCCAAAAAGTGTGCATTAATAGTTACGATATAATTGCATGCCGCCAACATGAATAGTCTTGTACCGTTTATTTATATACGGTGCAAATATATTGGCATTTGGTAAAAGCTAAAAAATAAAAGTAAATTTAGATTTTTTTTTGACTATAATTTATTTTTTTAAAAAAATAAAATGTACAATGAAACTTAAATTATTCTTTCGTATTTTTTTTTTATGTAATTAGAAATAAAAGTTAGAATTGGAGAGAACAAAAGACACACGTATTACCAATATAGATAAGAGAAAGTAAAAATATTTCAACTAATTAAAGATGGCAGAATTATACTGAAAAAAATAAAGACTTTGTAACATAAATTTTATAAAGAATATACAAGATTATCAATGTATATTTTGACAAACAAAAGATATGCGCAGAAGTCTGAAAACTGGACCTCTAATATAAAAAGGAGGGGGTTTGGTTGGAGGAACATCTTGGTTTGCCTGTTATTCTTTTGGTTGGTTTTGGATTAAAGAATCCAGACCACTCTACGATGAAATAATTCATGCGAGAGTAGACCGGAGCTTTAGCTGACATCGTTACTGATGGACACCAGAGAAGCTTACGTGACTAGCCTATGGAATCAGTACCAAGATCAATTTATAATAAATGGCCGAGCTCATTCTAACTCAAAAAACTATGCATAGTAAGCTACAATCTTCGTGAATTCACAAAACTTACCGATAAGTTAAGACTACTTATTCCTGATTGTGACCAAAATTAAGCGTTTGCAAACAAGTCTTAAAATAATCCCGATAGAGACATTTTCTTATTAAAGAGACTTTCGTTTAAATAATTTTATACAAGATCTTGGAAATGAATTGTAATAAGTGAACATTATTAAATTACCTTATTCAACTGTTTTTTTTTTATAAATTGATTCATGTCTGGATTGGCGTGTGTTCTCTCCAATTTATTTAATTCGTAATTTAACTAACAAATATTTTTAGTTTGTTGGAATAAAACAGATTTTGCTTTTATCAACCTTTTTCATTGTGCATTATTAATAATAGTTATAATTATTATTAGATTTATTAATATTATTTTAGTGATGTTTAAATATATAATTTACCTTTGCCAATATGTTTGAATAAGCCCAGGAATAATAATCTCCAAAAAAAATAATTCTCATTACGGTATGATGCAATACCGATTAGTTTAAAAGTATTTTCTTTTTTTATTTGTGAGACGTTATATGACTATTTCAGCGGATTCTTTGGAATAAAAGAATCCTGGCGCCCATATTAAATAAATTAAAAGCTGACTTCGTCGATAGCATAATTCTCAACAATTACTAGGTCGAGTTGATCAGGAAATGAAGTTATGTTTTTAGAAATAGAAATACAACTTTCTTCTTTTTGACATAACTTGATCAACTCGCGCATTTACAATGTGTATAGAGGCCTAGCAAAACGGAAAACGTTATAGTGTACTTATATACTTTTTTTATTTTTTTTGTTAAGTTAATCCAAAAAAGAAAAACTAAATATTATAATTAATTTTTCCAATGATTTTTTTTTTAAAATAACTAATAAAAAATAAAATGTAAATATTAAATATGACATTTCCTAGTAAATATTTTTTTTTGTAAACATCCCCCCCCCCCCAACAAGATTTATCAAAAATACAAGCTATCATCTTGATTTACTGGAAAACACAAGTACCAAAGATTAATTATTAATAAGGCATATTTTCTATAAATATATTAAATTAGGCTTTTATTTAAATCATGTAGCATATGAAAAATAATAAGTAAAGATATTGTTCAGTTTTACTTGTGGCGATTCTGACCATATCTTATACCAAATAAAGCATCATATGATACCCAACTTAAATTTGACATCTGTATTAAGAATAGTAATTGTTCTACTTCTGAATTAATTGTAAGTAGAAATTATTATTTTTAATGAAGATATCGAGTATAAATCATGTTTCTTGAACTAGAAAGTTTGGAATTTAACAGAGAACATTTTATTGCATAAAATTTACAAAATCATCTTAAAATACTAAAGATTTATGAATTAGACTTGTAATTAATAATTTTATTGCCAAAAGGCATAACTAGAAGTCATGATACAGATAGTGAAACTTGCGATAGCTGCAAATTATAAGCATTTTTAACATATATAGATGTTTTCAATTTGATTAAAAGTTGTTTTTGCAAGTTTTAAGAAAAGCTATAGAAAGAACCAATGAGTAGGAGTTGGTGTTAAATTTTGGATTTACAAACTATGAAATGACATTTGATTGCTAGCACTTTAATGGTGATTAAAGTTTTGGACCATTAAGATATAGACTTGGAATGTTCCAAAAAAACAGTCATTATATTACGCAATATCATTAAGAAAGTATCGGTGAGTATATGACATGGCAATTTCCTATGTATAAAATTTTTTCAGCACTTTTAAAAATTTTAAGCTAAAGGAATAAAAATAGATTACTTAAAATATATATATTTTTCAAATAATCTTTCAGAGTTGCAAGCAAAAAAGAAAAATGAATGCTAAAAAGACTAAAATTATGTCCAATGATTTCAAAAAGTAATGAAATATTGATATTAATAAATTATATAACTTGTACCTTGATCAGATTATGAATATGGATGGAAATATAATAAACAAAATTAATTGTAGAATTAAATTTGGATAGAATATATATTGGAAAATTTTTAATATAGTGTACCAGTTATTAAAACAGACAAAACTCCACATATTGTCACTCAGTGCAAGCCAGAGAATCAATGGATGCCAGAAGGTTTGTGCATAAAATCCTCATCTAGTGCCTACTCATCCAATATCCCCAGACTAATTTCTGGCATGTGGCCTTCATCAGTGAGGAACCTTGGATCTGAGAGCACTGCACCTAGATTTTAGAATCTAATGCAACCCTCCAGCAGCCACCTTTTATCTCTACTTAACTATGGGATTTAAATTGAAAACATCACCAGAAACTAGACTGGGGATATTGGATGAGTAGGCACTAGATGGGGATTTTATGCACAAGCTTTCTGGCATCCATTGATTACTCTGGCTTGCACTGAGTGGCAATACGTATAGAGAATTTTGCCTGTTTTAATAACAGTTAAAAGCAAGCATAAGAAATAGTGATCATGTGAAGTTTATAGTGTACCAGTTATTATATATGGATGTGACTTTGGATACTCAGTTATTTCAGACCACACATCAAAGTAAGAAGATGTAAGTTACAAACAACAGGGATAGAAAGTGAAATATATGGATTAGAGAACAAACAAGTATTCAAAGAATTGAGAAATTGAACTGAGATATATTCTTAGAAGTGAAAATTTGAAATTAACTGAATTTCAAAATGTAAAATATCTAAAAAGATAATGATATGGATGGATGATATAAGAAAGATTGCTGGAATGATATGGATAAGAAAATCTGATTAAATTTGAGTGAGACTAACTTTGAGAGAATGTTTGAAAGTGATTAATAATGATGCAATTAAAATTAGAACAGTTTTTCCTCTTAACATTTCATTTTTTTGTTAACAAATATCTCCATTTTTTCTTGCAAATGAATAAAATAAATTAGCAAAAGGCCAAGGGGTGTTTTTCATTCTCATTTTACTTCTATTGCATTGGTGGTCGAGAGGTCAGCGCGACTGCCTTACAAGCAGTTGCCCTGGTTGCGGATTCACGTCCCGGCCAATGCTGACACCTGAGAAAAAAAAACTAGATAAATGAATATATCTCCTTTCCTCTTTTTTAACTCTTTAATGAGTTATTTTTAAAAACTACTATAAGGCACAAAAAAAATAGTAAAGCGAATATTTTTAATGCATCAATCTTCCTGTGATGAAAAGATTAAGTAATGATAAATTAGAAAATTTAAATTCTTTTTTTGAAAAGAGTAATGAAATCGTATTGGGGGGGGGGGGTATATATATATATGAACACAAAAATTTTATCAATGCACAAATTTCATAATGGCTAAATATAATTTTGAAAAACAAGTATTTTTTTATATAAAAAATAAACAGGAATATATGTACACTATTTGTAAATTTAAACTATAAAGAAGATTAGAAAACAAAGTTTCTGAATTGATCAAAAATTTCAAATGTCACTTTGAAAATTAAAATAATAAAACTAGTTACAAATGATCATAATAAATTTCAGGAAACTACAACAGACAAAGTATTCTAAAAAATATGAACAACATAATTTTTGACAAATTTAGAAGTTTTAAAGTAAGCTTTATAGCTGATAACAGAATAACCTTATAATGATATTTTAATACTAACATTGTAAATTAAAGAATCATAATTTATTTTATATTTTCAAAAAAAAAATTACATTTTGCACTGTAACTCCAATATAATTAAACATTGTTTTTCTCAGCAGTAAAATCGTGATCCATTATTAACAGAATCTACAAAAAAAAAAAAAGGAAAAGCATATTTTATATTTATACACAATTTAGAATTTAATGAATAAATAATATACATAAACATATATAATAAACTTAAGATCAACATTTCAAGCTAATGTACATGCGCTTTTTTATGAATGTTAATAATAAATGTAATTTAAAGTGATTGGTTTATCTTCACGCTTTCATTTCCATTGCTTAAGATTTGCCCATACTTAAGCATTTGGGTTGAAAGAATAGGTGGATTCATTTTATTCTTTCGCAAAGACTTTATCTTGTGTTGGAAATGAAAGTATTCATTTATTATTAACATTCATAAAAAAAAAAAAGCACATGTACATTAGCTTGAAATGCTGATTTTTAGTTTATTACAATTTATATACATCGTGCTATATAAATAAATATCTCATTTACATAAACATATAATGAAAACTAATATAAGTCCCAGTACAAATCTTTAATGCAATATAAATATACAATGATCATTTTGATTAAAGAATTGCAAACATCATCCGATTTGAAATAATTAACCAGTATCTACATTTATGCGATTTTCCACTTAGTGGTCACTAATGATTTGAAAATGTCAATATCTTATAATTTTGAACTAATTAGTTTACATGGATATTAGGTTAGCCAACATATATATTGATGATCTCTACTAACTGCAGAGATCTTTGAATTTTACATTATAGTTTTAGTATTGGAAGAGAGATGTCACTAGTATCAATTGATGTCAGCTAGAAAGGAAATAAATGAATACTTACAATTTTTTACTATCCTTTTGCTTGTAATGTGATTAAAATTATAGCCATTAAAATATATAGTGATCAATTGTGTCCTACATATAGTTATATTGGTTGAATAGCTTTAATTCAAAACCTTATTTACATAATAAAAGACAAATTGTCACCACATAGTGAAGAATGCAAATCTATTAAGTTTCTTATCAGAAATCTGGCTTTGCTCTGCCATTAAGTTTCCAATGATTTTATTCATTACTTGCACTGAGGCTCCTGGAGTTGAGATACATATGCATATTGTCAGTTTATACTGTTTTCATTAAAGATCTCTTAAGATAAATAGATTCTCCAAGCAGCTGTAATTATAGTGCCACTATTTAGATTGATAATAATAATATTCCAAGCATAATTAATTGTAAGAAAGACAAATAATGGTATCTATTACAATCAGATAATAATTAAAAATAAGTAATAATTAGAGGATAAAATTAATTTTGACTCAATTTAACAAAAAGGATTAAACAAAACATATGGAATGGAAGCATGCAATCATTTTCAAATAGCTGCATGCACATTAGAACTTATATTTTATTGGTATGACCATATACAGTGAATAGATAACATTTCTAGAATCTTTTCCCTCAAATATTTAGTTTTTCTATATTTACTCAATTCCAAAACTCGTACATTTATCATTTTCTGAATCATATATTTTATATTTTTATCATTAAATTAGAAGATATAAATACATGCTGTTAAAACTATTTTCATATTATGACATTTCTATTTATATAATTCTACCCCTACATATGTCTTTAAAAAAATATCAGGAATGCATATGTTTACATTTGTAAGAAAATAAAAATGTAATAAAACATGATTCGTGCTATATATTTTAATATACATGGAATCTGCAGTAAAGGATTCATCATTCTACGAACAAAAGTTTAGATTAATGCAACTTGCACTATTTAATACAGAGATAAAATAGTAGGCTCAAGAACTAAAGATTCACCAATTTTCAGTTGGGGAAAAAAATAGTTTAGTTAACCGAGTTAAATTGCACTCAATCTATCACTTTGGTGGTCAAACATTATATGATAGTGGTGTTCAACTGTTTTTTCAATGTGAACTACTTTTTTATACTAAGTTATTCAGTGATCTACTCTCTTATATCATATTCCCACAATCTGTTATCTGATTATGTACAACTATGCAGTTAAATGTGCTCACTTTGGAGAACCTATTCTCTCAGCCCTAAAAACTGTGCATTTAAAAATTTATTTTAATTCAACAAATATATTTGAATAAAATATTTATTTCACTATTTTGGAAAACCAAAGTTAGAAAAAACAACAGATTGATTACAAACTCATAAGTTACAGGAAGTGCTGGTTGGTTAAAAAAAAAAAAGTTAATGTGAAATTTGGCATTGTATGGACCTCACAATATTTTCCAAGTCTGAAGAAATGGCCAATAACAGACAATTATCCAAATGACCATTTGTAATTTGTTTTCTCAATTGATTTTTTATGACACTCATATTTGAAAAAGTGAATTCTGACAAGTATGTCAATCCGAAACATGACAGAATGAATTTTCCTGCAATGTCAATTTAATATTGGAAATTTTTCATGTCTATACTTCCAAATGACTTGATTATTTATTGATTTTAAATTCTGAATGTTTATATCAAACAATCCATTAATTTTGTTTGAAATTTCTGATGCTCAAGTTTTCTTGAAATGGTTACTGATAAAAGATGCAATCATTTCAGTTTTATTAAAATCTTGAATTTATTTCTTTCTCAACTAATTCTATTTTATGAATAAATTCTTTCAAATCACAGTGAAGCATTTCTTGATTTTGTGCAAAAAATTTTAATACAGGAGATGTCTAAATTCGTAGCCATTTATATTTTTCTTTAATAAAAGTAAGTATTGTTTAAAGTTTTTATTGAACTTAATTTAACATGTCAATTAAATTTTTATCTAAATTTAAATTGCTTAATAAATGTTTGAAACATTTATATACGTAGTACATAAATCTATTAAAAATGACAAGTGTAACACCTATCTTTTATCACTCAATTGTTAATAAATATGTTCATTAAGAAAATGTTGTATATTATTAAATAAAAGAAATCTTTCTAAAAAATTTACTTCTGCTGAGCCAGTGAACATCACTGTACAATGTTCCTATCATCATCTGCCTGTAATTTAAATAACTGCCATTGCAGGATTTTTCCTCTAACAGAATTTATAATTTTAAATACAATATCCAAAATACATTTTGTGTTTAAATTCTTTATTACATAGTACTTGTTGATAGTTAATACAATATGTTAAAAAAATCTAGATATTTGTCATCATTTTTACAAAATGAAATGAAGCCTGATTTATTACCTATCATTGCAGGAGCATCATCAATAGTAATGATAAAAGCAGAAATTTGTGTTATTCACAAATTCATCAAATGTCGAAAAAATGCCTTCTCCTCTAATCCTTCCCAAAAATGATTTAAATTCCAAAAGTTCTATAATTGAACAATCTTGAAATACTATGCAAATAAATACCATTAACTGAGCAATATCAGTGAAGTCATTTGATTCATCAAATTGTAATGAAAATGCAACAAACTGGTTAATGTCTGACATTTCAATTCTTCCCATAACCTTAATTCTGGAAAGTTGTAAATCTTTAATAGTTTAAATGATTTCATTTTTAAAATCAGAAAATAAAATTTATATTGCTGCAAGAAACTATTCTTTTATTAACTCTCCATCAATAAAAAGCTTTTTTGCTTTCACTAACTTCAAAAATACAATAATGGTTGAAATTGGTTTATTACTTTCAAAATCATATATTGTTGTCCAGAAACCCCTGCCTTTAAATTTATAATTTTTGATTTACATATTTTGGGGGAAATCTTCATCATATTTTGCATGTAGCGATCAAAAATGTCTCTCAATATTCCTTTTTTTGGATTTGCTACAGATTAAATACAAACCAAACAAACAACATTTATCATTGCTAAGAAATAATCGATTTTCCATTCTTTGTGAAAATGATATTTTCGATTTTTTTATCCTCAAATTAAAAAAAAAAAACTTAAATATTTTATTAAAATAAAAAAATGTTTATAACATCAATTAGTGTACAAAATAATGGTAAATCCAATGCCAAATTAAGAGCAACTGAAATTCTAATGGTGGGTATTGGGAAGAGTGATGTAGTTATGATGAAACATGCATATGATATGTTCTGCTTATAATCCTACTCACTTGACCCACTTTGATTTCCATTGATTTGACAATTTTAACGAAAAATAAACTAGTAATATATTTAAAGAAAATTTAAAAATTGTTTTATCTCACCTTGTCTTCAAACAATAGACTAGTCCAGATTCCATTTTATTTTGGATTGAGCATTCATTGACACGGACCAATGTATAAACAAATATATAACATAAACTGTAAGGTTTTCAGGTACTCTTCTAATCTTACATATCACAGTTGTATCATGACAGCTTGCCTCATGAGTAGGTATAGTGGTACTTCTGGTTGTACTGTGACAGCTTGCCTCATGTCTAATCTAGATTCTAGCAGTTTCTGGTTAAAGTGAACTTGCCTTATTGCTCTAACAATATAGTGGTCGGACAACATTCGTACTGTGTTCAGGTTGACAGTAAATTGCTGTTGTCTGATCATACCTCCAAAAGGATTGACTATTTATAGCCAGATCCCCATCCATGATGAAAACAATAGGATTCAGTGAGCATCATTATCTAGTGGCCCACTTTTGCCACTGGATATATGTCATCTATTTGTATATACATTAGTCCATGGCAATGAATGGTCAATTCAATCAAAATAAGATGGAATCTAGACTAATTCATTATTTGAAGGTAAGATATAGCAAAAATAATATAAAAGAATAAGTATGATAGTAATCAACTCTTAAACTATCAACAATCTCAACCTGTAATCTTAATGTTAAGTATGTTTTCAGTTTTAATTACATTTGTAAGTAAAGAGGAATAATCAAGAGTTCGATCAAAAATCGCTCCCGGTCGTTCTGTGTTTTATGATTCCATACAACAGACCATACAATTATTTTTCATTAGGCTAAAGTGAAATATTAATTAGCTGTATCTAAAAGCAGTGCAACTTGTGGGAGTAATTTTATGTAAAATATTGGGTATTCAATAGTCATGAATTGGAATGTTTTACATTATATAATTTGCTTGAGAGAATTTTCTGCAAGACCTTCATACAAATTTCCATAGTTATTAATATCAACTTTGCAGCAAAGACAAGAATTTTGCATAGCCTTACAAATTTAAATATTATTGAATACATAAAAAATATCTAATATCAATAAACAAGAATAAATTGCATCTAGTAGAGTAATATAATTTATTTATTGTCATTAATTTTCTCTTACACAATATTCTTCTTATATGAGGAAAAGTAATAGTTTAGACAAAATATAAAAAAACTATTAATTACTGTGTTGTTTAATGCAATGGTAGAGTGGCAAACTAAATACATGATCTATGGAAAGTAGCTCGGCTTTCTCAAATTTCACTTGTAATTCAAAAAAAATTTATTTAATTACATTTTACTTTGAAACCACATTTTGATTCTTTTAATTACTAATGAGCATTACAGGGAACCTTACTACCTGATTGTCAATTCCCTTTAATTGGTTTTTTTTTTTTTTTGTTATATGTGTTAGCCTTGTCCATCATGGATTTTATAAACAAAACATACATTAGGCAGCCTTTTATGATAAACTATTTATTGAGAGTGAAATTATTACTGTCTGTGCAATGTCTAAATACATATTAAGAATAATCATCAGAAATGTGACAAGAAAAATAGGTATTTGGGCTAAATTCATTAAATAAAAACAATCTACTACAGACATGGTTAAATTTGAGATATAAAATTATATTTGACAATGCTGCTTCTTTATAACTTAGCAATCTATTAATTAAGAAAATAAAATTGTATATGATAATTAAAAATGAATCAACAAAGGGAAGAGTCAACACATTTAAAATCTTTCCACTTTTAATATTTCATAATCTTTATGTAAGCACATACCAAGCAGGAGTTATCTTTGCAGGAAGATGGAGAAATAATTTTTAAATCCAAATATGACTAATTAGGAATAAAATTTACATTTGGAGTAAATTATTAGTATATGATTATTTATTTGAGATGGTAAATGATGTTTAAGCACCAAAGTAAGTTTTTTCCCTGTAATCAAACCAATTTTTTTTCCCTCAATTGCGATCTCTCTACTAAACTAAAAATAATCAAGTGTGCTTGGATTAACAGCTGAAGATTCTTTTAAAAATTTTATTTTGATTATTATCAACCCATAAAACTGTTCGTTATGTATCAATTGAATTATCCATTTGTTTTGTACATACTGACTGCCACTATTAAGAATTCGGCAGTCACAAATCCTCTAATAGTAATCTTTAAAATATTTTCAATATATTTAATATCAAATTCAGAAGATACCATCAAAGTCTGGATTTCTTTTAATGTTTACACATTAAGATTTCACTTGATAATTGGAAATCTTATATTTTAATTACCAAGCTCATAATAAGGGTTTGCATTTCATAACTGTTGAATTGAATGAGATTCAGTAACAATGAATCTTTTGATCAGACATTGACTAGAAACTATGACCTTTAAGTGTCTATAAACAATCTGTTCAAATATTTGAATACAATGGATGTCAATTCTTTGAATAAATTTATAGTCTCAACTATCTGCCTGAAATATATATATATAACTGAAATTTGAAATTACTAATTCGAAGTAATCAATTTATATGAACATTTCACATCAGCATATAATTAGATTTGCTAGTGATTAATCAAAAATATACATCAACCATTACTTGAGTAAAACTTAAATTCTTTGCCATAACATTAATGTAAGAAGCACTATCGGAAATAGTACTATGAGATTATATAAATATTCTTATACATTTTTAAAAATTAACCCAGTATCCATTCAACTAAATGTTGATGTCAAACTATTATCCTGCTAAGATTAATTTTATTTGCATTTCATGTATGAAGTGCAGTTGATAAATATAGCATTTGAGTTGTCAAATTTTAAAGATATGTAATTACTCAAATTACCATTTTAATTATCATAGTTTGCCAAAAAGATGAAGTTATGTAAATTTGTAAGCATGATTTAACAATAAACATGTACTTGAATAAAAAAAAATTTAATATCAAAAAAATTCTAGCTAACAATTTTTCATGACCTATCAGTGACGATAGTTCCTCACAGCTAACACTATGCTGGTATAGAATGTTGATTATTCTCATATAATTTTAAGTTAATATATGCTGGGGGAAGAGATCAATCTGTCAGGATTACCTTTCAAAGAAACAGCAAATCCAAAAAAAATTCATTAATTTAATCAAAATCATAAGAATTAAAAACAGTAAATATGAGTGAAATTTGATTAAGAACTAACTACACATAAACAGAGTAAACAAAATAATCAGACTCACATTAATAACAAACCAATAAATTAATAGATTTAAAAGAAATAAGAAAGGCTGAAAGTAAAGAAGGACAGTTGCATCATCAATAGAATACAAATTGAAGAAAAATTATAAGATTTATTGGCAAAAAAAAATGTCCCCTTTAAAATCTATTAAAAAATTAAGACTTAAATTGTAATGAATTGATTTGAAGAATTTTAGTGCTGCCAAAAACCAATAATATCAGACAAAACACTGATTACCTCTGATATGTCAACCAAAATCAATCTGTTACTTTGTGTTGAAAATAGCTTAAAAAATTTACATCTACATTATTTCAGCATATAGATAGTTGATTAACTTTTAGACTTGGCTTCTAAAAAAGCAGATTCCAGTTTCCAGAAATCTTGGTCATTTCGAGATTTTGATAAACAATTTGAATGATTAAGCTGAAGTTTTTAAAGACACTAAACTCAAAAATTAATCTTATTAAAGATTGTAATAACCTTATCAAGACCTGCTAAGCTGAAGTAATCTTTAAAGCTACCAAAACCATTAGTGATTGCCTAATTCTGAAGCCAAACACTGCTACAAATCAAATTCATAAATATTCAATACTATAATCATTAAAAGCCAGCTCAATTACAAGCTTGTTGTTAACCATCAATGAAACTGCTATATCTAAAGATAGGTCCACACATAGCCTAGTTCAGAAAAGAGGTCAGCAATGGCAACATTTTGTGATATAACTTTTAAATAAAAACATTAAATGAAACAAGTTTCAAAAAACTGTAAACATTTGTGATAAATTTTGGCTAATGCAGACCAAAAAAATCTGCAAATTAAGAGATAATCTTGACCAAAAAGAAAAGCAACAATAAGTAAGCAAACAACAAAAATTTATGAAGGAATCTGCATCTCAGCGAAAATTATTTATGGAATAAGTCACAATCTTTACCATCGCTGTTTGAGTATTATTTCATCTTAATTTAATCTAATATTTCTAACAATTGTCTGATCATAGTATTATTCTGTCTTGAGATTACCAGGTGTTTTACTATGGTGAGAAAGACACTCAATAACTGGTCAAATCATATACATTGCAGTAATATTTCCTTATTGTTTAAAATGTTTGTATTTTGCAGTTGCTACTCTGCCCAAATCTTATACAGAAGTGAAACATAATATCTTTCTTTAGTAACAATGACATTTTTAAAAATGCATTTAAAGATAATCCAGTACATTCAAATATTAAATTTAATGAGTAATAAAATGTTCTCCAGGTTTCTGGATATAATGTTGAATCAACTATCATAATAGCATGTCTTCAATGGTTTGACATGTAGGATGTCATTTTGATTTATGACAAAGTTTGACATATGAAACAAAAACATTATTTCAATATCAAATTTACTATTATAAACTTGACTATGAGAACATATAATTATTTGAGTCAAAAGACATTATTACTTAAAATGATGCATATTAAGCAATTAAAAACAAGACATCAAATTTTCCTCGATCTGATGCCGAAAATGAATGTTATGGGGTAACGGAAACATTGATAAATTTTATAAAAGAATTTGAACATGGCTGGCTTCTTGAAAAATGGAGATTCTATTAAAGATTATCTCAAAGATATAGAGACTAATTGCTGAGTGCTTTTATTGGAAAAATATGACCAAGAATAAAACAATGCATACGTAAATCAGTTACTCGTAAACAAGTATGGTCCTTCTAACTGCACGAGAAAAAACTACTAAAAAATTAATTGAAATGGCTATATTAATCGAATGTGAACCACAAAACGTCCACATAGAACAAGCTAGTCTATTTTTCTATTTGACATTTTCGCTTATGCTCTCTTTTTAATTTCTTCAGAACTTTTCATTCTGAAATACTTACAAAACCATGTTTAATTGTTAGGTATGGTATTGAAATCTTTCAAAAAGAAACATTTGCCACAGACATTATAGAACATTATAATACGTCAAACAAAAAGACCAAGAATTCGCATGTATATAATTTGTGTTTCGTGGATTGCAATATATAACGATGTCAATAAATCACTTAATTTTTGTGGAAAATTAATATTTTGATAACTAAAAATGTATTAGCATTTTACTAGGAATAGCTTACTATTAATCATAATGAAAATAATGATTTAATAGTTATTTTCAAACAGAATTACTGTCTTACATATTAATCTCCTCAGTTGCTTTTAAAATACTAGATACAAAGATGCTATAAAAAGTCTTAAAAATTGAAGAAAAAAAATTACAAGTACGATTTTAATCATTATTTAACTTTTCTTTGGGGGCTAGATGAGGAATTTCTATGACTATAATTAACAGTGTAGAAAAAAATGAATTGATTAGTAAAGACAATCTAAAAATATTGTTTGCACAATTTATAATTTTAAAACAATTATGTATAAACACATATTTGAAAAAAAAAAATACATATTAAACACAAGTTTAAGGCAAATTAACATAAATGCCCAGTATTTTGTTTAAAGAAGAATTAAATATTACCTTTTATTAATTGCACGATAAATCATGTTTTGGTGCTAGTATCTCGAGATCTGTATGTTATACCTCTACTTTTCAATTCTCTAATAATTCCTGGTGGTAATCTTCCAGAAACTGATATAGCATAACAACCTTTGGTATAACGATTGACTCTTTGCCATTTAGATACCCAACTATCTTCAGGACTCATTACTGCCAACAAACCATCGAAGTTTGAGCTGGTACAATCGTATACCATATCACGATTGTTCTTCATTCCTAAATATTCATCGCAGTTATCGCAGCCATCAAACTCAAATTGATCAAAAGTTTTGACCATTGAACAAAGTAAACAAGCTCTTAAATTCCTCAAATCTTTCGGAATGCTTTCAACAGACATTTCGATTAAACAAAAACTGCTATCAAAATACAAAGCTAACGTATCCGGCTGTTTAATGGTGTACCAGCAATATTTAAACCTGTAGCAAAAGTTTTTCCACGTAATAGCGCCACCTAGGGTAAGTTATAGTAATCAATAGACACTACGAAGTTATGCATTCTAATTCCTATCTAATGCTTTCTCATCCAATATCCTCAGAATAGTTTCTAACTTATGAACTCGATCATGCGATGTTTTAGTGGTTTAGTATTTAAATTTTCTGTATAAATAAATGTTTCAAAATTATTTTCTTCTGTAAACTATAGTATTATAATTTTTATTTTTGATTAATTTATTTATATAACTTAATTTATTGAGACGGCGTCCAGTATATAAACAGTTTATCGATTTTTGAATGGTTTAATAAATTAAAAAAGTAGAATATGATTAAGAAGAAAATGGGATGAACTTAATTCGAAATTAGCCATGAAAATTAACAGGGCATTATATGAAAAATTTTAAATAGATTAGGGGGGGGGGGGTAAAAAAGCAAAAATGTTATATTGTTAATTGCGATGGAAAGATAATGTGAATTATTCGATGAATCTAATAAAATTTTTGTATGAAATGAAATTAGTAAAAGAATATAATTGATTTGAAAGTTTATTTATCGAAAAAAATGATAGAGTGATAGTTGCGAAATTGAGAAAAGCAAGCGTAAATGATGAGGCAACTGAAATAGATATAGAAAATAAGCAAGGTTAGATATATATAAAAAACTTTCGATTAAATTATAAATGGTTATGAAAATCGAGATGACTGGAAGAATTTAAGAAACTAGCCTGGGGAACTAGATAGGGATTTTATGCATAAACCTTCTTACATCCATTGATTACTCTGGTAGCATTACTGTATGGAGAGTTTTGCCTCTGCTATAATAGCTTGTGTAAGCATAGGGAATGGTGATCGTGTGATGTGAAAAATTAGACATTGTATAAAAAAAAAAGTAAAAAATTTAAATCCTTAGTTTCTTCTTTTCAAAAGTCATCCATAGAATATCATAAAGAAAATAATAAAAATGTTAATTCTTTATTTAAATTAAATGATCCATAAATATATTTTAAAATGCATTTTTTTTTTTTTCGAAACTGATTTTTATTACTGAATTATTAATAAATTAAGTTTAATATAATTTATTAATTGTTGAAACTTATCAAATGCTTGTTTTTCACATTTATATATTTTCTCAATTCTTTGATAAAAACATACATGCGATTGTTAAAACGTCATAATAAAAGTATTTTATTATTGATTTAATAAAAATTAACTTTGTAAGAATAAGATATATATGTGTGTAATTTTATATAACGGTTTCAGGCTCTTAATTAGCTATAGACTAGTAGCAATAATTTAATGAAATATAGGCAGGCTTGGTGTAAATAAGAGCAAACAAATATGTATAGAGGGTATAAAGAATATAAATGGTTAAAAGCTAATTACACAGGAATGTCAGTAATAACAATGAATATTTGGGATACAGTTTTGATAACAAAAGATGTGAGTAAAATATAATATATTATCTCACCAAAGATTTGTTTTCATTAAGTTTCAAGTGTTAGATAAATCAATTGAAATAAAATAACTAAATAAAAATATTTTCTTTATTACTGAACCAGATTTTGCTCTATATTAGGGCCTTTTGAAACAAAATTATGGACAAATTTATGTTCGACCATTGTTAACAATTACTAGAAAACTATAAATACCAGACAACAACTGTTTGGGAGAATCAGCATGGGATTGTAAAACCATAGATAGAAGTACACAGAATACATATAAGGATATCTGAAGTTAACTTAATGGAAAGCTAACAGACTGGATTGAGCATAGACTGATACAGTTTGGCATAGTACATATTGAAGAGATAAACCAGTATCACAACATGAAACTACTGCAGCAGCCATCAATCTACGAATGTAGCAATCTCAATAAGCCTACAAAATAAGACAGCTGACTTCAAAGCAAAGGTCAATGCTAACTCAAATAGATCTACAGATCGATATATAAAAGCAGAAGAACCGAGTGATATTAACAAGCATCGGACATATATGTACACATATACACAAACATATTTGTAGTCATTGATAGTTATAGATGCATATGATTGACTTGTGTATCATAAAGAAATAGAGTTATGATATCAAACAAGGACCACTAGTAACAACAACAAACCTGAACATTGGAAGTAACACCTGAACCAGTAAAAACAACATTCCTGATGAACTATTGTTGTGCAAGCCAAAGAACTTTATGATCAAGCTCAGCCAGAGTAGTTTACCAATTAACTAATATTAATACCCTTATATATATACAATAAAATATTTGTATGTACTGTATAATAAAAATAAGATTAGAGCATAGACAAAAGAAAAAATAAAGTAAATCATCATTCAAGAAAATGGAAAGTGGATAATTTATTTACTGATAATTAATTGAAATAAAAAGGAAGTAAACCATTATTTAGTGCATTTTTAGAGTGCATAATGTTTTATAGATTTTGGTAAATTATTTTCTAACATTTATTAAAAACCCAAAGGCTTATCAAAATAATAATAAACTCTGGGCAATCTATTTATTTTTTTATATAATTACTCCACTACCTTTAGTGACAGCCATTTTTGGAATTGGAGCTATTCCACAAATTCCATTCTGGCAATAGAAATAGTTTCTACTGTTATGGGTTTATATGCTCTTGGTTCTTTAGTTCTTTGGAGTGGTTAGATTGACATGCATCATATTTCAATTTAGAATCGTAATATATGCAAATACACTATTGCTTTAATAGATATTTCATTTACCTAATTCAACCAAACAATATATTTGAACATATCATTTTATAAAATATTTATATTAATTGATAAAATTAGAAATTGAATGGGAGAGAAATTTAGAATGGATTTCATTCAGATGAATAATGGATAATTTATTCATTGTTACTCTGATAGTTGAAATATCTAATAAGAAAAATAAATCATTATTTAGTCCATTTTTAATATTAAAAAAAGCTTATAATAGTATAGATGGAAATAAATAGCAATAGACTTGAAATTGTTAAGAATTATTAAGTCTTTTACAAGAATAATTTTTGAAATATGATTTTTTTCTACAGTACAGGCTTTTACATACCTGCACTTATATATTTAATATATAGGGGGTTTGGACTCAGACTTTCACATGACCCTCGATCATCCCTATCTCATACCGCTGATACACTTGATCACACATATGTCGAAAAGATAAATAATCACCAATATATGTATTTCGTGCTAAGCCAGCACTCGTCAGTTGGTCCAGATTATTATCTCCACACATATATATAATCAAAGCTCAGCTTATATTAAGATAGCCAATCTTCATATTTTAATGGATAATTTTTATAAATATTAACTAGAGAATACAGTTAACAATGAAAGTTAAATTTGATAACAAATTTATATCCATTACCAGCTTTGCTCTTTATTTTGTTTCTAAGAAATTAATGTTTGAGATGAAAGATTTGAAAAAGAGATAACGATTTTCAACTGAATACTAATATAATGATCATTTTCTTTTTAATTTGTGGATGATTTTTGCAATTAGTATAAAGAATATAAAGCTATTACAGAAATGTAGGGAGAAATTGAAAGGAATAAGAAAATGAAATTTAGTGAGGAAAAATCTAGGTTGTAGCATTTAATAAGGAAAGGAAAATTAAAGGATGGAAAATGAAAGCCATTTATCTTAAAGAAATTAAGGAGTATATTTGGATATATGGTTTTAATGGAAAGAAAAATTATAAAACAATTGGAGAATTAGAGTTGAAAAGAAAAGTACAATGGGATTTTTTTAAAATCTGGGATTGCAGAGTAAATATGAGATGTATTCGTTGTTGAGAAATAAATAACGAGTTTACAAGAGACAGTTTACTCCAAAAGTTTTTGGCGTATTTAGTTGAAAGTAAAAATAATTATAATAGAAAATAATTATCATTGAAAACAAGCTGTGGGGATTTATTTTTAATTGAAAATAAAAATAAATAATTATAATGGAAATAATTATAATTAAAAACAAGTTGTGGGGATTATTTTTATCAGAGATAAAAATAACTAATTAAAGTTAAAAACAATTAAATCGGAGTTGGAAAACACGCGATTAAGATTTCGGAATGTAGCAGATAAGACAACAAAAAAACTCGGAGGGATATATAAACTGCTGGAGGAAAGCATCGCACACTTGTTACAGTTTTGTTAACAGAAGAAGTTGGATACGTAAAGCTGTTAAGAGCTATTTGAAGCACAACAGTTAAAAGGGTTGCAGCCGAGTTTCATATATTTTAGCTATAATTCTTTGTACTCATTTATGTTATCTACCAGATTGTAAGTGTTTTCTACCCCTCTGAAAAACTTAGGGGCGAAGACATCACAAGATTGGCGCAGTCTAATGTTTCGAACCTATTGAAACATGAAAGAATAAGCCAGACGAGAAAGTCAACCGATACAATTGGAAACAAGTAAAATGTCGTTAGGACAAAGCAGTATTCCTGAATTTAGTATGGAAAATGCCGAGGAATGGCCTCTCTATATAATGCAATTGGAAAATTTTTTCAAGTTAAATGGGATAAAAGATAATGAAAAAAAAATGGCCTCACTTTTATGTTTAGCTGGACGAAAAGTTATTGAATTGTTAATAAAATATGGGACAGACCAATAACTGATGGAGCACAGTTTGAAGATATAGTTAAAAAAATTAACGGACTATTTTAGCCCGAAGTCGTCTAGACACATAGCTAGATTAACTTTGAGAAATAGAAAGCAAGCCAGGGAGGAAAAAATTAAAGACCATGATATAGTATTAAAACAGTTGGCAAAAAACTGCGATTTTGGCGAATTTGTAGAACAAGCTTTGCTCGATCAATTATCGTGGGGAATGTACGACGAAAGATTGTGAATGACGTTAACAGAAAGTGACTTATCATACGAAGTGGCTATTTAAAAAGGTGTAATGTATTCGTGGTGACGTCATAGTTACTGCGGGATGGATATCATCGGAGCTGCGAGACTTCAGTGGGAAGCCATGTTGGGACGGTGATTCATGCTTCCCGAGTATTAGTAAGCGTTATTATAGAATATTATATTATGTATAGAATAGTAATAAAAGATTAACTAGTAAAGTGTTGTTGTGTTTACTTTGTATTTGCGATACACAACACTTGGCGACGAGGATGGGATGCCGCTAGCTGCATTAATTTTTTTTCTTCTTTACCTTGGGATTACGGCAAGAAACGACAGAAATACCTGTCTGCGCGAAGACGTTCAACAAGGCGTTAATGCTCAAGGATGGCAACCGTCGGGAAGTTATCAGCATTCGACGTCGAGCTCCCACAACTATGGGATACGATGCATCGCAGGTAGAATTCTATTGTCTGGCGAATGATATTACAAGTGAAGACAAGAAGCGAGCTACTTTGTTGGCAGCCTATGGACTACAAACGCTATCGATATTGCGGTCTCTGATAGCCCCAGCCCAGCCGTTAGAAAGGTCATATGACGAGCTCACCGCTGTGTTAAAACAATACTTTAATCCAAGGCCCTCTATAATCTATCAGCGCTACCAGTTTTGCCGTCGTGAACAAAAAGAGGAGAGACTGTTAGTGTTTTTCTCGCGGGACTGAGACGTCTCGCGGAAGGATGTGATTTTGGCACGACACTCGTCGACCTCCGTGATCAGTTTGTTTGTGGACTGAAAGATGAAAGTGTACAGCGCCGACTGCTCACCGAAGAAACAACCCTAGATGCCGCAGTGCAGAGGAGTTTAGCAGCCGAGGCAGCGGGGGACCAGGTGCGGGAGATGCATGCTTCTGGATTGTCATCATCAGTGGATCTAATACAACACCGCCGGCAGTTTCCTACCAAATACAAAACGGAGTTACAAAAACATATAATGCCGACTGTGCCATGTTGCGGCTGCGGTGGTACACATGTTCGTACAGAATGCCCTTTTCGCCGAGCAAAATGTCATTTTTGCCGAAGGACAGGTCACATCAAAAGGATATGTAAGGCCCGACAACAGGACACTCAGACATCATCCACCCAGTGCATGGCAGTGAAAGAGGAATTGGATACTGATGGAGCATTGGACCTAATATACAAGCTCCATAGTGACAGCAAAACCCTCACAACTACAGCAAGAGTGCTTATTAACAATACTAAATGCTGCATGGAAGTAGATTCCGGATCAGAATATTCAATAGTGTCTCGGGGGGGTTTTCAAGACTTGTGCAAAGGAAAACTGCCAGTGTTGGAACCTGTACAAACGACACTGCGGGATTTTTAGCAAAACCGGATCACCTTTATGGGACATTGCTTTGTCAGCGTCAAACACGGAAAGTATTCAGCTTGTTTACGCCTGTTAATTGCGGAAAGAGCATGTACAAATCTACTTGGCCGTGAATGGTTTGCCCCTTTGGGAATAATTTTATCGGGGGTGCATTCAGTTCGACATTCACCAATGCAAGATATCATTGATGCCTTTCCCCAGGTTTTCAGCACTACTCTTGGAAGATATCGAGGATCGCCAGTGTCCTTACCGATAGACCCAAAAATACCACCTATTCGCCTCCGAGCCCGGCCATTGCCATTGGCTATGAAACCAAAGGTTGACGCAGCGCTAGACACCTTATTAAAGGACGGAATTATTGAGCCAGTTTGCGACCGGTATGGGCAACACCAGTGGTGCCCATCATCAAAGCGTCAGGAGAGGTCCGCTTTGGGTGATTATAAGGTGACCGTAAATCAAGCATTAAGAGATCACCCATATCCAATACCAGCAGTACACCATTTCCTGCATCTTTTCCTAGAGCTCAGTGTTTGAAAAATAGACTTAGCTCGAGCATACCTACAACTGCGGTGGATGAGGCATGGCGGATGCACAGACCATTATCACCCATCGGGGAGCTTTCAGAGTGAAGAGATTGCAGTACGGCATTAGTGTGGCCCCAGGAATATTTCAGGGAATGGTGGACAACATACTAGGAGGTATTCAGGGAGTGTTCCCATACTTGACGATGTACTGATATGCGCAACATCTGCTAGGACCTAACCACCAAATTAAGAACAGTCTGCAGCAAATTGGCTGCCTGTGGGCTGAGTGTAAATAAAGACAAATGTGTCCTCGGAGTGTCGTCAATAGACTTTTTAGGATACACCCTGGATGTGGAGGGCCTGCACAGGGCAAGTGGCTGCTATTAGGAGAGCACCGACACCAACAGATAAGAAGAAGCTACAGGCATTCTTGGGGTTGCTCAACTTCTACAGTAACTTTTTGCCACACCGAGCTACGACAGCCGAACCACTACATAAATTGCTTAAGGCTGATACAGTATGGTCATGGACCAAAGAACACGAGAGAGCGTTCACACAATTGAAGGAGGCCCTGACGTCCATGATTGCTGGTGCCTTTGATCCCCGCCAACAAGTGGTGGTAACCTGCGACGCTCACCATATGGAGGGGAGCAGTACTTAGCCTGAAGTATGCAGACGGCCTATGTTCACCAGTTGCTTTTGCATGAGAACACTCACCAAGTCTGAAAGAAATTACGCTCAAATAGACCGGGAAGCACTTGCTATTATATTCGGGGTGAAACATTTCCACCATTTCGTATATGGAATACCGTTCGAGATAGTGACTGACCACAAGCCACTGCTGGGAATCTTCACATCGGACCGGCCGACACCATTCATTCTATCACCCCGAATGCAGAGGTGGGCATGCCTCTTAACGGCTTACAATTTCAGACTGCAGTATGCACCAGGGAGGAGCATAGGGAATGCAGACGCACTGAGTAGGTGGCCATCCCCTGCGGTTCAGAGAGGAGGAGAAGCTGCGAGCAGTATTATTCCTTGAGGACTTGGAGAACCCACCAGTTTCTGCGGAACAGATCAGAAAGAGACTAAAGCAGACCCTGTGCTATCTAGAGTAAAGGAGTGCATCCTGACAGCATGGCCAACACATTCAACAAGATCTTCGATCTTATCAGTCACGAAAAATGAGTTGTCAACACACCGAGGATGTTTGCTATGGGGGGCACGGTGGTCATACCGACATCCCTTAGACCCATAGTTCTTCGTGAGCTGCACCTGGGAACATGGGAATTGTGAGAACAAAAGCACTTGCACGCTCATACGTCTGGTGGCCTGGAATGGACCAGGACATAGAACAACTAATAGCTAAATGTAACAACTGTCAAGAGATACGACACCAGCAACCACGTGCACCAACACATCACTGGGAGATTCCAGCTCTGCCATGGTCACGAATACATGGATTACGCCGGACCTATCCAGGGGAAATGATTTTAGTGTCTGATGCACACTCAAGTGGATCGACGTCCGTGAAATGCCATCGAGACGACTGGAGCTACCATCTCAGCACTTAGAGAACTCTTGCAAACACGGTCTTCCCGAATGCATTGTCTCAGACAAGGCCCTCAGTTCACGGCGATGGAGTTCACACTTTCCTTCACCGGAATGGCATTCGCCATGCAAGAGTGGCTCCATATCATCCATCAAGCAACGGGTTGGCAGAACGTGCAGTACAATCTGTTAAGGAGGGATTGCAACGTCTACGAAACGGGACCTGGAGTCAGCGGCTTGCACGTTATTTACTAATGCAACACACTACGCCATCAACAGCAACGGGACTTAGCCGGCCGAGCTACTGTTCAGCGGCGCAAAGAACATGCCTGGATTTTCTGCACCGGACAGGGCACCGCAAATAACTCAGATACCTATACAAAGAGTAGAACATTCCAACCACAGGATACAATTTTGACACGTAGGTGAAAGAACTCACCATGGATACCTGCAGTTATCCAACATCAGAAGGACCATTGTCATACGAGATTCTAACAGACTCCGGGATCCAAAAAAGACATGTAGACCACTTGCGACCTAGAGCGGTAAATACCCACACAGAAGAAACTGCGACAAACCAGGATAGTCAGAAGGAGACAGCACTTGGAGAACCCATTCAGGTGGCACCTACCACCAGTATACACCGAGAGAGTAAACCACAAACACCTAGTGGTCACCCTCGGCGAGTACGCCAACCTCCTGTACGTCTGTTGGACTATGACACTTCTCAAAAAAGGGGGGAAAGGGAAGGAGTGTAATGTATTCGTGGTGACGTCATAGTTACTGCGGGATGGATATCATCGGAGCTGCGAGACTTCAGTGGGAAGCCATGTTGGGACGGTGATTCATGCTTCCTGAGTATTAGTAAGCGTTATTATAGAATATTATATTATGTATAGAATAGTAATAAAAGATTAACTAGTAAAGTGTTGTTGTGTTTACTTTGTATTTGCGATACACAACAAAAGGAATAGCATATGAAGCAGTAATTGAGCAAGCCATAGCTTTTAGAAACAACACAGATGACACCAGCAAAATGGCAGTTTATAAAATAGATCAAAGGCAGCAGTCGAAGAATGAAAATATAAAGAGAGAGACAATGTTAGCAGTGAAATGTTTCTGCTGTGATAAAACTGTCTATGTATCTAAGAATTGCAAATGGAGAAAAGAAAACTGTTTTAACTGCAGATTTAAAGGGGATTTAGCAACTGTATGCAAAAACCATGACAAACAAAATGTAATCCAAGCACAGATGATACAACGTATACCATTAACTATGTATCAACTAAGGGGCAAAGCATGGCCATGAGAGATAGGATCTTTTTGCAAAGACAAAGCCCGATCACTAAACTACAAGAATTGGAGTCAAGGAACCAAGAATTAGCTATCATGCTTGAGAGAAAGATGCAATCTAAGCTACAACTCAACTTGCAGTTACAAGAACTGAAAAGTTATAATTCCAAATTGCAAAATGAACTGGAAGAATTTCAAGGAAAATTGAAGACTTCTAGACAACGAGCAACAGAATTAGAATGTAGTATAACCAATGCGAGCTTTTTTAGTCAGCAATATGAAAAGATGACTAAAGAACTATCAAAAGAAGTGCACAAATTAAAACTGGATGTTTATGAATTAAACAAACTAAAAGAACTTGAACAACAAAATTTAGAACTTAGTGGAAAATTACAAAGCAAGTTTTCTGCTCAGAGTTTTGAAAGATCGAATGAAGACATTCGAAGATTTTTTAGAACAGAAATCTTTAGACAATGAGCTGCCAGAGTCAAAAACCGAAGAGCAAAAGGGAACCCAGATTTTCTCCAAGTGGGAGAAAAAAGCACTTAGGGCAGTGAGGAAAAAGAAGAGTTTACACAAATTTCAAGGTTATATCGATTAATCGGAAAAATCAAGGGTTTCTCCAAGCTGAAAAAGAGAAACCGCCCACACCGGTACCGGATAAAATGAAACCGCGCATTTTGGATGATTATGTGTAACATAAACTCTAGTTTCTGGAGTGAGGGAGGAAGTGTTGTATTCATTGTTGGGAAATAAATAACGAGTTGACAAGAGACAGTTTACTCCAGAAGTTTTCGCGTATTTAGTTGAAAGTAAAAATAATTATAATTGAAAACAAGCTGTGGGGATTTATTTTTAATTGAAAATAAAAATAACTAATTATAATGAAAATAATTATAATTAAAAACAAGTTGTGGGGATTATTTTTATTAGAGATAAAAATAATTACTTAAAGTTAAGAACAATCAAATCGGAGTTGGAAAACACGCGATTAAGATTTCGGAATGTAGCAGATAAGACTTAACAAAAGAACTCGGAGGGTTATATAAACTGCTAGAGGAAAGCATCGCACACTTGTTACAGTTTTGTTAACAGAAGTTGGATACGTAAAGCTGTTAAGAGCTATTTGTGGCACAATGGTTAAGAGTTGTTGCAGCCGAGTTTCATATATTTTAGCTATAATTCTTTGTACTTGTTTATGTTATCTGTCGGATTGTAAGTGTTTTCTACTCCTCTGAAAAACTTAGGGGCGAAGACATCACAGATGTGTAAAATAATTTAGAAAGGGATGAAAACACCTGTTTTAACATTTATTCGTGAGGAACTTTACTTTTGCAAAGAATTCAAAATTTTTTAAATAGAATTCAAAAAGAAACAGATAAAAAAGCATTGAGTGGTAAACTATAGACAGAAAATAAATGGAATGAACTTTATTAATGGCAGAAATTAAAAGCAAATTTAAAATATTTAGATTACAATGTATGAATGAAACTAGATTAGTAAAAATAGCATTTAATTATTTATATGAAAAAGAAAGTAAATGTTAGTCAAAAAGGTTTTACAGCATGCAAAAATGAATAGATAGACAAGTTATCTCTATGTATTTGCATAAAAAAGGATATAAATATATTTCAGATATATAATTATGAAGGATGGGGGGAAATAAGATATAGTAAAAATAAAAAAAAGATATGAAAAATGATTATTGATTTTTTTTAAAAAAAGTTTGAAATTCAATGAGACTAAAATATATTTAAAATATGAAAGAAGGAAGGCATTAGAAGAAGATTATCATTATTTAGGATAAGGATAGGAGCATTAGATATTTGGGAAAGGAAGAAAACGTAGAATAAGAATCTGAACTATTGGGAGGGAGAACACTGAATATTTATCTTTAAAGTGTAGGACTGAAATAAATTATATGGAGAGTATGAAAGATTTAAAAATAAAATAAACAAAAAAGATAAAAGATGTTAAGCTTTTTGTTGATGTTTATTTAAGTTATTTGTAATAAAAATGGGGAATATAAGGTTAAGACAGTGGAATTAACTAAACAAGTTTTATTAAAATAGTATAGAAGAAAAGGAAATTAATTGGGTGAAATAATGATGTAGTAGTAAAGAGTAATAAGATGAATTTATTGTAATATAAATGGTTTCAGAGAAAGAAAATGTTTAGCTTGACTAAAAAGGTTTCTAGGCATGTATATGGAAACATGATTTTGTCTAAGAAATAACAATTTACATCATATCACATGGTGCTTTATAGTTTTATTTTGTTTTCAGTTTTAATTTACATTTTTAAAATTAGTTTAAAAATTACTCTTTATTAAATTAAATCAGTTACCCTGAGCAATTTATCCCAGTAGTGAACTCGAGTCTAAAGATTTTTGGACTGATTCTAAGAAAGTCTCGTATATGGAACTGATGTCGTTTACTCTGTTACTTTGATTCCTAAACATAATAATCTTTGAATAGCTAACTATATAACATGTATTATTAAATTGAACTTAATTTCAAAAAGTTTTGGTATGAAAAAACATTAGAAAATATAGAAAACATCGAATTCTTTCAATTACTGAAACAAATTAATATTGCAGGTGAGGTAAGTGAATTCTTAAAGTGAACTGCAATATGATGATGCAATATTTGTTGTCCAGTCATTTCTTTAGTGTAACTATGTTGGTATTTTGAGAAACTTAGAAATAAACTATATTTAAGATGGATGAATAAAGACTTTTTCTGGAACAATATGGGAAAGCTATGGATCAGAAACACTGCAGAAGATTGATAATTGTTAAAAGTGATAATGATTAGTCAAATCAGTGAGTGAAGAACTAAAATATGAGAACATTTTGTATTTGTAATAAATTTTTATCAATAATCTCATTTTTTAATACAATTATTCAAAAATAATTGAGTTGAAAAAATAATAAATAAGTAAAAATAACTTAAGGCAGTGGTAAAGTGTTTCCTAGATTGATTTCTAGCTGAATAATGTTTTAGAAAAATCATGATTCAATTGAATGGGAAAAATTTTTTACACCCAAATAATTATATGACTTTGTAATTTGTTGTATGGAAGTAAAACTTGGACATACTATCTAAACAATATATAACATTAGAAAATTTTTATTTAAGTGTACTTTAAAATTTCGAAAATACAATGTCAATATCATAAAACCAAGGAATATGTTTTTCAGCTTGCTGGATGTGTTCATATTGAATTCTCTTTTATAAAATCATACTTCCACTCAATTGGGCATGTAAACGAATGAACAATGGAAGACTCCATTTACAATATAAGGATTATATGAAAAACATTCTAAAGAAGTGCAATGTTAATTCTTTTCATTGGGAAAATATGACAGAGAATAGAATATATTGGAGAACTACAATTAGAGATAGTGTTGAAATATTTTTGAAAGAATTGTTTTATACTAAAGAAATAAAAAGACAGTATCACAAAATATCTAATAAACAGAAAAATGGATTAGCCTATCCTGTATGTGGACATACTTATAGTTCATAAATAAGTGTGTATTATCAATGCACAATTCATTTGCAGAGTGGTTTTTTTCTCTTTTTATTTTTTGGAGTTGGAATGGCCATACCAATAGCTATCATATTTTATTACTATGATGATGTCAATGGTGTTTATGATGATGACAATGGTGTTTGAACTTTTTTGTTTTTGTATTAATATTCATGGAATGAGAACTAAGACTGCAAAAATTAAACAGTTCTTCAATTCCAAAAGTTTTGATATTATTTTTATCTCAGAAGCAAGGCTTTCTCTTCACCTTTCAATAATATTTTTATGTGTAAAAGGTATAAAGTACTTCAAACAGATAGACCTTTGGATGTGATTTCTCATTGTCCTTAAATGTAATTTTATACATAAGTGTATTTCTATTTCATCATTATCTTGTGAAGTTTTATGAAATATGTTTGGAAACTAATGTTCAATTTCTTTTGGGTAATGTCCACATAAAACCAACATTATATATATTACTGTTTGATTCCTGAACTGTATGTTGCTTTATTTACTTACTTATTAGGGACATAATGTTCTCCTTAATACAAAAAACTACTCAAGTATGTAGTTGTATATTGTTCATACAATAAAATTACAAAAAATAAAATAAAATCACAGAATAATGAGCACAAGAAACATTGATTACTCATAAAAAGTACATTTATAAAATCACAAATTATATAATTATTATAAAGATAATGTTAATTAAGAATAATTAACAAATATTGATTGATTCAAAAATAACAGTCATATAATAATTATTGTAATATAATCACATAATAATTGTTATGAAACTATTGAACACAAAAGAAGCACAAAATTAAAGGCCACAGAATTGTCATCAAGATGGTAGTGATAAAAGAAAATGGATTTTTAATTTAAAATTTTAACGCGATTATTATTGTTCATTTTCAATTAATAATTCAAGATTTGATATCAAATTGGTTAAATTGAGTCAAAGAGATGAATGTATGAAAAGGTAAAAGACTGCTGGCTCTGGCTAAGCATTTATCATAAAGCTTGTAGAGGAATTGGCAATCCTCATAGTTTATAACTTACAAGCTTAAGAGATAGGGTCATGTGATTTATGACTCTTATTTGATTATTTATGAAAAAATAGTTTCTGAGTTTGTTTTTATAGTGTACATTGCTGAAAATGATAGTACTAAAAAAAAGGATTTTCAATTTAAAATTTTCATGTGATTGTTGCTGCTGTTTGCTTTCAATTAGTAATTGAAGATTCAGAGTCACATTGGTTAAAGTGAAACAAATGGATGATTCTATGGAAAGATGGTTTCTGCAATTATTTTTTACAGTGCACATTACCAAAAATTCCCTTTACCATAAATATGTTGTCACAAAGAAGATGAGCTTTTTTTTTTTCAAATGTCAAATGTGTTGACCAGGAAGCGAATCCAGGCCAGCTGCTTGGAAGGCAGCTAAGCTAACCATTAGGCCACCATCACATGACTAAGGGGACAAGCATTTTCATTGCTTTTTTATGCAGACTTACTCACTTTTCATTTTGATCCGAAATTTATTGTAGGAAAGTTTGATCTTAATTTCAAATCTGAACTCATTTTCGAGAGCCATTCATATTCTTTATTATTTAAATTTGTGGTGCTGTTTCTAAGATCTCTGAAAAAATTTGTAATCCATAAATTCATCTCATACAAGTTCATTTCAAATGGAAAATATTTTTCAAATCGATCATATAATGTTTGTATATGGTGACAGATAATTTTATTTAACTTCAATTTATTCACATCTTCGGACTGATGATAAGTAACAAACAGATCACAATTGCTTTCTTTTATTTTACTCAATCAAAATTGAATTTTCATTTTAAATCTGTCAATACATTCTTCCCATTTCCCTATAGATTTAGATTAATGTAGGAAAATATATTACTTAGATAAGCTAGTTTTGCAACCCATTTAATTTCATGAAAATAATTTACAAATGAAGATTTTTTTTTTCAACCAAGAATATTTCTACTTCTGTTCTTAATTTGAATAGCCTGCTTAGTAATTTACCTTGAGAAAGCCATCTGATTTCAATAGGAATAATTCCTCATGTTCTGTTCCAACTTCTTGATAAAGTAGTTTGAATAGTTTGGAACTTATATCACTTTTTTCTTTTTACAAGATTTATAATTCTTATACATTCAGTTAAGACTTCATTCAATTCTGGGAACAAATTTTTCACTGCTAAGTGCTGCCAAAGTATTATACAATGTGTAGTTAATAAATAACAGATTGTTACTTCTTGAATTTTTTTAGTAATACCACAATGCTTGTTCATTATAATAGCTGCTCCATCAATACATAAATATACTCTATTTTTCAATCCAAATCATGTTTGCTAATGTAAGAATTTATCTCATTAAAAATTTCAATGCTGATTGTGTATGAAGCTAGTTCTACATAACACAAAAATTTTTCTTTGATATCTTCAGAAATAAAATCAATATAACTAACATAACAGATTAATACAGCTTTTTTGGAAATATCAGAAGATTCATCAATTTTTTATTTGTCTGAAGGTTTGTGACGATGGTATATTATTAGATGAGATATGTTGAACTATTTCCATCATAAAAAAAATTGAAGGACTCTGGAGGATTTGATCCAATCCTCATATATAAATATATCAAATTTCTATTATATGTTGCCTTTGACAGAGTAGCTCAGTTGGTTAGAGCATTTGCCTTAAATTCAATATTCAAGAATCTAAAGGTGTGAGTTCAACTTCTAAGTGAATATTGTCACTGTGCATATAGGCCGGAAACACCTGAAGAAGAGTGGAGAATAATGCTACTCGAAATAATGTGTAATTAATTACTAACCTGTGTTGTTTATTTGTGTGTTATTACTAATAAGTTGTTTGTATTTGGAAAGTTTAAATTTTTCTATACATTCAACATTCACTCATAGATAATGGAAATAGTCCAACATATCACATCTGATTCATCAATTTGAATTGCAAATATTTTTGATTCCTTAATCTTATTTATTAGCTGGTGTTTTATATTTTCTGATAATGTAGTAATTCGTCTTTGAATACTAACATTAGAAAGATATTGATCTGATTTTATCAGCAATCAATGATCCAAACATTTCTGAATAAACATTTAATAAAATTAGTTTTATCAAAGTTTCCATTTCAGTAAATAGGAACATTTTAATAGAGATTTATTTTGAAAAAAAAATCAGCAATCAATGATCCAAACATTTCTGAATAAACATTTAATAAAATTAGTTTTATCAAAGTTTCCATTTCAGTAAATAGGAACATTTTAATAGAGATTTATTTTGAAAAAAAGTTTGATTAAATGTTTTTTTCTGTAAAATCAAAAATTTTTTTTTATGTTCAAAATATTACAAGGTTTTTTTTTCTAATTCTGAATGTTTTGACTTTAAATATCACAACATTTTTGAAGGGTTCATTGCATCATTAGATCAAACATCATGACATATCACACACATCAGGTATACATCTTGTTCCATAGATTTAGACCAAAGAAATCCACACTGCAGATATTCATCAAAATAACTTCTAACAATGGATTTTTTCTTTTCTTCTGGCAGGTTCCCAATTTCAATTTCATTTGATTTTTCTTGAGTGGTTGAAATTTTATTTAAAAAATAAAATGCACCTTGCCTCTTTCTGTTCATTTTGTTAAAAGCTAAAAAAATTTTAGCATATTTCAAATTTATATCAATATTTTTTCTAATCTTTAGATTCATTAAATCTTTAGATTCATCAAATCTTTGTCAAATATATAATTTTATAATGAATGCAGCAAAAGCTTCCAACAGTTAGTTTAAAATGCTACTTCAGCTTTGCTCTAATGGTGCTATGGTTTTAAGGTGGGGTTATTTTGTTTTTAATGCAACAAAAGAAACTTTTTGGGGGTTACTTCATTTATATAGTGACATCTACAAAGCGCATGTGCATTCGCTTATTGGTATTAAAGTTTATAAAAAACATTGCGCTATATAAAATAAATGTCTTGTTTACATATGTTTAATTTAATAAGAATGACATTTCACAAGCATCATTCATTCATGTAGTAAAAAAGTAATTTAAAGTGATCAATTAACAACTTCACGCTCTCATTTTCAAACACTTAAAATTTGCCCATACATATACGTTTGGGTCGAAAAGATAGATGGATTCATTCTATCTTTTCACAAAGATTTATCATGTGTTTGAAAAAGTGGGAGTATTCATTTATATAGCGACATCTACAAAGCACATGTGCATTAGCTTATTGGTATTAAAGTTTAAAGAAACTAAGTAAATCATTTAAAGAAATTATTAAATATTCCAGTTTTGTTTTTTTATCATTATAAATTATTTTTAAAAATATTTTTTTTTTTAAAAAATTAATTTATGCTTTTAATTTTACTGTTTCTCTATTATACTTTAATCTCATTATAATAAAATAGCTACTAAATACATTATCGAATTTTGTTTCTTTTTTATTTTATTGCAGTTTTATAGAATTGAAAAAGAAACAGTATTATTTTAAAATGTATCATTTTGTGTAATCTGACTAACAGTGCAAATTGTATGATATGGCAGAACCTTGTATTTAAATTAATAATATTTTTCATGGACTAGTAAAAAATTTTTGCAGATAAGCGGATGAGCAACACTGCCTTAAATAACTCTTCTCTTTGCAGCAATAATACACTAGAATGAACAGAATGATACACCTGTATATGTAGATCAGATTCAACAATCACCTGGTTTGATCACAATGTATGACCAACTTACACAAAGTCTATATGTGATGTTACACCTATCTATCGAGACCCAAAGTTGATGGCACCAGATATAACGGACCGAATTATTACCATTAGCCCCAAACGTTGCTGACACCAGATGTAACGGACGGTAATCTTCATCAACAATCATAAGCTAACCAAGCCCAATGATGGTGTGCCAGATGTAATGAATGGTCAACTAATTTGCAGACTATAATACTATGCAGATGTAACAAGGGGAAAAAGTTGCATATAACTATGGTCAGACTTCTTCTGATAGAATGCTAATGAGAACTGATGAAATGCTTAACCAATGATTGCATACACTTTAATTGACTGACTATATCCCTATTTAATAATATTAAATGCAATTTAGGTTAGTTCATCCACTTTCCCCCTTTTCAATTTCGTTATGCCCTAATATTCAAGCCCAGAGAATATTGCTTTTGACTCCTTTAACAGGTATGAACACATACACACAGCAACTCCTGCACTTATATATAGGTTACAACTAGCATTTATTATATTTGTTTTATTTTCAAGCTTTTATATGATAAGAAAAATAGATGTGTGTGCATGTATAATTGTTTATAAACTGTGGAATGTCAGGACAACTCAATAAACCAGAGACCAGAATAATAAAAACTCTTAAACATTTATTAACAATAATAAATGACATAAAGTATAATAACAATAGTACTGATAAACAAAAAATAAAAAAAATAATAATAATCATATGTACATGTGTCACATGTGAACCTCTACCATTTTACTAATTAATGATTATTATAGTCCAACCCTTATACCCCATGGTAGAAATCCATCTATGTCACTCATTCTTTACAAATCATAATTATATAGAAAAATAAACTTTAGTAATTTAAGATAATTGAGATGCTGGCTAGCTAAATTATATATTTACAGATGTTAACAATCTATTTAACAAATCCCCACCCCCCATTTATATATATGATAGAGATAGAAATTAATACTAGTTGATTAGTCAAACATACTGGAAAATATATACAAGGTTAATCAACAAAATAAAACATATAATATGTATTCTGTATAAGTGTTGCAATTTAATCTATGAAAATAAATGTAGAGAATCTTACCTTACTATTTATGTGGATAACCTGATGTGAAGCAGGTGGGTTAACCTAAATTTTATTTACAATAAAATATAAAAATATCAAAGTTAATAATCCCCCCTTTCTTCTTTGCTAATTCTAAAAAAAAAATGAGGCTTCAGCATCAGAGTGTGAAAATACAACAGATAACAAGAATTAAAAAAAATAAAAACAAAAATTTACAATATTGATTCTTTGATTCATCCTAATGGAAGTAGTAGTTGATAGTTAGGCAAGTTGTTCTTCAAAGCAGTTTCATTTAGTAAATCATTTTCCTTAGCAAGGATAGATAGGTACAATGGTGTCTCCTGTAGTTGTGTTTAATGGTAAACACCTTGATCCTCACTTGATTCACCATTAAGTATTCCAATGCTTGTTTACTTTAGACTGCAGGCATCCTCTTGTGTGTTTTACAATAAAGTAGTAAAATAAATAAATAGAGGTTTAATGTAGCTGTTAGAAAATAACATGATGCAAAATAGCATGTTTTGCTTTAGCCCATATTCATATTAAAGTACAATTCAATAATTATTTGTAATCATAAATATATGTTGGATAATATAGAAGCACTTTACGTATATATATATTAAGAAAATTATTTCATTTTTCTTTCTTTTCCAATTTTCAGCAGATTAATTTTCATTATTCTTTTTGAAAAAATTTAAAATAGTAAAAAATTACTCCAACAACCTTTAAAACATGCTTTAAGTATTACAAAATTTATCAGTTATTCTTACTTCTTATTTCACTTTCTTTCCTCTGAATTTGGTAAACTTTTAGTTACAGCACTTGACTTTTAAAAATGTTTATGATTTAAATAAAAGAAAAAGCAAAACTCCATTTTAGCATTCTAAATTTTAGTTTTTACTGCTGTCTATTGTTATAGCTGCTATATTTTTTTTTACAAGAAGCATGATTTGTAAAAAGTTTCTATTTTTATATAAAACGCTGAGAATCTCCTGAAACACTGAGATTTTAAACTGCCTATTGTTTAAATACATTTAGACTTTTAAATGCTTATTGTTTAAATACATTTCATTTATTACAGATAAAAAAATAAAATAACAAAATCAGTTTTATTTTCACACATGACCACCTAACTTAACCTCAGGTTATCCCTAAATCATTTGATTATAAATTAATATCCAAAATTTTTTAAAAATATATATACATCGCAGTTTATTAATCAAATAGTCTATATATATATATTGTAACGTGATGTGCCATTTTTCATATATAACTCATGCATATATAAAACCATTTGTAAGATTGCGTGTATGTATATAACGATACACGTATATGCATATGTTTAAAAAAAAATTTATAATTATTATTCCATTTTATCGCCCAGCATATTTATGAGCATCAATTTATGACCTCAAGTGCCAATCCTATATTTCTATAAGAATTATGCTGGGAGAGAACTGGAATACCAATATGGAAATGCCCCTGGACTAGCTCTGCTCAGGGCTGGTGATTATTTAATCATGGGAACATACGGGGGATTATATTATACAGGACACTCTTCAATCCAAGCTATTACATTAATTTTTAAATCTAATAATCTAACTCAAGATCAAAGAAATAACACAAATATACGCAAGTTTCTTTTTTAACTTTAATCTTATAACTTTTATTTCAATACTATTTATAAGACCCTTTTGTTTTGTGATGATGAGAAATGAATGCATACACATACACTGCATAGAACTGTATAAAATGCAATAAAAAATGAAAATAAACAGTAAAACAATGTCTGTTTCATCCGGATCCACAATAATGATAAAAAAATCAATTTTAAAGTTCAGAAGAGTTAATAAATAATGTTCATGCAGACAGTTTATTATGTGTAGTTAAAAACACACTCATTTTGAACTATTATACGAATATAGGTGGTTAATGTGCACATTACCTTTTTCTTTCTTCCTCATGGAAAAACTAAAGTTAAAATACTTCTTTCCAATGTGTATTGCATTTGACGTAGGTGATTTCGGCGGTTTGATCTGTTTATTGATTTTTGACCTGCTACTATTGTTGGAGCTTGATCTTGGCGTCAGAGTGACTGGTTTCCATTTACAATATTTGCGTACATTGCAGCGACTTCAGTGTCTTCGGGGGCAGGATTGTAAAAGCCCTGGCACCCTTACGCTTTCTTAAGCCAGCTTGCCCACCATTTTCCCCTCCATTTCTCTCCACAAATCTCACTCGCAACACTCTCTACAAAAATCAGCAATAGAATGAATCTTTTTAGCAAGTTCTGCCGCTCAAAAATCCGGATTCTTTTTTTAACAAAAACTTTTCACACCTCCATATCTAATTTTGTTCTTCCTTTGTTTTCATTGAAATTCTTTTGAATCTAAACTTTAATCTCATTAATCAAATTCCTTAGATATCAATCAAGTTATTTTTGATATCTTTTTTCTATTTAACTTTTCCAAATGAAATTGAAAAGTTTCCATCTAGAAAATTAAGATATATTTCCATAACTGCATTTATTTTTTTTTTTTCTTATTATTATTATTCTATCTAGCAAATATATACTTGCGTTCTCATATATATTTTTTCTTATTATTATTATTCTATCTAGCAAATATATACATGTGTTCTCAAAAAAAACAAACGAGCACACATACTCCCCCCCCCTTCTTCTGTTTATTTTAACCTTTTTAAAATCCCTATTTAAAATTATAAATTTATATACAACAAAGGAAATATAAATATGAAAAAAATATAATTAATTAATCGGGTTATATACTGAAGCATACAGGAAATTTTACTTTTTGAAACAGGGGTCGAACTCAGCCCTGTTTCAATATATACAATATTACTTTCTAAAATGTTGGTCATATTTTATTTTATAATAATTTATTGTGCATTATATGTATATATGTAATCTATTGTGCATTATATGTATATTGTAATAAATAACAAACAAATAATCTTCCCATTATTTTTTTAAAAATTTCCAAACAGATTGGGTTTAATAAGTAGGCTTGATCTTTTTAGGAATATATGCATTGTAAGCTACCCTGTACAACCCCATCTCCTTACAGGGTTAGAATTTTAATCTGTCATGAAAATTTTAACACTTACATAAGGTTCGCATTTGAAGTTTGATGGCTTTTTTTTACACAAATATAAGAAAGGTAGTGAAACCTTATTTTACTGTTTTCTACACTCAACTACACAAATTGCTTTCTATTCTTCTCTATTCATTCTCATAAAATACTTTGCAAGGTGGGGTTCAAACATAGGTTTTTTTAAAAAAACTACTGATGGTCATGTTTTGACCACACTAATAAAAATGTGTTTCTGTTTCAAATAGCACATTTTTTCTTGTTATCCTCTATCCTGCTCCTATTGAGTCTTATTGGATTTCGTTGAGGACTAACAGAAGATTGGAGCAACCATCACTTAACGTGGTTTAACCCTCTTAAATAAAGTGGCTCTAAAGTATCCTAATATCTGCTTTGGCATCCATTAAAGAATACTCTCATCATAATTTTTAACCTAACTTTATAATATCTATTTTTTTTTACTTATCAACATTCATTTTTCTTTCCACACATCAGTTGAGTATGACAATTCTATAATTACTAAGATTGTCCATAGGATGGTTTCATAATTTGGGTATTATATGTGCCCCTAACTTGTCCTGTCATATCCAACCAAAATGCATAAGGACTCGTTTGTTTAACTATTGTGTAAGGTCCTTCATATAGGTGGTAAAACTTACTGTATTTATTTTCAATTTTCTTACTAATATGAGGGTTTTTTATTAAAACTTTATCTCCTACTTTGAAAGTATATGGAGTTCCAGTCTTATTTTTGTTTCTTTTATTGGCCTTACTTACTAACCGAAGATTTGCTTTCTGCACATTTTCCTCCATACTATTTTGTTTATATCTAGTCATAGGTTGATATTTAGTGAACAACATGGGAATTGATTGATTAAAATGTAGTTCAATAAGTGTAAATCTAGTGGATTCATTCCCACTCAAGTTGATATAATTAACTATCTGGTCTATCTGTCTTACCCATCCTCTATGCTCATCCCTTAGGTAAGTCCTGAACAAACTATCGAGCTCCCGCATTACACGTTCACAAGGGTTTGACTGTGGATTCCTAATGGATATGAGCACATGCTTTATTTGTGATCTTTCCACCCATTTTTTCCATTCTTTGGATAGAAAAGGGATACCATAGTCTGTTAAAATGGTTTTGGGTTTTCCTATCCTCACAAATTGGAGGGTGTCTAATATCTTGATGGTATACCTGGTATTAGCTTGGGATATTGGGTAAGCAAAAACATATTTAGTAAAGAGATTATAAGCGACCAATAGGTATTTTTGTTTATTAAATGGGAGTAAGGGCCCATAATAATCGATTGCCAAGATCTCATTTGGTCTTTTAGGTAATATTGATTTTGCAGTATTATAATAATTTTGATTTACTGGCTTGGCTTGAAGGCACACTAGACAATCTTGAAGTGACCTTAATATGTCTTTATACATACCAGGCCAGAAAAAATAATTTTTCAAAGTATGCTCTGATTTATGGGCACCGTAGTGTTCTTATAAACAATGAATATATTTTATGAGTGGGATATGCAATGTTTCTGGCATTACTACCCTCTACTCATCTGTAATATTATTTTCTTTATATAGCAGGACCTCATTTTCTATCTAATAAAAATCCAAGATCTTTTGGCACATTCAAAACTTTCTCTCCTTTCAAAGCTCTCATGATTAAGTTTAAATTATTATCTTTAAGTTGCAATTCAGGCAGGTTTTCCAAATCATTCTCTACATTACCATCAGTCATCATATTGACATTTGTGATGTAGGCATTCTCTACCAATAAATGGCTCTGTTTGGCTCTGTTCTGATCCACATGGGTTTCAACTAAGCACATCGACTACAACATTCTTAGATCCCTTGCAGTCTGCATGGTGTAATTGAATTCCTGCAACAGCAACCTCCATCTAACTAGACGGCTGTTGGTCAGATAACTGTGGTTCAGGAATTCGAGGCTTTTGTGATCTGTGATCACTATCACCTCTGATCTGAGAAGCATCTGTCAAAACTTTTGGAAGGCCCACACTATTGCCAGTGTTTCCTTCTCTGTTACTGTATAATTTTTATTTCTGGATCTTTCAGGAGTCGGCTGATAAAGTAGAGGACCCCAGGTTGGCCATCCTCCTGGATTTGGGATAATGTTACCCCCAATCCGAAACCACTACTACCCATCTGGACTATGAATGGTTTACTAAAATCAGGGAAGGCTAACATGATTTGCTCTAAAAACCCTGATTTAATATTCTCAAATGCCTGATCCTGCTCCTCAGTCCATTTCCATCTCTCATCTTTCCTGATTAATTTTAATAATGGTTTCATGTGGTCGGAGAATTTTTGGTAGAAACGATTGTAAAAGTTACATAGGCCTAAAAATGATCGGATTTGTTTTTTATTAGTCAGTTTAGAAAAGTTCTGAATGGTACTGATCTTGTCTG
This sequence comes from Epiperipatus broadwayi, assembly GCA_028023455.1. Lineage (NCBI taxonomy): Eukaryota > Metazoa > Onychophora > Udeonychophora > Euonychophora > Peripatidae > Epiperipatus > Epiperipatus broadwayi. The sequence continues at coordinate 2,981,322 of JAQFVV010012504.1, read as the reverse complement.
GATGAGGTCTTAACCCATTACAACCCATGATATGCCCTAAGAAGATAACCTGGTTTGAGACTAGGGTACTCTTCTTGATGTTGATCTTGATACCTTTCCAGAAGCACTCCTGGAAAAACAGTCAGGTGTTCAAAATGCTCTTCAACAATGGTAGATGTGATAATCATATCCACATATATTGTAATGATCTGCTTCACCTCAGGAGATAAGGTCTGAATGATCTGCTTCACCTCAGGAGATAAGGTCTGATCTAAACATCGTATCAAACCAGTGCTGCTATTTATCAATCCAAATGGCATCCTATTAAATTGGTATGTGAATCCCTCATATCGGAAGGCAGTGTATTGGCGATCATTCGGATGGAGTTCGATCTGCCAATAACTAGAGGTTAGATCGAAAGTGGAAAACACCTTTTTGTTTCCAAATCTCATGAATAATTCATGTATGGGTGGTGGAATATTTCTGTCAGGGACAGTAATTTTGTTTAGTTATCTAGCATCCAAACAAAATCTCATCAACCCATCTATCTTCTTCACAGTTACGACTGGATTACAGTATGGTGAAGAGCATTTGGAAATGTAACTGGATTACAGTGTGGTGAAGAGCATTTGGAAATGATCTCCCAATACAGCATTTTGTTAATTTGTTTGGTTATCTCTTGCCGATACTGTTATGGAATAGGATACGATCTGGATTGAAAAGGTTGATCAGCTACTGATCTTATTCTCTGCTGGAATCTTTCTATTACTCCTGGTATCTCCGAAAAAATTGGGCTAAATTTATGTATCACAGTTCTTAATTTCAATGTCTCCTTGCTTCCAAGGAAGTTGGACTCTGCAAAATTACTATCTATGAGTGCCGCCGGGATACTAGATATAACACAGTCAACTTTTAAGGAGGCCATATCTTGGAAGTAATGTCATCTCCAAGACCTCATAACCACTTTGTTAGAGAAATCAATAATACAAGTGTTCAAGTGTAGGAAGTCTGACCCAGGAATGACATCATGGATTAAGCCACTCAATATAAGGAACACATGATAGAGGATTGTTTGGCCGATTTTCATTTCAACCCAAGTTTGCTTTTGTACAAGTTTTGCTTTCCTACTGTTAGCCATGGTAACCTGAATAGATTTCATTGGTAAGGTTTTAATTTTGGGATTTTTAATCAAAATTTCCTGGGATTTTTAATCAAAATTTCCTGATAAAATTTATCTGAGATAATGGAAATCTGGCTGCCAGAATCTAATAGTGCTTTAACTTGTAAACCCTCGAACAAAATCCCTATCATGGGGCAGCTCTGCAAAGCATAGTCAGGTGCTTTGTCTTCCCATGAACACATCATATTAGTGATCTCTCTATTAGTGATCTCTCTATTAGGGGTTTGTTTCATGTTCCTCAGGGTATTTTCAGTCTCTCAAGGTGAGGAACATAACCTCAAGTACCCTTTTAGTTTAGTTTCTGTTGAATTTTTGGTGTATAATTACTACACACTGGTTTTGGGAATTTCTCGGGACTATGGAGAGGATTTATTCCTGTTTTGCTAGTATTTGTTCGGTTCCTTTTAGCTGACCGTACATAGGGTGAGTTACTTTGTATGGACTTCCCTTTCCAATGGTTAACATCATTATTATTTTTTTCCTTTTATAAAAGATAGCCTTAACAGTAGCCACTTTTTTAGATGCCCTAATTGACAGGTTAGCATTGTTCATATCTATATTAGTTAACAGTTCTGCCACCTGTTCTATGGTCCTAACATTGGTACACAATAATGATTGTTCAATCCTGAGTGGTAAGTTTCTTTTTATTATTCTTATAATTTGACTTTCACTCAGGCAGTAGGTATTTAATGTTCTTAATTTCATAACTTGACAGCGGAAGAACTTGTCAAGGTTTCTCCAGGTGCTGCCCTATACTTCTCTTGGAATAGCTGATACAATAAGGCCTCTTGCCTGTCCTTGTTCTGAAATTCTTCACCAGCAGTATTTGATATTCATCAAAGGTAGATAGTGCCTGAAACAATGAATCCCACCACACCAGCGCATCACCTTGCAGATGGCCGTATGCAATAATAACCTTTTCACCCTCTGACAAGTTTCTATTTACAGAGAAATAAAGGTTCAGTCTCTGGATGTGTTCAATGGGGGCTTCATTGGTGGATCCCTTGAATACTTTTAGTTTGACAAATTGGTTAATAGTGTTCACTTGTGCAGAATGGCAAAGTATCTTGTTGATTTCTGTAGTGTTTACAGGTGGGGTCAATGTATGATCATCATAGTGGGTTCGATAACTATCTGGAATTAAACCTTCTAAACTAAAGTTAGGATGATAATCTTCTGCCTCAGGCAGGATGTGACATGGGAGAAGAGTTTCTTCAGAAGGAACACTTATCTTCTGTGGGTCCTTAAGGGCCATCTCTAGGTGATGAGTCCTACTATCCCTTATTTTATTACTACTGTGCATCCTTACATCAATTTCATGTTTTTCTCCACTGTTCGGCATCTCTTGGCACAGTTGAGACTCAAGCACTACCAATCTCTGATTAAAGGCTTCACCCATTCTATCAATTTCGTCTCTTTATTTCATGAGCACTTCCTACCAACTTTTGTACATTGGCTTTGTCTGTGGTCGTGCCCATCCCCCCGTCAATTATTCTTCCCTCAACTCATTTAAGATGTTTATCCAAATCTATTAGCATCTTGTTGCATGACTCAGCCTGATCATTTTGTGATATGGAAAGTTGTTCTATTCTTGATTGAATTCCCTGAAATTCATCTTGTACCTCGGTTAGGAATTTATCCTGTTCCACATGCACCTCATGTTTTAATGTTTCCTGACTCTTACATGCCTCATCATATTTTGCATTCAATTGTTCCATGACACTGGATTTAAAATCATCTAATCGCTATTGGCATTTCGTATTCTTTTCATCAATTTCCTTCTTCATCTCTAACATTCCTTGCTTCAACTCAATATTGTCTTTCTGAACATTTTCTAATTTTAGAGAAAGTTGTCACATATCTTCACACAGCTTAATTTCAACATTATAAATTTTTGTTTCCATTTGTTCTTTCATATCATTCACATTTTTCTTCAATTCTTCTTTTATTTTATTTATATCAGCCTTGGTTGCCATATTCTCCAACTTACTATTTATATCACTTTTCATTTCATCAGCCTTGATTATCATATTCTCCATCTTGGTTGCCATATTCTCCTTCATACTATTCATATCACTCTTCATTTCATCAGCCTTGGTTGTCATATTCTCCTTCATACTATTTATATCCACTTTTCACATTCTCCATTTTGGTTGCCATATTCTCCAAATTACTCATATCACTTTTCATCTCCATGATTGCTTGGATTAGTTGTGCCAAGCTGTAGGGTCTTGCATAGCCTGAGTTACTCCACTTCAGGCACTTGAGTAATCTCATTGGGAGAAATCCCCCAGGTATCTGAATCCTCGTAGATTCCACCTCATTATAGGTAGTATCATCTACCATCTCACTATCACTATTATTTTTCCCTATCTCCAAATGTTTTGATTCCATATTACTTAATTGCTTACCACTTCTGGTTATCATTAAATATTTATTTATTTGCAAGCTATAAAATATTTATTTATGAAACTATAAATAATCACATGCCACAGTGCATCACACTATTTCCAACTATTGCATTTATCTTTAACCTCATTTTGTTTTTTTTTTTAGTTTTTAATAGATCTACTTTTAGCCTATGTCCTTTTACATGATTAACTCTATTATTTTAGTATCATTTATTAATCACTTAACTACTTATCATCGGTTTCTATTTATTGTCCAATCCTCTTTATTTCCAATTTACACTCAATACTTTAGATCTCTTATTGAAAATTGATCCCAGTTTTTGTGATCTATTATCAATATTATTATTATTTTTGATGAAAGTGCTAGTTATTTGCCAAGTGTATATAAGTTCATTTGGGTTTATGTTGATAGAAAACTATAAAATGTAGCATAAACACTTTAAAAAAAATTATGGCTGGACTTCCTTTACAATTAGAGTATATTTATACCTAACATACTGGATACCAGATATAACTATTGGTAAATACATTTGGATACCTATCACCTGTAATATCTTCATGACCACCATGTTGGGCACCAGATATAATGGACAGAATGATTCACCTGGACATATAGATGAGATTCAACAATCAGCTGGTTCAATCACAATGTATGACCAACTTACACAAAGTCTATATGTGATGGTACACCTATCTATTGAGCCGATGGTGCCAGATATAACAGATGGAATGATTACCACTAGCCCCCAAACATTGCTGACACCAGATATAATGAATGGTATTCTTCATCAATAATCATAAGCTAACCAAGCCCAATGATGGTGTGCCAGATGTAACGGATGGTCAACTAACTTGCAGACTGTAATACTATGCAGATGTAACAATCTGCTGTGGGATAAGTGAATATGCTCAAATTTATTGCTCCTAATGACACAATCTGCAGAGACCTACCAGGCATAGATGGGGAAAAGTTACATCTAACTATGGTCAGATTTTGGGTCTTCTGATAGATTGCTAATGAGAACTGATGAAATGCTTAACCAATGATTGCATACACTTTAATTGACTGACTTATATTCCTATTTAATAATATTAAATGCAATTTAGGTTAGTTCATCCACTTTCCCGCTTTTCAATTCCGTTATGCCCTAATATTCAAGCCCAGAGAATAGTGCTTTTGACTCCTTTAACAGGTATGAACAGATACACACAGCAACTCTTGCACCTATATATAGGTTACAACTAGCATTTATTATATTTGTTTTATTTTCAAGCTTTTATATGACAAGAAAAATAGATGTGTGTGCATGTATAATTGTTTATAACTGTGGAATGTCAGGACAACTCAATAAACCAGAGACCAGAATAATAAAAACTCTTAAACATTTATTAACAATAATAAATGACATAAAGTATAATAACAATAGTACTGATAAACAAAAAAAAAAAACAATAATCATATGTACATGTGTCACATGTGAACCTCTACCATTTTACTAATTAATGATTATTATAGTCCAACCCTTATACCCCATGGTAGAAATCCATCTATGTCACTCATTCTTTATAAATCATAATTATATAGAAAAATAAACTTTAGTAATTTAAGATAATTAAGATGCTGGCTAGCTAAATTATATATTTACAGATGTTAACAATCTATTTAACAAGTTCCCCCATTTATATATATGATAGAGATAGAAATTAACACTAGTTGATTAGTCAAACATACTGGAAAATATATACAAGGTTAATCAACAAAATATATACAAGGTTAATCAACAAAATAAAACATATAATATGTATTCTGTATAAGTGTTGCAATTTAATCTATGAAAATAAATGTAGAGAATCTTACCTTACTAATTTATGTGGATAACCTGATGTGAAGCAGGTGGGTTAACCTAAATTTTATTTACAATAAAATATAAAAATATCAAACTGAATAATCCCCCCTTTCTTCTTTGCTAATTCTAAAAAAAAAAATGAGGCTTCAGCATCAGAGTGTGAAAATACAACAGATAACAAAGAATTAAAAAAAAAAATAAAAAAAAAAATTTACAATATTAACTCTTTGATTTAAAAAAATCATCTTAATGGAAGTAGTAGTTGATAGTTAGGCAAGTTGTTCTTCAAAGCAGTTTTACTTAGTAAATCATTTTCCTTAGCAAGGATAAATAGGTACAATGGTGTCTCCTGTAGTTGTGTTTAATGGTAAACACCTTGATCCTCACTTGATTCACCATTAAGTATTCCAATGCTTGTTTACTTTGGACTGCAGGCATCCTCTTGTGTGTTTTACAATAAAGTAGTAAAATAAATAAATAGAGGTTTAATGCAGCTGTTAGAAAATAACATGATGCAAAATAGCATGTTTTGCTTTAGCCCATATTCATATTAAAGTACAATTCAATAATTATTTGTAATCATAAATTTATGTTGGATAATATAGAAGCACTTTACGTATATATATTAAGAAAATTATTTCATTTTTCTTTCTTTTCCAATTTTCAGCAGATTAATTTTCATTATTCTTTTTGAAAAAATTTAAAATAGTAAAAAATTACTCCAACAACCTTTAAAACATGCTTTAAGTATTACAAAATTTATCAGTTATTCTTACTTCTTATTTCACTTTCTTTCCTCTGAATTTGGTAAACTTTTAGTTACAGCACTTGACTTTTAAAAATGTTTATGATTTAAATAAAAGAAAAAGCAAAACTCCATTTTAGCATTCTAAATTTTAGTTTTTACTGCTGTCTATTGTTATAGCTGCTATATTTTTTTTTATAAGAAGCATGATTTGTAAAAAGTTTCTATTTTTATATAAAACGCCAAGAATCTCCTGAAACACTGAGATTTTAAACTGCCTATTGTTTAAATACATTTAGACTTTTAAATGCTTATTGTTTAAATACATTTCATTTATTACAGATAAAAAAATAAAATAACAAAATCAGTTTTATTTTCACACATGACCACCTAACTTAACCTCAGGTTATCCCTAAATCATTTGATTATAAATTAATATCCAAAAATTTTTAAAAATATATATACATCACAGTTTATTAATCAAATAGTCTATATATATATACAATATTACTTTCTAAAATATTGGTCATATTTTATTCTATAATAATAATTTATTGTGCATTATATGTATATATGTAATAAATAACAAACAAATAATCTTCCCATTATTTTTTTAAAAATTCCAAATGGATTAAGTTTAATAAGTAGGCTTGATCTTTTTAGGAATATTTGCATTGTAAGCTACCCTTTACAACACCAAGGCTTACTCTTTGGTTTGGTTTGTCTATTTCTGTTTTATTTAAAAATGTTGGGGTTTTCTTCACATCTGTGCTAATTTGGAATTCTGTAACACTTTCCAATATAACTTTATGTGCTATCATTTTTCAATCACATTTATATACTAATTCATTTAATAGGACTTCCTTAAGTTTACTATCTGTCATATTCCATAATAGTGGATTGAGGTGCATGCCATCCAGCTTGGAATTAAGTTGCACTCTTTAGCTAATATTCTTAGTTTCATATCATAGTCTTGACATTTTTCTCATGATGCCTGTCTTCTATTGCTGAATCTGAGGCATGCCACCAATTTTGATGATGTTGGTTTGACATACATAGTGAATTCTCTTTTAATTCATGATATGGCATTTTCTCAAATGCTTTGGATCACAGAGTTGGTTTGCCAGTTGAGATTTTTTTTTAGATGACCACATTAGCATTGCTACTTTCTTTTTATTGTAAACTAGTTCTATTAAAACACATATTTCCTACATATTCCACAAATTTTCCAACCCACTATATATTGTTAATATTGAAGCTGGAAATATAGTACATATTTCTGCTTCACCTAGTGCCAATGTCATCAGCACTAGTCTGGGTTTGAACCCAATTCTTATTAACTGACACCCATCTCATATTAGGTGGTAGTATATTTATAATTATTATAATCTTTTGATTAATTTGTATTTTATGATTAACTAACCTTTTATAATAGTTTATTTATTTATAATATTTGTAAAAATGTATATTGTGTTTATTTTATTAAATTGAATTGAATCCTAGATATCTATAAATGTTACAAATATTTCAAATTCTTTATTAAAGTTCATTTTCTTCAATAAATCAGTTGGTAACATTTTATATTTATCTTTTAATCAATGTACATTTGAGAATCAATTATTTACACAATGTAAGATTTGTATGAAATGTTTTGTAAATTTCTACTTAGGTTTATGTCAAATATAAGTTTGAAAGTCATTGTACCAAATTCCTAAAATTTTTCTGAATAAAAGTTGCATTTTTGTTAATCTAAACCTTAATTAAATAGGCTTGTTAATACAATGACTGATAAACTTAATATGCTTGTTGTTGTTGTTTTTTAATTAGCAAATAAACCCTTGGGGCATGTTCATGCAGAGTTATAGATTTTCTCTCCAAAGCAGGCACCAACCTCACAGAACTGCTTAAAGAAATTACAATTGGTGGAGGTCAGTGTAGATTCAATCCTATAGATAAAGATCAGAACACATAAATAGTGAAAATTTGATAAGGATTGATTATTGTTGAGTTTACTGAAGAGAAGTGATTAATCTATATACAAGACATCGTGCCTAAAAGAATGGCTGGCTAAAAGATCGACCGTGCTTCCCGGAGCTCTGTCTCACCAGCTCATCAATACCATCCAGTGCTGTCAACATCTAGCCGGAGCCTGTCTGTGTCAAGTAAACCTGCTAATACTCTGACTGTAACTGCCTCTCAAGCCGTGAAACATCTTCCAATAGGTATATTATTATAATCTCCAATTTGCTGCAAGCCACTGATTTTATTTCACTTGTTTAAATCAATATTAATTTATATATTTTATATATCTGTGTAATGTTTATATGGCTTGGTTTAAAATGCGTCTTTTAATTTTATTCAATTTAAAATATCAATTCTTATAAAATTTTACATTATTTTGATGCGGCAAATTAAATTAATTTTTGTCGGTTTGTTTAGATTATTTGACTTACTGAAATGGCCAACTACAAAATTCAATGAGCTATTAACTTTAAATCCTCCCCCTGTTATTTTTTTTTTTAATTTAAAAATCATTACAAGAAATCTTCCTTCCGTAAATTAATTAATAGAAAGCTCATTTAGTTTTGTACCTCATATATATATTTATTTGAATGATTGAAATTATTTTAAAAGTATCTTACTATTACCTCCAATTTAAAATAGCCCTTAGTGAATCAATTAAGTAAAATTTATCATAGAATTTTATCAGTATATATATTTCATACATATATTTTATTTGTCAGAAAATATTAAAATTATGATTTACAATTTATTAGTTTGATATTTAATGCCCGTCTATGTTAATTAAATACAAGTCCTATTGTAATCTTCCGTGATGAGTGGGGAAAACAATTTTATATTTTAGTTTTAATTCTTGCCTTTCTTTTTGTAATATAATTTACTATTCATTCATTAATGACCTAACGTTTCTGGGACTTTCCATTATGTCAGGGAGCCAATGATTTCAATCAGAATTTATTATTTTGTTAATGATACACTATCTATCTATATACGTCTAAAGCATTGTGTATTTATAGTTACAACCATTTCTTTATTATTGCTATTCTTGCTTTGCTACCAACCTCTTAGGACCTTCAGAATCTGACCAGTCCAGCCTTTTACACTCCCTCAAAGTAGACATAGTTTATACCAAGGGATCTTTTCGAGCATTGCCATTAAGATGTGTATGCACATCAAAATATTATTATGATTATTTAGAGACATGCTTTGGCTGGAGGGCTAACATTTCTCTTATCCCCTGTACATATCAGGAACTTCTTTAGCAAAGTCACCCAGAGGTTCATAGCAGACCTCATTTCTTTTGTTGTAATTTGTAATAGCATACTGCCCTCATCATCATTTTATAGCTTTATGTAGCAATCCTGAAATGCTCTCTGCCATGATGGCACGTCCTTCACAAACAAATTTCGTAATTAATTAAATCTGACTGTATAATTGTCAATTATTTATTTAAGAACTATTTTGCTTCCCACACTCATTATATACAAATGATTTTAAATGTAATAGTATTTTAAATGCATATCTTTCATATCTTGTAATATATATAAAATAGATTTGTAATCGTTCAAAGAGGGCTAATAACCTTTTATTGCTGATTGGTTTTGGCCAACCAATTAACAAACTTTTACATTGTTTGTCAAAGCCACATCAAAACGAATTAAATAAAATAACCAAGTTGTATAAACAAAGACTTAACTTATTTTGTACTAAATTCTTTAATAAATTCCTATAATATTGTCATTTAAATAAGCTTAGTTTGTCATCACTCCCAATCTCTAAGGTTAATTACTCTATTTGTTTATATTTATTTGATGTAAAGTCACTTCTTTATAATGTTGCCATAAATAATTATCATTATTACAGTTCAAACCATTAGTAATCGATCAAACCATATCTGTACCGTTCTGCAATCGTCAGAATCCATTAAATCATTGATTTTTCATATAAACCCTCTTATTATTTTGAGTCTCTATGTGAGCCATGACCTCCAGCTGGGACGGAATAAAACCAAGCACTGCTAGTGTCATCACAAACGTTATCCATTAGTCAGAGAGGCAATAATTTAGGCAAATAGGTTAGGATTCATCCTTGTCCTGACATATGTATCTTGTGCATGGTTGGATTCAAGGTACTTTTGCTTGGATTATTGGTCTTGTTGAATGAATACACAATTTTGACCGGCACAATATTGAATTTGCTTAAAGGACTATGTTGCACATTCTTGTTGAAGATGAGCCACAGAATTCTGTCATTAAACACAAATTGTACAAGAACTTATTTACTACAATCTTCTTCCTTGCACAGGTTCTTGAATTGTCAACTGCATCAATGCTATATATTCAGGGTTGTTATTTACAATAGTTGCCAGGCAATATCAGTAACTAACTACAAAGAAAACACTAGATACAAAAATAAAACTTAACAAAAGATTTATTCACTCTAGACAAATAAATATATATATATATATAGGTAGACATTAACAATTTTTTTAGAAAATATGATAAAATCTCTTTTGCGCAGATCTATCTTTCGATTGTGGGACTTTAAGCTTCTCACATGCCCTGATAACTAACATTGTCCATACTTAAGCATGTTTAGCTATCTTCTGTTTATTAAGCACATGCATGATACTTGATTGACAATACTCGACATATGACAATTATACTATACCCTCTCCTTATGGATAGATTTCTGCAGATTTATGTTAGTCCAGGTTCTGCAGAAGTCTAAATATATTAGCATACATTAGTTTTATTAAAATTCAAATGTATGCATAATAATGTAAATTTTCTAGAATGAATTTAATTAGGGAACATTTATTCATTTACTGTCTGTTAGGTATGTGTATAATTAAAATACGCACACATACACACACAAAGTAATCGGGCTGCAAAGATAATCAATCAAGTAAAAAAACAAGTCTAAATCTGCTTCAACTGGGAGGGATTGATCCGACCGGGACGGACAAGATTTGACCAATCAAATCCAGAAAATCAAGACTGGGGAAATGAGTGAAAGGTAAAGCATCTGGGCACTTGCAACTGGAAGCTCTACCATTGCAGATGAACTGTGAAAGACGCTGAACGTCGCTTATTTAGCATGGTAATTCCAGAGCGGACTGCTGGCCTCCGAACATCCAAGAGTCAGCATTGGGACTATAAAGTAGGTCGCATAGATCTTTATTATTGTTTTGGTATACCTTCGGGTTAGTTGATATAAATATATAATGATTGTTTTAATGTATTCGTGTAAATATATATATATTAGTGTATTGTAATTAAATCTGCTTTTGTTATTCTACCGGCATTAATCTTTGTGATTATACCTATTGTATGCATATATAGGCAAGGCAAGGTTAGCTTACTGCATAGATTGTTCGCCAGCAGGTGTTATAACTGGCGGACATAACACTGTCTAACAATAATTGCACAAAATAAAAAACTTAATTTACAAATCACAAATATATACATATTTGAATACCCACTATTCTATAGTCAGTATAGACAGTACAAAGAATACTTTTGTTTTATATATATTTTTAAAAAAATATTAAAATATACGTTATAAATGTTAAGAAGGGTTTATTTAAAATGATTGTGATATAAATTATTGCAGATATCCATTTTATTGCATCGAAATGAGACCTAAAATCCTTATGGACATATAAAAAAAAGTTTTCGCTTAAGGATTTTGAAAATATGATGACAAGATTATAAAACCAATCGGCATATTCTTCAGTTTGCTGGATGTGATACTACTGAATCTACTACTGTAAATTCGAGAGTAAAAATGAACGGCAACATAAAGAAAAGCATTTTATAGTGAAAGTGAGACTGTTTTTGATAGAAAATGCTCCTCCCATTTGTGTTTTAAAGATGAGCTCAAAAGCAGTCTAATAAAAACGATATTGATTGTTTCCGTTGGGAAGATATGATAGAGGATAGAATGCAATGTAAAATTACATTAGGTAAAATTTTGAAGTATTTCAAAAAATAAAATTCGCTGCAGAAGTTAAAAACAGCATTGAAAAATATCAAAGGATTAGCGCGCAATACATATATATATATGGATGCATTTCTGTTTCTCGGATTGATTTGTACAATCAGAGCAAAATTCATCATTTTTCGTCTTTTTTAAAAAAATTACCGAGTGATTGCTAATAATATTTATGTCATGCAACATGAAATGACTTTTTAAATATATATAGTGCACGTTAAATTGCGAGAAGTCGGAACCTGATTACGGCTGGAGAAAAAAAAAGTTACAAATCTTCCGATAAATATATTTTGTAGTACTATTACAATACTTTTCACCGCGTACTAGATAAACACTGGTTAATGATTATTTTTGCCGTTGCGTGGTGATAGCGTAGTTTGCAGAGATTGCAGGGACACCAAGGAATAAAAGATGACAATCTCATCTATAATCATTTGTTTAGTCAATAATAATACTCCTTTGATCTACTAATAATGCATTCATACTTCGACGTGCTAATGTGAAAAATAAAAATATTTTTAATGTGATTGATTTTAGGACATAAGCGGCTGTTCTCAATGCGATCGGTTTGTATATTGCTTATATTAACGTTCGTACTACTCCAACTACCTGCATCTCATTGGACCGCTGCCTTTGATCCTCTCTCTGCCGTTGTTGCTTCCCTCGGAATGGGCCTTCAGGTCCTAAATTGTAAAGTCCGAGAATGTTGTAGCGATGACTGGGTTATATTAAATATCTCAGGTAAGCAGTTTTAATTTTTAGTTGTTTTTTTTTTTTTAATATATATCTATGTATTGAAGAAACTGAAACTGTACGTGATTATCTATTGTAGTAATGTGATGTTTTAGGCTTTTCAATTTTTGAGCCTCCTCGTGGCCCTTTATATTATTAAATTATCGTTCCGTAAAATTTTAAAATTCATTCGATCTGTTAGGATTATCCTATTGCTATAACTTTCGTAATTAAAATTTTATTGTATAAAATTAATTTGATTTTTAAATTGAATTAAAATAGAAAACTTAATAATCTTTGCCATATTTTGTTAAATATTTTCATTTCAAATGTTTGTTTTCTGTTTAATGCTTACAATAGTAAATCAATTATTTAATCCATTTGTTTTAACTGGCAGAAGATTTATCGATTAAAGAATTTAATTATCTTTTAAAAACAAAAAATGCGTTGAACGAATATAATTAAATTATGTTTTCTTATATATATAGAATTCATAAATTATTTTTTTATTATCTTGTCTAGAATAGATCATTTTTGTTGTAAATGAATAAGGAACTTAGTGCGATGTCCCATATGCACTTCTGTATCACATATAGAGAGAGTATGCAGGAGGAGAAAATGTAATGAAATATTTTAACAGTAAATATTCTATTTTGAAAAGCAAATTAAATTGAAAGAAATTTTACCATAACGAAGTTTTTCACAATGTCATACCAGCTTTATGACCGCGACTTTTCATTTTTGTAACTTTTAGTTGGATTATATTGAAATCTTGGGTTTTTAATACGTATTCGCTTTAATGTGTTTTTTATTTCGTTTAATTTTTTTAGTTACGTTTTGTGTTAATTTTTTTCTTTATTCATTATGTTTTAGCGCTATAGTGAAGTGATGGACTCTATTAATATTTTCGATTTCTGGATCAAAATTTCACTAATTATTTCTGGTGATCGAACGTCACCTGATCTCCCAATCAATAAATCATTTGATAGTTATTATTACTAACATATTTATTTAGCTGCTATATATCATTGGAAATGTCAAGAATAGCATAATAGAGATCAAGTGACCTTTAAAAAAAAAAAAAATAAGAAAATTGTTTTCTATTTATATATGTTTCAAAATTCGAAAGTATGATACCAAATATTTCATCATTATCATCATTAGTTTTTTCCAAAAAGCAGATATCACATTCCAGAGAATCCTTTGAAAATTTATCCCTTGCTACTTTAAACCTCTCTTTTAGTCTTCATAATTCCTGTCAATATATCTTTTATAATTACGAATTTTGAAATTCATGTACAATCAAATCAATGTAATGAACTACTGAAGTGAAACTAGTTACCCAGGTCTTATGTCCCATATGTAATGGAACTATCAAATAGGTTATCAGTAATTGTGATTAAGACAAAGGGATTGTAGACTGGTTGTTCAAACCACAGATGGACAGCAACACCATGTGTATAGAAACCAGCTAAGGCTGAACTATGAATCATCAGCCAGCGATGAAGAGTTTACAAGATTCAAAAATCCCAGATCTGCTAATGAAAACACCTGACCATTGAATGAACACACTAAACCTGTTGATGAAGACACTGGAACTGATAATAATGGAACTTATCTGAAGAAACCAGAAAGGGACAGAGATATCCATCAATGCATGTCAGTGACTACATTGTCTAGGACTAATTTTAGCCAGAAAGGAATGTTACAGATCAACTTACAGGTAATGGGCTTATTCAAATTCAAGCTTATTTTGATTGGATTTAACATTCTTCACTATTGTAACGGTCAGAACGTGTATCTCGCTAACATACTGCAGAATTCAAACTCAGACCTGAAACTCAACACTCTAGGAGGGTTGCCTTCTAGAAAATCCTAAGTTCAAATCTAAAGCCTATGCTCCACAGCACCATCTACATGATAATGAATCTAATGCTATAATAGTATAGTTTCTTGCCGGTGGTCAGGGAGAAGCAAGAGACTCTATATTAAAATATATAATTAGGTTAGCTAACTAAAGACTATGGATGATACAAAATATATATATAATGAGAAATAGACTGGAGTAATGGTGTGGTCTGCAGAAAATAAAATATTTTCAAACTAATTATAATTTAAATATGGTTTATTAATTAGCACTATAAAATGGTATTGTCTGAATAAGCCAGACTGGGCCATCAACTCATTAAAAGATAAACATATTTTAAATAGATATAATCAAATGCTATTTACATTAATGGCTGGTTAATTTATACAGTCTTTCTATACCTTGAGTCAATGCATGATGAAATTATAATAACGCGCTTAAACAAATATACAATTATAAAAGGGAGGTTCATTCACAATATGCGAAGCCTATGGCGAATATGATAAGTGTTGCTTAAATCAATTAATATTCTAAAATCTGAGAAAAGAACTTATATTGACTTCAAGAATGGTGCAGACAAAAGCTCGTTGAGTTATAGGCATGGAAGTGGTTAAGACACGGGTAATTGAATCAAATACTTAGTTATAACAAGAGAATGGTGGTACTAGTGGAGGCTTAATATATAGAATGGAGTGTGATACATTAAAACCGCAGCTTTGTGAAATAAAAATAAATACAAAATGAAAATAGATGGGATGGTGTTTCGCCAGGGACTCCATAGAGGTTTGATCACAAACAGCCCGAGCATGGCCTATTACCATAAACTCCGTGGCTGGGTGATTCAAGCATATATTCCATGTACGGTTTCTAGCTCATACAATATCTGGAAATTGTGAGGATAAAAAGGGAAAGGTCTGAGCCATAAATCCCTGTATAAACACAGCAAGGTCTCAACATCCTATATGCCTACCCTAGTAACACACAATATAAATAGAACAAATATATGAAAGGGATAACTGAACAAGTGAAGGCACTTAATAATTCCTATATTTTTTTAAAGATGGTCTGCACATTCTCGAACTCAATTTTTGCAGTTCGTAAAGGGCATTAGAAATACAATGTTATTTGAAAATAATAAAATGGAGGGAAATGCATGATTAAAAGGGGATTAATAAGGTGACACACAATCATGCTTTTCTCTAATTATAAAGTCTACTTATCAATTTCGCGCATATCCTCGCGTTATATATATATAAAAGAAATATCCCTTTCTTGAAATCAATCATTTAGGAAATTAATAAACATAGCCCTCGAACAAGCGATTTTAGAAAACATTTATTTAGGGGCAATTATAAAATTAATCTGCAATAATATGATGGCACACTAATAGGAGGGAAGGAAATAATTCGCTCGTTCGATGGCTATTTAAGCACACTACTATAATAAAAGAAATAAATTGGCAAATATATAAAATAGAAAATATTAACCCAAGGATAGAAAGAAAAGCAGTAGGTTACAAATATACTTTACAGAAATACGGTATTATAACAAAAGGACTACACTTAAATTTTATCTAGCTTTTAGAAATGAAGTAGACAACACAAGAGCTCTTGGGTTAATGGGGTTACCTCATATTAACTTGGAGCAGTTTGTGCACATTCTCTGGTTTAAAACTCCAATGGAAGTTAGGTAGCATGTTATCAATATGGTAGCTTCTTGGTTTGTGATTAAAGATGATACATGTTCAGCAGCGGTGGCAGTTTATAACAGGTCGGAGTATCAGGTGGTATATGCCGCAGGTTGGACATTTTTCTTGAGCAGGAAGAAAGCCTTTCCGCCATTTTTCTATTCAGGCATTCTCCAATCAGCAAAGGTAGGTATATCATGAAATTATTAAAGGACTGGCTTAACTAATTTCAGCTGTTTTACATTCAATATTTGAAATATCTCCATTGACAGGTTGAAAGCAAAATATTACATACGTCAAGTATTTGATGCAAAGAAATTCACACTAATATTATAACATAGATTAATATAACAGCATAGACTAATATTTCAGCATAGACTAAAGATGACGAATGAATAAAGAATCAATGAATGTTTCAAGCATAGAATGAATCAAGCCTAGAATGAATTAAGCATAGAATCACAATTAATCAAATCGGCCCTATGTATATACTAAACCAGAATACAATGAAACTACCCCGCAGTGGCTACTATAGAGCCAAATATAGATACAAAATCACAGCTGCCAACTTATCCGACTATCTGAAAACAGGGATTTTATAATTAGTTTTACGTTTAAGATATTCAGATTAGAACTTGGTTTTAGAACTTGGTTTTAGCAATATTTTAATTAAAAAATATCTGAGTGGCCGTCTGTTGTTTATCTGATGATAAAATATTTAAGCCACAAATTAATAAATGTTATAAAATATGACTAATTAATTCTATTGTTATCTTCCCAACCCTCATTTACTTTTATAATAAAATTTGTGGAGTGATTTTTAGAAATCTAAAAACAACAAAAATTATTTTACTTTTAAACTGTAAATGTTTAAATCTATTTACGGTTAAATATTATTTGACTGAATGAAAACAATTATTACGAATGTAATATTTCTAAAATAAATAGATTTAAACAAAATTGACTTTAAATAATGAAACTGTTATTTTTATTTAAGTGTTAAAATATTATCACAGTCTGTGTGTAAATTTACTTATATAACCTACTCTTTTAATATGAATATGTGTACATGCACATACTTGCAATTTATAAATTACTCACGTTAGGGTTTTAAAATTATATATACCACAAGCATTAATACATTCATGACCTAATTTAGGCAGGATTTCGGCATATAAGCGGCAGTACAGACACACTATGACAAATTGGGTTTGAACTAGGGTATGAGGGTAGGAAAGAAGTGAGAGAAGGTGAAACTAAGATTTGTAAAGCAAATCTTACTGTTTCACTATAGACTAACAAATTCCAATATTAAAATTTGTCCATAATGTTGCCTTTTATATATAAACATTAAAATAATCAATTTAAAACAAAACTGAAACAGAAAACTCTCTATAAATAAAAAAAATTTATTTAATACAGCAACCCACCTTTCATTCCTTATTCATTAAGGCTGTAGCCTCAAGCACATACGTATAAAAATGCGATAGTAGAGACCTCTACAGGTCTTAAACCACAAGCTTGCTCTTTTCTTCCAAAGAGTAAGCTTGTGGTTTAAGACCTGTAGAGGTCCCTACTATCGCATTTTTGTATGCATGTGCTTGAGGCTACAGCCTTAATGAATATTACTTACGTAATCAATGTGCGTTTAAATAAATTTATAATTACAACTTTCATTCCTTAATGGAACCTTACAAAAAATAAATATTTTGATAAAGTTCTATTAAGGAATAAAAGCCAGGTTGATGTATTAAATAATTTTTTTGTTTATAGAAAGTTGTCTGTTTCAGTTTTGTCTTAAATTGATTATTTTAATGTTTTTAAGACTAATAGATATATGTATAGATAAAATATAGTCAAATAGGTAAATATGCTCAGTGAATCTGATTTGTGGCTATAAATTAGGAAATCAGGCACCAACCAAATAACTGCGAAAACTGAATAGCAGTATGCACAGTACAGCTGGAAGTGTCACCATATCTGGACCCAAAGCAAACTGTCATGGTACAGCTAGAAGTGTCACCATACTTGGACATGAGGCAAGCTGCTTCAATAATTGCACAGCAACTAGACATTATACCCAGCTAATGGTATAAGGCAAATGTTTTATCAGCTGTCATTGTAAATAAATAATTTTTTTATAAATTGGTTTAATAAAATACTTAACTATACTTGAAAGATTTAGTCTTTATTACGATTGCATATAAATAGAACACTCTTCACAATTTTTTCAATAAATTATCTTAAACACTTCTTCCTCATTAGCCTTGTCAGTCTAAAGTATTTCTTATTTGTGCGTAAAATCCACATTTCCAAAGCTTGCAATCTTTTCTCTCAGTCTCTCTCTGTTTTTAATACACCATAATATCATCAAATATCATCATGTTATGTTAATGATATTATTGTGTATATTTATGAATATATTACTAAGTGTGAGTAACAATAAATGTAAATGCAGATTTAGTTGACCTGAATGCTGTAGTTTGATGTATTTTTTTTATCTACTAATTATTCCTCTCTTTTTATATCATAATCTAAAGTAAGTTTCATATTCTTTTTTTATAACAGTTCCTAATAGGAGTTTGGATCGTTATTGTCCTTTTTTTTTATTATTTTACTTTGCTTTTTGGTATTTGTTTGTTTTTAAAATCTTATTATTAATATTATATTGAACAGCAGTGATATAGGATAATGTTTACAGTTAATCATTTATGTACTATTAGGAGTCATTGTTGATAGCATTTGATGCTAAAATAATCAAAATGGCTCTATTGCTCAGGAATTCATAAGAACTTTGAGCTCTGGAGTGCCAGAACTGGAATTGGTCAAAGGACTGTGTGCTCCAGTCTGACATTCCTCCACTGCACTAAACTACATAAGGCAGTATCCATTAATGATGATGGGGGACATAAGATGTAATTTGAAAAATAAATTATATTTCCAATTATTGTTTTGATATCTATAAATATATATATATGCGTATGTCATGCAGAATCTGCACTCATCACTTAGAGCAGATCATAATCTCTCACATATATATACAATCAGTGCTCAGTTTATATTAAGATAGCAATTTCTTAAACTTTAATGGACACGCTTCAATTTTCTCACCCTTCCAAAACCTCCATTTTATTGATCCTAGGTTCAAATCCCTCTATTTAATATAGTAAACATTCAATATACTGAATGAGTAGGTTAATTATATATATATTCATTAAAATCAGTCAACACTTAGACAATCCCAATATCAATAACAACAATTTCAACCTGTTGTCAAGGCAACTTTCTTTTAGCAATAAAAGTGAAATCCCACCTTTATTTATGTATATATTATTAAATTCTTTATTATCATAAGTTAATATCATGAGTCTTTTTGTTGTTGTTATTCATTTTACCCTTTATAGATTCTTCTAAAATATCTGTCATAATTCCTTTATCTCTAAATGTGTGGTTAATCTAATTGCTCTTTGGCTTCATCATCTTAATAATTATTTTGCATTAAATTCTTTAACATTTCAACATTTCTAACTTTATTTTTCAATCTTTTATTCTTATTATTTTCCAATTTCACATCCCTTTTTTTCCTTTTCCTAATTGTCCAAGTTTCTTTCCATGTAACAAAATATTTAACAAGTTTTTTTTTAAATATAACTTAAATGAGACTCTTTTAACTATTGCTCTATTAACTTTTTGATCAACTATCATTTATGTAATTTTTTTATTATCATTCTTCAGCTAATATTATTTCAGATTCATATAGCTTTCTATAAATTTTAATAATTCTATTTAAACTCATCTTCAGTATCTGTATGCACTGCCGTAGAATTGGCAAAACTAATTCCATAAACTTTTCTGTTCTCTATATCTAATTTTATTCTCAGAATAAGATTGAAATTTAATAATTCATTTTAATATTCATTTTAAATAATAAGCAAAACATGAACACTCTTTTTTACTTTTCTGTTCAAAAATTGCCAAATAGTCATCTCTTTTTCTAATCTATATCTTTACTTCATCGCTATATTTTATAAAATAATTATATTTATTGATAAGTAAAACAATTATTACTGTGTCATATTGCTTCTGTATATCTTTCAGAAATAGTCCTCTGCTTTTATTTGTAGCACATTTACCTGGTATTAGCTTTCTTTCAAAGTCCTTGTGGTTTACTGCTTTCCTAAGTCTTTTCTTTAGAGATATAATAACTGTTGAAAGAAACTTTGCAGGCCGTTTTCTGAATTATATGTTAAATTACAAATGTCATCCAATTTTTTCAAACTTTTTCCTCATTGTTTTCAGTCATTCAAGTGGCATTTCATTCATTCCACATCATCTACCAATGATAGGTAATCTATTACAGTCTTACATAAATTATATTCTAGTTTTATTAACACAGAAAGAAGATTTTATTTTTATCATACTGTTCCCATATGTAGTGTAAAACTAATAAATTCTAGAACTAAGAATTCCTGATCAATTCTATGTCTGTCACTTCTAATATTCAAGCATCATATGACCTCTTGAATAAACTAATTATTTATTTGTTATTATTTATGTCCGCTTTTTTATACAAAGTGTTTTAATATGTTTTAAATCATTTCATTTTTTTGTTAACCATTCTCTTATTTTTATATATTTCACCTCTTAATTAACTATTGATGATTAATTTTATGTTTTTACATAATTCAGTATTTATACTTTCTCTTTATTGTTTTTTTAATTATCTCGATTCAAGCCTTTTTTGGGGGGGTGGGGGGGTCTGCACTGCATAGTATTAGAGCCAAATTAGTAGGGTAGGGCAATAGCCATGGGTCCTGGATTTTTTTTTAAGTACATCATTTAAAATATTGAATTTATTTATTTTATTCAATATTTATATTTTTTCAAAAAATATTTAGAATCATTTGCATCTACTTTTTTTTGCTGTTTTTTTTTTTTAATGACAATCCATTTGACTGTTATAATACTTTTCAAGATACTATTTCTTCAAAATATAAGCTGATTATTTACATCCATTATTAGTCATAAATAGCAGTGGAGTGTAACCTTTTTACAGTTGCAATCCCCATACTTAGATTGAAAGTTTACATGACTCATTATATGTTGTTACCATCCTATTATAAGCATATACAGATAGTAATAATAAAAGTCATTTTACCACATACAAATATATATTTTTGTATTATATTTCAATACATATGATTTGATATAAGATCTTTGAAAAAACTACATATTAATAAAAAAATGTATAATAATACTTGTCTCTTAGTAGATCTGTTGATTTGTAGCAATTATAACTTTTGTAGCCTGTTTTAGAAAATATTTACATTCTAGAATATAATATCACACATCAATGTTAGGAGGATACTAGCACAAAGAACAAAATTCTGAGAGTAAACGAGAAATGAAAACAATATAAGCAAAGTATTATAATGATGTGCTGTTTCTGAGAGTAAACAAGAAAAATGAAAACAATATAAGCAAAGTGTTATAATGATGTGCTGTTTATACAATGTAGATTCGTATATAAAGAAAGAAATGTTTTAGCACAAAACTAGTCAGATACACAATAATGAGTTGAGCAGTTTTCATGTATTTTTAATAGTGTTTATGTTTTGTTTTTTCAATTAAAAATTTATTATTCAACATGAGAACTTTCAAAATTTGCACAACTGCTAACAGTTTTTCTGTGACCCCTTAAGGGGTTGCAATCCATAAATTGCACAATGCTGATATGTAATGTTAACTCTATATGTATATACCTTCTATATGCATTGAAACATGCTTTTATTTTATGTAAAATATGGACATTTATTAAAATAGCAAAATAAATAGAAGTTTTTTTTTTTTTTGGAATGTATTGAACTCTTTCATGTAAAAAAAATGTTATACAAAATTATTACAAATTGATATTTAGTCAAAATCTTTGAACTTATATATTATAATAATGCAGAAGAATGAATTAAAGTGATATTACTATCATATTGCAATTACTAATTCGACCTTCATTAGTTTTTGTATAAAGTACCTTTCCTGATAGCCAGTACTGAAATTGCAGTAAGAATATTTGTCAAGGCATCAATTTTATTTTAACTAGAAGTTAAATCAATCTTAAGCATTTACTATATTACACTTTTGTTATCTAAAACATATCTGAAATTGTAGAAATATTAATAACAAAGTTAAAAATAGTCATTCATGTTTTACTGGATGAATAATGATAACAGAGTGGATAAACTGAGGCTCCCTGGACTAGTCAAAGTCCAACTGACAGAGACACAGTCAAGAAATTTTCCAATTATATGGCATACTCTGAACATTCAATATTATTGAAATTTTCTGTCATTATTTTTGTTAAATAACTGACAGAGACACAGTCAAGAAATTTTCCAATTATATGGCATACTCTGAACATTCAATATTATTGAAATTTTCTGTCATTATTTTTGTTAAATATTTTTATTTAACTTAGAAATTCTGTTTATTTGTCTATGTCAAATTTTCTGATTTTTAAAAATATGTCTGTTGAATGGATTTCCTTGTGTTATATAACAACATTGAAATATTTCAGGGTTGTCTAGCCAGTTATCCAGTCTAACTTTATTAGTAGGCTGAATTGCAAAACACTTGATATCTGTTCAGTAAGTTTTCAGTGATGTACACAAGATGGTAGTATTTTTTTTTTTCAAAAACATGCGAGTATTCATTATAAAGGGTTTGCAATTAATTAAAATAGAAAGAAAAACAAATGGAAAGTTGAAAACTTATATTTCTCATGACTTATTTAAATAAAACTTGCTTTTTTAAAAAAAGCATTACTTTCATAAACAAACAAAAAAAATCTTGTAAACGATCTGTTACTAAATATCCAAATACCAAAAATGAACAAAATAATATATATAAAATACTTTATTAATAATGCTTTTATTCATTGAAGGGAATGGAGAAATGTGATTATAGCTGATAGAAATTCTTTTAATTGTGCTTAGACTTTTTTACATTTAAATATTAAAAGCATTTGTAAACATTAAGATGTATAAAGATATAATTCACTTTTTAATGTTAATTCAAATTTAAAAAATTAGGAAGTTTATTTATATAATCTTGATAATTATAATAAATTACCTTTTGTAAAAATAATAGAAAGGGTGGAGGTATTATGGTATTTATTAAAAAAACATTATTATGGAAGAATTTATTAATATAACTTATTATTTTGAATCTGTATCTATTGATTTTAAATATAATATAATCCCATTTAATTCTAATTTCCTATCATCAGTGGAAGAACTATAAATATTATTTCATAAAATTAGTCTACAAAATAAAAATTACAAAATTATGATGATGAGTGATTTAAACATTGATATTTCTAAAAAAGGTGTCAAAAATGTAGCCGATTGTAAAGATTTACCAGCTAATTAGGGTCTTATCTTGTGAAAGATTATACTCTAGAAGAAATTATTAAGAGAAGATTAATACACTATACAGGCTTAAACCTGCATATACGTATATATATATATGTAATGTATGCGGGATTCGAACTCAGACTTTCATACGACCCTACTCTCAATGCTATCTCATATTGCTGACCCACCTGATCACCCACATGTTGAAAAGATAAATAATCACCAATATATGTATTTTATGATAAACCAGCAATCATCAGTTGGTCCAGATTACTGTCTCCACACATATATACAACAGTGCTCAGCTTTATATTAAGATAACCAATCTTCATACTTTAATGGACAGGCTTCAATCTACTCCAACTCACAACTCTTCAGCCTTCCATTTTATTGAAAATCTGATGATGAAATGTTCAAAGCCCACATTAGTGTCAAGGTTGTCATCCTACCCATGTTGACCTTAAGTCATTCTGACTCCTCATGTACAGGAGAATAATCCATTTTAAAATACATATGCAAGGGATGGGCAGACCTTTGATGCACTATGTTTCAATATGTAAATTAATACACTATACAGGCTTAAACCTGCATATGTATATGTAATGTATGCAGGATTTGAACTCAGACTTTCACACGACCCTCAACTCTCCACGCCATCTCATATTGCTGTCCCACCTGATGTTGAAAAGATAAATAATCACCAATATACATATTTCATGCTAAACCAGCAATCATCAATTGGTCCAGATTACTATCTCCACACATATATACAATCAGTGCTCAACTTTATATTAAGATATCCAATCTTCATACTTTAATGGACAGGCTTCAAACTACTCCAGCTCACAACTCTTCAGCCTTCCATTTTATTGAAAATCTGATGATGGAATGTTACTTGAGGGGTCAGAACAACTTAAGGTCAACATGGGTAGGATAATAACCTTGGCACTAACATGGGCTTTGAACATTCAACCATCAGATTTTCAATGAAATGGAAGCTGAAGAGTTGTGAGTTGGAGTAGTTTGAAACCTGTCCATTAAAGTATGAAGATTGGCTATCTTAATATAAAACTGAGCACTGATTGTATATATGTGTAGAGATAGTAATCTGGACCAACTGATGATTGCTAGTTTAGTATGAAATACGTATATTTGGTGATTATTTATCTTTTCAACATGTGTGTGATCAGGTGGGTCAGCAATATGAGATGGCATGGAGAGTTGAGGGTTATGTGAAAGTCTAAGAGTAGATTAGTAATTTTGTATTGATCATATTTGCAGTAATATAGATCAAAAATATATTTCTACCATAGTAGTAGTCTAAATAAAAGTGGTTGATTACTATATTACAGCATTATATTTAAGAAAATATATCTGTTCATGACATAATAAAATAATTACAAAAATTGATAAATCACACTTTCAAGATGTTAATAAGGAAATTAATTGGAAAGGTTTATTTGATATTGGTATTGTTAGTAATTTATATACAGTAATAAATTTGGTCATCTGTTGCTAAGTGTTTATAAAAAATGTGAAAATGGTTTCTATAATTCACAGGACAAAACATGGTGATATAAATAATAAAATTTTAATTGCTATTAATGAGAAAAAAATATGCTTGGAATAAGAAGAAAAAAAAATTGTGACAATACATTTCTATCTAATTAGTATAAGATACAAAGGAACACTATACTGCACATTATTAAAAAAAAAAAAATTGTATTTATGTAATGTTTATTACCATAAAATTTAAATTAGAGTACACACTTATCTAAAACTTAGCATATAATATAATATTTTTTTTAAAAAATTATTAAGCACTTTTTTTACATTCCAGTAAAACATTTTTCTTTACCTTTCTGATGTGTTCTAATATTTCAATACAAAATTTAAATAAAGAAAAATATAGTTATTGCATTGTTTATAAAATTAATTACTTTTAAAACATTTAAAAATATAATATTATAATTTTTCTGTTTTATTAGTTCACTCTTATAACAAATTTAAATTATATTAAAATATTATATTGCTTGATATTCTTTATTTATTCATTTTTATAATTTATCCATCATAGCATTCAGATATTATGCTTTCATTACTCTTCAATCCAACCAAAATATGCATTAATATTTGAGTTTAATGATCTCTAACATTCAAACATTTATAGGAATATCAAATCATTCCTTTTCTAATTTTATTATAAATAGTAAATAATTCAACATCATTTGTGATAGAATTTTTCTCTCCTCTTGCCTTCATAAAATTTCCAACTTTCAACAGTCTAGTTATTATTCTAACCATTTAAAAAACTATCATTTACGTTGTAATACCAGTTGGCGATTGATAGTGATTATAGTGAGGGATATGAATATAATAATAATTCAAATGAGTATGAAAACATCATCATGGTTACAGTGCTTAAGGTCACATATTTATCATGTACCTTAAATTCCAATCATGGCTTTTACCTGAGCTCTTACTGAACTGTGGAAAGAACGAAACTGTCCATGGAATAACTATACCGTCCTTTGTTGCCTGTATTTAGATTATCAACCTATAACAGTATAATTCACATATAATTCCTAGCACTTAGGATTTCATTTAATAACTGCTCTCCTGACCACTATCCCTTTATCTTTCGCATGGTGAATAATTCTACTAACATTGCAAAGAAATATTAACTATGCTACAAAAATAATCTCTAAACCACTTTTCTAAAACAAATATCTAATATTCACTTCAAAATGGTTCAAAGCATTTTATGCACAAATGATTTTGATAAAATATTCATCATTATCATACATCTATTCATTTATTATAGTATTATATAATTTAGAGATCAATATTTTTACATTACCATATGTCAATAGATACCATCCCTAATCATATATTAATAACTCATAATCATGTAAAGATATATGCATATTTAAGCATTTATAAAAAAAATACTTAAAATACCTTTAGGTAAGTCACAAGGCATTCTTTTACATTTACCTTACATCTATCAAATAATTATTATATTCATAATCATATAAATATGATTCATCTAACTTTTAATAGTCAAACAATATGATAATAAAAAAATATGATATAAAATATATAATAAGTTACATATACGTCGATCCATTTCTCTCCTTGATTATCCAACATCAAATAAGCTATAAGTATTTTATTTACCTTTCAGAAAATTATTTATGTTACCTATTTTTTTATTTATTTGTTGATATAAATTATGTGTATTTTTAAAACTAAAAATATTTTTTTAATGAAGATATCAATTAAACATTATTAAAGATAATGATTATAAAAATATTAACACTAAAACTAAGATAATAAGAAAAAATTCAAAGTTATTAAAGTTTTTTCCCTTCATTCTTCTAGTACTATGCTCCTCCCCTGTTGCTAAAATACTAGAAAATGAAAACTCCTTCCATGATCAACAGTCAAAAAAACTTCGTAACTCACAATGTTAATCTTTAAAAGTCTCCATGAAATATTGCTCATGTACACTGAATAAATATATTATTAAGTTTGTTTTTTTAATATTTATCAACAGAAGAAATATTTTAGTGTAAAAACATTCAGTAGTACAATTTCATATTAAACAATACATTTTTCATGTACGTATATTTTTCAGGCTAGTCTAGCTATGGCAAAATATAGTGACATTAATATTTTTCATAAAGTATTTTATATAACAAAATTATTTATCGATTACTTTTTCTTTCAGAAAACAATTTTCATTCTTATTTTCTTGCAAACAAAATATATATACTTGCATTTATTAGAGATAAATACTTTTAAAAAATTCAATATTTTTTCCTCATCTCAAATGCACACATCTCAATCAATTTTTTATATAAAATTATACAGCCTCTCCATCCAGCAATATTATATAATACAATGATAAATTAAAAATTAAAAAAATCACAATCCATCTTAATTTTAATAAAGGAAACCATTTAAACATATAATCCATTTATTCTTTTTTAAATAGTAAAAACGTTTAAGTTGTATAGTTCATCCTTCATTCTTTCAACTAGGTAAATCTTTTTTTAAAATATAAAGTTCAAGATTCATTTTCTAATTCTTGCTGTACATCACTTTCAAATATATAATCCATTTAAATTATTCTTTATAAACTAGCAATAAAGTATTTTGTCTGCATTCATAGAAAAATAAATTATACACAGATTTTATAATATTCTTTCATACAGGTTCCAATTCAAGTGCATAATATTAATTTGTTCTTTCTTTCCTTTTAAAATTATAAAATTGTTTGAATAATTTTTAATAAATATTCTTTTCATTCTTATTAGGTTAAACTTTCTTGACAGTTTATAGTTATTAGAGTTAAACAAAGCCATTAGAAATAAAAGTTCTTTCATTCCAAATATATTAAATTCACAGTTCTTATGCATGTTTAATTCTCTTTCGGTCATATAATTTAGCTTCTCACGGCTTTTGATATACATTTTACTGACATTTTGATTATTACTATTGCCTTCCATAAAATTATCGTAGTTTTTTGTCAAGTTTCAAAGGAAATTTTGCTGATGAGTACTTTAAAACAATTATTTAAAATTATACTTTAAACTTTTAAAATAAATAATAATTTTATAACAAAGTACAACTTTAAAGAAGATAACGAAACAAAAAATAGTAATAACTAATTTCTCAATTCTCATTGTCTAGACTGTCGAACAGCATTATTTATACCTATTTTATCTAGTAATCTCATTTGGTTAATCCTACTTCTTAACATATACTAATTTACATATAAATTAAATTTTATCTCCAAAATAATTTTTTAAACAATATGGTTCATCTTTTAAAATATTGTATTAAATTATTTAACATTTCTATTCTATTAAACATTTTTATTTGAACAAATTTAAAGTATTTTTAATAACATTAAAATATTTATTTTAAAGCAAAAAATATTTAAACAATACAATAGCTTTAATTGTTAATTTTAAAATATTAATTACAACATTTAAATGTTTCTAAATTTTATTAATAAACTACAAATCAATATTTCTATCTAAAGACATGAAAGCTCACAAACTAAATACATATACCTTTATGACATGTGACACTTTTAGAACCTTCTAGAATAATATTTAATTATTTATCATTTAAATAACAACAAATAATTATTTAAAACACATTAAGTACATTATATAATATTTAATACTAGAATTAGACTATTACAATATATTATATCAATTAAATATAATAAACAAATTAATTTTTATCTTAGAAAAATAAACATAAATTAATCTTATCCTTTAAATGACCTATATTATATTGCTTTTATTATTTAAATTACACTAAAATAACTTTAAAATATTTAAAATCTTCTTGCAAACTTCCTATTCAGCATGTTTAAACCTATTCTACTTGTAAAATCAATATAAAATACTATAAATCATTATAATTTTTTTTTTAAACTAGCTATTTTTAAGCTCTACTTAA
Source organism: Epiperipatus broadwayi (assembly GCA_028023455.1). Lineage (NCBI taxonomy): Eukaryota > Metazoa > Onychophora > Udeonychophora > Euonychophora > Peripatidae > Epiperipatus > Epiperipatus broadwayi. The sequence goes on along the minus strand of JAQFVV010012504.1, from coordinate 2,951,966 downwards.
AATGACTGATAAATACATGGGTTCAATATATGTATGTTGTAATGATATGGTATGAAATGACTATTAATATTTTTATATTTATTATACATGATTATTTATTAACATATGACTGGCTTTATTATTATTTCTTTTCATACTTATTTAACACCTCTGGCTCTGGCTCGCACTCAAGCAGAGTGGTAGAATATTATTGATAGATTAACCATCAATGATACCTATGTTCAGATTAAGGCTACACAAACATACAACTCTGACCATTTTTCCTAACATATGGCCATATAGGTTGAATATATCCAGCATGCTCAGATGATAAGCACATGAATTCAGCACTTGAGATTTACCTAGGCTTACTCAAATATCTTGATCAGGGGATCCAGCGCAATACTAATACATGGAAATATTTATAATGTTAAACTCCTGGTCACACAGTTAAAAGAGAGAGAGCATAGACCAAGCAACATTTAAATAAACACTTTATTCATATACGCACACAAACAAATATTTAGTACAATTAAATAAAATAAGTATGCAATAATCAGTAATTCAATATCACTAAATACTCATTATTTATAGTTCATTTCTTTTAAGAATGTCTAGACAATTTACAATTGAAAAGTTATATTTATCTATGTTTTTCATTATGGTGAGATGACATCATCTTTCTGCAGTTGACACATTTTCTTTGGTTCTGATTTTCCAGATAGCACCTTTCAGTCTTCAGTGATGGCTTCATGGGTTTCTTTCCATGCTTCTGACAGACAATGGGAGAGAAAGTATGTGGCAGTGTCTATACTATGGTTAAGGCATTGATCACAGGTGAGAGAAATTGATAGAGCTTAGGACCTGGGGCATGAAGCCCAGAGAATCCTCCTAAAGTTCTTTAGCAATGCATGTTGCTACTTCTACAGCTTCTATGTTTAGATTTTCTACAGCCAGTAATAACTGATTTTGAGGATTTTGTTGATTATGGTTAATATAACTCAATAATAAATGAATCAATGAACTTCTGACAAACTTTTGGGAAAACTTCTGAGCAACTCTTGAAAAAATTGAGCAACAACCAGATAACAATGGTCAAGCTGCTACTTTTATACTCAACTCTCCCATTGGCTAATTTTTATAATTTTAATTTGATTTTTAAATTACATTTTACAGTTTATTTAACTAATCTTTTTTAGATTCATCTACTATCTTATCAGCCATGAATCTTTCAAAATTTAAGTACATTCCTGCCAATGAGATAGTTTACAAGATTTTCTTTCACTAATTAATTCTATTGAAAATTTTATTTTAAAATCTTTTGACATTTAATTTTTTTTTAAAATTTCAATTATAAAAATAAGAGCGGGTTTTAAATCTTTATCTGACATGATTCTCTTTCCCAACCCTTATTCTTAATAAAACCAATCTATTCTCAAAAAAATTGCCTTTTCATTAATTTCATTTTTAAAAATCTATTTTAAACTATTTTTGCTTTCTCTTTTTCTTCATAATTTATTTTTTAAAGTTATTAACATATGCAATGCTGATATATTTATGTGTGCTTTGCAACATATATGTTGTGATCGTTATATCACCCCACTCTCATTTGAGAGGTAAAATGCATCAATTTCACCCATTTTAGCTCTGATATTTTATTTTATTTTTTTATTTATTTTTCAAATCAGTTTTGGTATTGCTGGAAACAAACAAGCTTCAGACAGTGGCCTTTCTCATACTGCCCTATCTCCTATGCTATATTTTACATCAAATACAACAAATTATATTTATTGTGAGGACCACCATGGACAAACATACATCCCTATGGATGTATTGTGGGGAGTTTAGTTGCTCCAAATAGCAAAACACAGCTACTGATCATTCAACTTATGCTTAAAAAGACTATTGACCTGCTGGGACTTTCTTTACCAGCTAATTAGATGAACTGAGGACTTTCTCTACTGGGTTCTCATTCTACAAAATAAATGGACACTGTCAATGGCAGTATGCATCTACTGACTATTCGACTTATACTAAAAACAATATTTATTATGACTATTCTGGAAATATTTTTTCAATAAACTACTTTATGGCATGCATATGTTAGAATTACTCTTCCAGCATGCAACTTTAGATAATGGGCTGGGAATCACTCTACCAGGGTATTGGATGGGCCCAGGACTTTCTCTATTGGTTCCTCATACCAAAATATGGAATTCCATCCCCTGATTCCCTTTCAGTCATTGAGTTCACAAAGTAATGACCTACATCAACATTCATTTATTCCATAAATCATTCCTTAATCCTCTATGTACACACCCACATCTCACATAACTCGATCAGCTACAATGCAACCATCACATAAGGTGATTTTTTTGTTTATTTTTACATTTCATGAGACAATCAAATAAATATTTAGTACAATTAAATAAATAAAATGAATATATAATAATTATCTATAATTCAATATCACTAATTGTCTTTCATTTATAGTTCATTTCTTTTAAGAATATCTAGACACTTATTTTACGATTGAAAAGTTATATTTACCTAGGTTTTTCATTATTGTGATATGACATCATCTTTTTGCAGTTGACACATTTCTTTTGGTTCTGATTTTTCAGATAAATAGTTTTTCAGTCTCCAGTGATGGCTTCATAGGTGTTTTTCCATGCTTCTGACAGTGGGAGAGAGAATATGGCAACATCTATACTATGGTTGAGGCATTGAATCACAGGCCAGAGAAGTTAATGGAGGCTAGGACCCAGGCATGAAGCCCAGATGAACACTTCTAAAGCTCTTTAGAAACTCATGTTGCTACTTGTACAGCTTCTGTGTTTAGATTTTCTGCAGCCAGTAATAATTGTTTCTCTGAGGAACTTGTTGACTATGATCTCAATAATAACTCAATAATGAATGAATCAATGAACTTCTGAAAAACTTTTGGGAAAACTGCTGAACAACTCTTGGAAAGGCTAAGCAACAACTGGATAACAATGGACAAGCTGCCACTTTTATATTTAACTCTCCCATTGTATAATTTTTATCATAATTTTAATTTGGTTTTTAATTTATTTTATTTATCTAATATTTTTTATATTCATCTATCTTATCAGCCAGGAATCTTTCAAAATTTAAATGTATTTCTGCCAATGAGATAGTTTACAAGGTATTTTTTTACTAAATTAATCCTATTGAAAATTTTATTTTAAAATATTTTCTATTTACCTTTTTTTTTTTAACATTCAATTTTTTTTAAAAAAGAGAGCAGCTTTTAAATCTTTATCTGACATGATTCTCTTCCCCCACCCTTAACTTATTCTGAATAACAACAATATATTCTCAAAAAAATAACGCAAACTTTCATTTTTATTAATTTCATTTTTAAAAATCTACTTTTAAATTCTTTTTTCTTTTTTTTTCATAATTTTTTTAATTATTAACATATGTGATATATATATGTGTGTGTTTATGATATACCTGGGTTTCGTTTTATGTGGATTATTTTAATGCGATTTTGAAGTTATGCCTTTCATGTTTCTTTTTAATATCTTTCATATTTCACTATATTTATTAGATATCAAGAAATTTAAATTATTAATAACTTATTTTGACTTGATATACTTTTTTTTTTTTTTTTTCAAAAATATGTTATATTAGCAGCTAACATGAATATGGCCTGAAGTGGTATTTAAAACTTAGCTTCTATGTAAATAATCTATTTTATACTAATGAGTAAATAATAATAATAGATTTATACTTATATATAAAAATATCGCAATAAATATTCAAAAAATTTAAACTTTTAAAACGTATTTTGTTATATATAACAGAAATAAATAATCTTTTAGATTTTTAAAATAAAAAACGAAGATTATATAAACTGAAAATAATCTTTCTAATGATAATGAATAATCTTTTTGTTTTGATTGTGATTTAATTTTTTTAATATAGAAACAGAAAACCAGTAACACAACATAAGACTGAAACTGGCGCTAGTTGTACATCACATCACGAATAAAAATGAAGTGGCTAACAGGTTTCTCTGGGCATAATTGCTGAGAGATTCTTGACTTGTTTAAGGAGAAGCCACAATATATCACATCACATCTAGTCTGATTTTTTACCAGTTTACAAATGAACGTTAGCGGTAATGATTAAAATATGTATTAAAAATGTAAAATTAAATACTGTAGTAATAAAAAAAGTAAAAAAAAATTTGTCTTGTATTAATTTTTTTCAAATATTTGAAATTTTTTATTAGTCATACTTTATTTTTTTAATGCGAATTTTAAAATAATTTTTCTTTGTTGCTTTGCTTTTATGCGAATTCTGAAAATTACAGCACTTATCCCCCATTTTTCAAGGTAAATTAAGTCTATTTTTGTGCGAGTTTTCTGTGGAACCTATCTACCGCATAGAATGAGACCCAGGTGTATATATGTTATGATCCTTACAATATATTTTCATGCTTTTTACTCAAATATCTTGGTTTATCTTAAGTTTATTCTCTTATATAAAAATATAGGAATATGTGAATGTACATATAAAATATATTAAACAATGTAGTTAATGAAATAAGATTAGATGTAAGATAAAAAATATATAACTATTATTATTATTATTATTAATTTCTCTGATGAAACTGTAAGATATTTTTAAAACAAGAAATATGGTTATGTTGGTTATAAGCCATCTACATGAAAAAAATTATTTTTGAGCAAAAAACTTTAGTTTGAGTATGGATTGAGGTTCAAATTATAAACATAGCACTCTAATATACCAGTCATTAGAACAAGATAAATTTAATAATTAATACATATCATGAATAATTTTCCTAATATGTTTTAAATGCATTCAGTGGATTTAAAGATGCTTAAATTTAAAGTAAACCAATATCTTCTGGTTCTTCTCTGGGTTTCCTAAATGTGATGTCAGTCTGTTCTTCCATAATCATCATCATCAACCATTATCAATCCACTGCAGGATGAAGGTCTCTCCAAGTTCAATCCATCTTTTCCTATATTTAGCTTCTCTTCTCCACAACACCCCTGCACACTTTCTTATTTCATCCATCCATCTGACATGTGGTCTCTTTCTGGATCTTTTGCAATCTCTTGGACTCCAGTTTAAAATTTCAATTGTCCGTCTATTATCATCTCTTTTAGAAATGCCCAGCCCAACCCCACTTCAGTCTTTTAATTTTTTCAATGAGGTCAGTAACACCTGTTTTTTCTCTTACCCATACATTGCGTTTTCGATCTCTTCTTGTTATTCCCAACATGCATCTCTCCATATTTCTTTGAGTGGTCTGAAGTCTCTGTATTGCTCTTCTATTAAGTGTCCAAGTCTCAGATCCTTAAGTAAGAACTGGCAAAACAGATTTGCTAAAAACCTTCCTTTTCGAACACATAGGCATATTTCCTTTTAGTATCAGGTTATTATTACCAAAAGCACTCCAAATAAGTTTAATTCTATGATTAATTTTATCCATTATATTTCCATCTGTATTAATAATCTGACCAAGGTATTTGTAACTGTTAACTTCTTCTAACTCATCATAATCAATCTTTATTTTCATATTTTGAGAAAATCTATTAAACATTATTTTAGTCTTTTTAACATTTATCTTTAGTCCTACTTTCATCTGATAACTCCTGCAACATTTCCTGTAGCTCTAAAGCATTATTTGCAAAAACAACTACATCATCTGCAAAATCTAAATGACTTAAATAATCTCCATTTATTTTCACTCCTTTAGCTTCCCATTTTAATCCACAAAATACTTCTTGCAACACTGCTGTAAAAGGTTTTGGGGTCACCCTGTCTTACACCCATTTCAATGTTGATTTTCCTACTATCATTGTGTAATCTAATTGTTGCTGTTGCATTTTTATAAATATTCTTTAAAATATGACAATATCCTGGATCTACACCTTGATGATCCAATGCTTTAATCACTGAAGCCTTTTCATAATCTACAAATCCTAATCATAATGGCAACTCATATTCATTTGTCCTTTCTATAACTTCTCTCAATACCTGGATATGATCTACTGTACTAAAACCACTTTTAAATCCAGCTTGTTCTCTTGGTTGGTCGAAATCCAGTGTTTTCTGTAGACGAGTTGTAATTATCTTAGTAAAAATTTTGTATAAAACTGATAAAAGACTGATAGATCTGTAATTTCTAATATCTTTTTTATCACCTTTTTAAAATATTAATATTAATACCGCATTCTTCCAATCATCTGGTACATCTTTATCATTTAGACATTTGGTATATAACTGCTAAAAAAATTTCTATTTCATCACCTGCTTCTTTTAATATATCAATTATAATTCCATCATTACCTGGAGCCTTCCTTTTCTTCATAAATTTAATTGTATGTTTCACTTCCTTATTCAAAATTTTGGGCAATTCGGAAGATATAATAGGTATAGGAGGCACTTTTTCTTTATTACTATATAATTCTTGATAAAAGTTTCCTACACATTTCATGATATCATCTCTCGTTTTAGTAATAATGCCATCTTTTTTTCTTATTGCAGATATAAATTTTCTACCAATACCAAAATGTTGTTTTACACTCTTTAGACTTTTAGTCTCTTCTACAGCTTTCCTTGCTAGTTCACAATTATACTTTCTTATATCATTTTCAACTCTTTTCCCGCACCATTTTACAAAATTTGAGATATTCAATCTTTCTTAATGCATCATTGTTGTATATCCTCATATTCCTTCTTTTCTTCATAAATTCTCTAGTCTCAGTAGAAATTTTATTGGTCAATTGCTGCTTTTTTCTAACAGCTATCTTTGTTGCAGTTTCTAAAAGTGTATCAGTTATTTTCCTATTAATGTCATTCAAATCTGAATCATGTTCAAAATCTACTAATACTTGAAACCAATTTGTAAGTTTTAATTTAAATTCATTAGAATGTTTCTGAAGATTAGGAATATCAACTATAAATATTGTTTTCCTTAATAATTTTTGTCTCTCTAGTTTTGCATTAACATGTATCTTACATCTTACTAATCGATGATCGCTTCTTGTGTTAAATTTATTAAGAACATTATAATCTTGAAATATGTATTTTCTGTTTGTCAAAATATAATCCAATTCTGCTGTACATTCATTTGGATGCTTTCAAGTCCATTACCTTTTAACATTTTTCTCAAAAAAAATAATTCATAATATAAAGTTTTTCTTTTTCTGCAAACTCCACAAGTCTATGTCCTCCCTCATTTCTATTACCATAACCAAAATTACCTACAGCATTTTCATCTTTCATTTGTTTACCAATTCTAGCATTAAAGTCTCCCATAATAATTTTAAAATGTTGTTTACTCTGATCAAAAGCCTTTTGTATATCCATATAAAAATCTTCTATAACTTCATCACTATGAGAACTTGTTGGGGCATAAACCTGAATTATCTGCATTTGGTATCTGCTATTAAGTTGTAAAACTAATCTTGCCACTCTGTGCTATACACCATCAATCTCCACAGTGTTATTCCTCCATTGTTTATTTATAATGAATCCTACTCCACTTGTATTTCCAATATTTGTGCCTTTATAGTAGAGTATATGTCCACTTTTTAAATCAGTTGTTTCTTCATCTTTCCTTCTAACTTCACAAAGTCTAATAATGTTCCATTTAATATAAGACAGTTCTTCTAACTCTTCCAACCTTTCTTCACTTGAAAGTGATCTTCAGTTGTAAGTACCTAAATAAAAAGTCGTCATCAAATGGCAGCCTGAGTCCGCAATCAGGGGATTCTTAGCATCCTCCGCCTTCGGTCACAACCGCTGCCTTGGTTCATGACTTTACAGCCTCCTGGGAATAAGGGCCATGATTTATTTTTGTCTGTCATGATTTTATATATTGGAAAAAATATTCTTAAACTCGGAGGTAAAAAGCCAATAAACTCACCACTCTGGCTAATGCGTGTTGGTGAGCAGCCCATCCATGTTCATATACCATATGAGTAATCGCATAGTAATAACTGCAATGACAAGAATGTATAAAGTGGATATTAGGAATTTGCCCTGCTCGGTTCCTTTAAGGCCTCCAAGAGGAATCAAAGGGTCTCCTTTCAGTTAATAGCAAACTCCTTTCTGCTGCCATAACCACAATATATACAATTATATCAGTAATTTTAGAACTAACTTTATGTATATATATATTGAACCTCCCACCTTCCCTTTTAAACACCTCAACTACTAACTAATAATACCATGACGAAAACGACCACAACTAAAATATCAACTATTACTTTCCTTTACTTTGCCTTATTGAATTATCCAGTCTTCGAAAGTGTTTAGTCCTCAGGTAAAGTATAAACTATTATCAGTAGTAAACTACCAACAACAACAACACTCTACTACCAAACAGACACTGACCAAATAAACACTATTTTTTTTAAAGAAGAAAAAACCCTTTAGGCACCAGCTAATTACAGTGTAATTAACATGTCCATCTGATCAACCCAATTTGGTACTTGAGATCCCCGCTAGCTCAATCCATTTTTTAATCATCCTCTAAGAAAACAACAACTCATATGTTAAATACACCGCCCAAAGCTACTACTACTACTATTTTAAATACTATAATAATTAAATGAATCGTCATAGCTAAACAAAAAAAAATGTCCACTCTAATACTTCAATTTTCAAAATAAATAATAAATAATATTGTACTAAATGCAGAAAACATTTATGACTTTAAACCAAATAATATTGTAATTTCCTTATCCTTTTAACTTTAAAATCAATTATTTATTATCAATGGTTAGATTTTTTACCTCCCCACTTTATTAAACATAAACATAAATATTTTAAGAAAAATAGTTTAAGTATTTTCTTTTATTTAAAATAAATCAATTGTTTTATCTTATAATTTAAAAAACACGCACACTTTCTTTTTAAATTAAAATAAGCAATTTAATACGTCAACATAATAAATAAAATCTACACGTTACAATTAGTTTTAAACTCACACATACGCGCATGCAATGTCTTTAAATATTATTCAGTATAGAAGCTGATATCGTTTATTATTATTATTCTAAAATATTATCTCATGAAGTTTAAAGTTTTATTTTCTTAAAGATTAATTCATAAAGTTTAAAGTTTATTTAATACAGTTTATCTTTCTTATTTTTAAAAGGAAAATCAGGAATGAGAGGATATTAAAGTCAATAATTACCTAGGATTTTATAAGTTCAATATGACATACACAGCACAATACAATTTCTTTAGAATCATTTACGACCAGTTAACGACTCCTCCTTGGATCCTGTGATACTGTATGACTTTCGTGGTTTGTTTAACATACACACACTCCGCTACTTATTTAGCTTATTTGAACATAGTTTCCTTCCGAAGTAATTGCAGGTCTTGATGCATAGAGAGGCTCCATTTGACTGCACACCACGATGATTTAACACTGCATCATGTTTGGAAATATAACAGTTTAAATAACTGTTATATTTGTTGCTTCAAGAATTATTTTTAAAAAATAAGAAGTAGAAGTTCCGAATAGCAAAATGTTGAGATATTTATACTGTTTTTAAACAATGGAAAAACCTTATTAACAGCAGCATCTATCGTCTCGTGAAATTATCAGCATTTTGCTGCTATTTTCTTTAAAACTTTCACACACACACGCACACATTTAATTGTTTTATTATAAGATAAAACAAAATTTCTTTATTATTTTATTATAAATTAATCAAAATAATATTAAATCATTCTATTATAAGACTTTTTCCTTTTTTTTTAAACAAAAAAAAATCTTATTTTTCAAAGAGTTTACGGTTTATTTTTATTTAATAATAACGCCCCCCCCCCGCTTTAGTTTTACATTTTATTCTTTCAATTATTATATTTTTAAAAGGCGAGATTTATAAAATTAATTAAATATCAATGTACTTCAGTACAATATATATATATATGGTGAGGGCATAAATCACCACTCACACACACCAAAATTAAAGACTCGATCTACCAACATAATCATTAAGGTATTATTAATTATATATTAATCAAGTTTGTGTAAAATTGTGAGTTAAAATTATATTATTGACAATACTGACTTATATATACATATACCAAACTTATAAATGCAAGCAAGCAAAAATTTCAAAAGACAAAAAAAAGAAATCATTAATGTTAAATTTTTTTTTATGATTAATTAATCCAGCATAAAATTCTATAAATATCAAAATAATATCAACAATGAAAATAAATTTGTGATCTTGCAACTCATACATCAGTCAGTGAAAGATAAGACAATATTCAACAACTTCATTTTTTTTAAGAAAAAAAAAGAAAAGGAAGGAAAGTAAATAGTCTTTAAAAAAATTATTTTTAAAACTTAGTTATCATCTCAACTGTCCTCAATAGTAGAGCTTATAAACCACTACAATTGCATTTTGAAAAAGTCATTAAGGAACCCACTACCGATTTCCTTAAAGCTTATATTTTAATCCAAGTTATAAGCTAGAAAACAACAAATCATGCATAGCTAGGAAGTGAGAAACATCATGGGGATAGAGCTGCTTGTCATGCAGACATGATTTCAGATACAATTATTTCAAATTAACATCATGATGATCACAATAGTAAAAAGATCTACAACATGTTATAATCAAGCAAAGGAATTCTCTCAGCACAGGATAGTTATAAAAGAGTCTGAGTTACCAACATGAAGATTCAGATGATGACCAAAAATTATACGATGAACTGCCACCCAATTCATACAAAGAAACTTTGCTAATGGCAAAGATACTCAATCATTTCACACTGTGAACTATAAGACTCTGAACTATAGCTAGACTAAGCGGGATTAACATCTCAAATTATAATTTTTATAATTTTTTTTTTTATTATTTTGCTTATCCAACTAATTTCTTCAATCCATCCAACCATCAATTATTCTAGAAGGAAGGAGAGCCATCAATTCTATTTTTTTTATTTTTCATTTAATAATAAAATTTAGTTGCAAACTCCCCAACTTGCTTGCCAAATGATACATTAGTCTACTGACTTGAAAGGTGAGACTTTATTCTTATCCAATATTATGCGCTCACACTTTGACAGTTGCAATATTTTTTATGATCTATGTTTGTGTTCAATTAACTTAATTATTAATTTATTATTCAGAATGAATGACTAAACCCTTGGATGATTGGTCTGTTCTATCATAGATTTATATGACATTAGAATAGGATGGGGGTTCAAAATATAAGAGCAACCTTCAACAAATTATAAATATGGATAGATGAATTGAAAATTAATGAGCATCTAATATTATAAATTTTAGTTAGCAGAGTTAATTATTAAAATGTAGAATTTTTCTTTTTTATGTTGTATTCATGTAAAGTTGAAATTATTAAATTAGAACGTTGAATGATCATCCTTCATCGGAATAAAGGTATGGGTTAGTAAATAGTTAATGAACACAAACAAAGGATGATCATGCCTACACAATTATTAAATTAATCAAAACACATTATTTTTGTTATAAAACAATCCTGAATGGAAAACATCATCAAAATTAATTTAAATATTAAATTAGTTGTCTGTCATTTGATTTTTCTATTTTCCAATAAATCACACTACACACATATTCAATGCACACATTAGATACAGAATAAATATATCTTGAAATAGAGTATGTGTACATTCTTCCTGAGTTTGAACTCTTGAGAAGAGGTGAAGGGGAAGTTGTGTAAGTGTGAATTTTATTCCACTCAATCAGTAATTATCATAGAATCACTACATAAAACCCAGTTAAATCATTAGATAACTGATCTGCTCTATCAGGTTTAATATCGTATCTTGCAAACCAAAGGCATGACCATAGTTAGATACGCTTCTCCTAGAGGAAAAGATCCCATTATGTATGATTTCCAAATCTGTGCAGCTTGTAAATAAGAGCATGGCAACATACATTCTGTCCTGTTATAATATATATAATAGAGGGATTTGAACTTAGGATTTTCAGTCTATATTCATCCTCCACTCCATCTCAAACAATTCAATACACATGACCACACACAGGAAAAAGATAAATGATTCCCAATATTTGTATCTCATATAGAATCACCATTCATCAGTTGGACCAGATCATATTCTCCTACTCATATATACAATCAGTGCTTGACTTATATTAAGATAGCGATTTCTTAAACTTTAATGGACAGGCTTCTATCTTCTCACCGTTCCAACAATTCAACCTGAAAAACCAACAACAGAATGCTCAAAGCCCTTGGTGGGTTTGATATTATAGCTATATCCATGTAGACAATACATCAATCTGACCCTCATATTATCAGTTCATTATGTATTCATTTATAAACTATTTCCAAAGCAATAATGTAATTAACCTGTTCATTCAGTATACTAAATGGTTACTGTAGTAAATAGAAGGAATTTGAACTTAGGATTTTTATTCTATATTCATCCTTCACTCCATCTCAAACAATTAACACACATGACCACACATGTGTGAAAAAGATATATAATTCTCAATATATATATTTTGTGCAGAATCAACATTTATTACATATATGTAGTCATGTGTATTGGTTGTTTGAGATTGAGTAGAGGATGAATATAAACTGAAAATCCTAAGTTTTTCAAATCTTTCTATTATAGTAAACATTCAGTATACTGAATGAATAGGTTAATTATATATATATATGTGTTAAATTCTGCCTTTGAAGGCAAATTCAACTTGATGAGATAGTGCTACAATCAATTATTGATCATCGTTAATGGTAGTTTGCTTTTCTTACCACTTTTAATAAGGTTTATTCTAGCATCTCATATTTAGAACTACATCATAAAATAATAAGCATCAACTAATTCTTTCATATGTTAATTTTAAGATAATTTTTGGTCATTTAGTTTAGACTTCATCTTCTTCATAAAGAATACTTATTAGTTTTTGTGCACTTGTAATTATATCCACTTTATCAGTGTTGTATTTTTTTTTACCTTCTTACAAATATATTTATGAAGCACTTTTTCATAATTAAGCATATTCGTATTGTAATTAAAGACAAAAATAAATTATGGCTCAGAACACATAAGAATATGACATATGCCCATCACCAGTGAGGAAAACTACATATTAAAATAATTAATTATATAATTAATGCATTTCCAGAACATCTATTTTCATAATGATCTATAAAAGACATTTAAATGCTCTTCTGGTCATATGGCTTTGGGACAGAAATTTTCGATTTTATCTAATGAGAAGCCATTTTACAGATCATTATATCACAATAATTATGAATAATATTTCTGTAATATAAACTAGTCTAATGAATGACTAATAAAAATTATTATATATATATAATATTTTAGTTTTATAATCAGTGCATTAATATTCATTTAGTCAACCTAAAATAATTTGAGACATACTTTCCATTTGGTAACAGTTAGATTACAAATGGACAACTACATACTTAGCTACAGATTTGAAGCTCAGACCATAGTTGTGGCTTACAGATAAAATGATTACTTTATCATCAGACTTCTTCTAATGTCTAATTGGTACATTGTTTTAGTTTACCTTTCTATGATTGATTATTTTTCAGTTTAACTAATAATTTGTGTATGAATGAGCCTGAATTTCTCTCCATTAACTATTATTGTTTAGTTATGATTTTTTATTACTTCTCTGATTTTTTTAAAAAATTTTAATTATTTTAGATAGTGAAGTAAAACAGTGTCTTGTATATAGCTTATTTACATTTTAATTTATCTAGGTTTAGCTCAAGCTTTGCAAGACAAGGTTTATGGTCAACATTTAGTAAGTGAGATGGTCTTGGATGCCATCCAGAAGCATGTTCATGATCCTAATCCAAGTAAAGCCTTAGCATTATCTTTCCATGGATGGACAGGAGGAGGAAAGAATTACGTAGCTAGGATTATATCTGAACATCTTTTTTATCAAGGTATGAGGAGTGGATTTGTTCATTTGTACGTAGGTCCAACTTCTTTTCCACATAAAGCACAGCTGGATATTTACAAGGTAAGAATAATTTGGAGTAGTTAATATTTATTTATATATATATATCTTACAAATTTAAAAATATTTATAACAAACAACAGAAGGATGCCTACTAATCTGCAGTAAGTAATATAGAATGTAAATTAGCTTTGAAATAGTCCATTTTAGAGCAAAGAACTTTCCAACACTCTCTCATAGAGGAATAATGAATGAGAAGACTATGCTTATTTAAGTTTGTAATTGCCAGGTGATAATCCATGTTTTATTTTTTTAACTAAAAATAGTTAAATACCCCTTTTACTAACCACTATTGAATGAATAGCTGTGAGTCAGCTGTCTGACAAACTTATTGAAATTATTAATTATTCAATCTGGATTTAAACCCAGGTTATAGACATGGCAGATAGATATGTTAGCATTGTACTATGAAATTCTAAGAAACTTAAAAATAAATATTGAACATAAAAATGGTGAAATGAGCCAGTGATCATTAAACATGTAATTTGCCCAAAAAGCCATCAGCTCATTAGCTATGCCAGAGTGCAAACATTCATTTCATCCAGTACCACAGCAATAGCAACTTTCCATATAACTACTTAATTTTATTTTTAAAATAGAAAAATTGTTATTCTACATAATTTTAATTTACACTACTGCTATGTTTTGTCTCACTAATTCCCTGGAGTAAAAATAACAATTTAGTACAGAATATAATTTTTGAGGACTGAAAGAACACATTGACTCTAGATTTCAATTTTATACAATTTAATATACTCATGTATAATATATACACAAGTATAATATAAATATATATATATAAAGGAATATCAAAATATGTTATTCTAATTTAATATAACCCAACTGGTGCTAAATAGGAATAAGTTCTTTAAGTAAGTCTATCCACTAATAATAATAATGCCAATATTTTTACTTTTAGGTACCATCACCATCCTTTGAGCCTGGCAGCCCTTAAGGCATTTAAATAATATTAATATTGTAGTGATGTGTTGTAGCCCTAATCAGCTTATTGGTCATCAGGAGCTGTGATCCTAGGAATAAGATGTCCCCTGCTGTTTTCTTCCACTGCTTCATGCCTATTTTCAAAAGTTGTCTTAAAGACGAGGAAAGAAGAGCACATTTCTTTTTACCTCATTTTTTATAGTTTTTGTCATTTTGTTTTCTGGAGTAATTCAGATGATGCATGTATTATCAGTTGAATTTTGCCTCTGTAAATTTAATTAGTATTTTAACTCCTTGTACTAATTAAATGTCCTTCATTATCCAATATTTATTTTTCCTTCTGATAATAAATTACGGTTACACAGTACATTTTAATTAAATAATTTTTATTACTGCATTTCAATTAAGCTTATTTTTGCTATTTATTTTTTAATCTATTTATTTATTTTCTCTCTCTGTGAATTAAACTCTCATAATCCTCCCCTTATTCCAGAAAACAGGTTACTACATTTTACCCTTATTCTTGTAATTTTTTCAGTCTTCATCTTTGATATTGGCACCTGTTTGATCTACTTTCTTACATTGCTTCCATGGGTACCTTGTTTTGCATATCTATTACTGCTTTTGCTTCACTATATTCTAATTGAGTTTGTTGTATTTCTTGAATTACTTCATCAGGTGCTATGTCAACTATTTCTTGTTTTCCTCAAGTTTTGGTTGTTTCTTCTCTATCTGTGACTAGAGTTCCTGGAGTATGCGTCTTCTGTGACTTGTCAGCAAACATGGATTACATGTCTCTGATATGCTGTTCCATTTTGTATTTGAGTGATTATCATGTGTTTAGATAGTTTTCTAGTGATTATAACTTTAGTTCTTTTTTTTTTGATGGTCATGTACCCAAACTTTATCCCCTATTTTATATATATTGTCTTCACTATCATACTTAAACTGTTCATCCATTTTTGGAAGAAACATTGTTAGTTTTATACACAATTTCCTGCCTATCAACAACTCATCCACTTTACTTGTAACTGTTGATGGATTGGAATGTTGGTGTAGCACAGCTTCATATAAAGCTTGTTGCATATTCATATTTGTAGTCATCTCATTTTTAATTTGTTGAATCTCTTTCTGAGCCAGACCATTGGATGATGTGAAAGTACACAGATGTGTTTGATGCCAGTGCCTTTATTGGAAACAATTATTTCTGGTAATCTGTGGCATGAAAAAACTGCATTCAAGCTTTGTACGGTTCCCCCAACACTCGTATTTTTCATGATGCAATATTCCACCCATTAGGGTATGCATCTATAAATATGAGAAGTATTTTCCTGTTAATTGGGCCTACACGGTCAATGTGAAGTCTCTGCTATGGTTTAATTACTTTAGACTATGGTGTTTACTTTTTAGGTTTCATACTCATTTTGGATTGACAAGCTGTACATTTTTTAATATGTTTCTCAATGTCCATAGTCTTAGAACTTTTTCTCTACCCTCTGTTGGAAATATTACTCTTTCATCCATTAACATTCAACCTTGCTGACTGATAATTTATCACAATTTGGCCAAAAAACAGGCACAAGTTACTGTGATTTCTTAGATGACATGCCATTTTTTGATTCAGCCTAATCAGCAACTGATATCTTTTATTGGCCCTTGTCAATTTTTCTACTGTATTGCCATTTAAGATTGGCTGTAGGACATCTATATAATTAATTTCTGTTTTATTCTTTGTTTGGATTTCTAGACAAAGTACCAGCATGTGAAATCTCTTTCCCTTTTTTTATATGACAGCTGGTATTCGTATGATGACAATATGTTTCTCCAACACAACATATGCGGGCTCAAATGGTCATTTGCTAGCTTATCATTCACTAATATTTCCAAAACAACTTATAATCGATTACTTTGTGAAAAGTCTATCTAATATATATTAGTGAAATTTCTTTAAGCTAAACATGTTAGCCAAGGCCTCTGTCAATCTGACTATAGTTTCTCTCAACTTTGGAAAGAGTCCTTGATGTGTAGGCTATGACTCATTCACCATTGTAACATGGATGACATAAAGCTGCCCCCATGCCCCATTCTGAAGTATTTTATAATTAAGGACACTTTGAAATTATTAAAATAAACCAGTAATTTTCTTGTGGACAACAGGGCTTTGGTTAATTAAGGACACTTTGAAATTATTAAAATAAACCAGTAATTTTCTTGTGGACAACAGGGCTTTAGTTCATATAAAAACTTCCACATAGTTTTTTTAACCACTTCCACTTTGGGTTTTTCTTTAATAATTCATATGGAAGTTTAGTGACTTTAGTCTTATTCTGTAAAAAGGGTTTAAAATAGTTTACCAAACCTAGAAATGCCTGGAGTTCTTTAATTTTTCTGAATAGTTGCCTACTCTTGTCTCAGATTATATGTCCTATGAATACTAATTTCTTAATATTCCACATGCTTTTCTGAGCATTTAACTTGACTCCAAATCTCTGCAGTTTTTTATATACCTCTTCCAAGCATGCTGTTATAAGTATGCCTATAATAAAGTATTAATTTTTGTTAAAAATATATTTGGCACCTTTGAAATACCGTATGGTAGCCAATTGCATTTAAATAATCCACAGGGTTTGTTATCGTTAATATTTCTGCTGATTTGTTCAACATCAATATTTGGCGAAAAGTGGAATACTTTCATGAAATGTAGTGCATTTTGAAGACTGGCCAATAGCTCTCTCATGTTAGGCGCTAGATATACCTTATTTAAATATTTAATAATACACAAGGGTTGTTATTGTTAATATTTCTGCCAATTTGTTCATCATCAGTATTTGGCGAAAAGTGGAATAGTTTCGTGAAATGTAGTGCATTTTGAAGACTGGCTAATAGCTCTCTCATGTTAGCACTAGATACACCTTCCTATTTAAATATTTATTTACTTTTACCCTATAATACCTATATATTCTGATTTGGCCATTGGGTTTTGTTATTATTATTATAGGCATGTCTCAATCTGATATTTATACCAGTGTCAATACACCATTATTGATCTCTGAATTTTCTTCTCGATCTTTGTTTTCTGCACAAATCAGATTTTTCATGGTTTACACACAACTGAATATTTATTTTGAATTTTTTGTTTGAGGGAAATCTTTTTTTACAATATTAACTTGCATTCCTATCATACAAAACCATTCCCTTCCAATTATGGGGCTAATTTTTTTTTTCACTATGTGCAACGGTAATTCAATTATTTTTTTGCACTACCTAATTGGAACTTTTATTTGCCCCAGTAATTTCAGTGCATTCCTACTCCCATCTTGAGTCTTAACATCTGCTTTTTTTATTTGAATGTTAGCGTCAGCTGTTACCTTGGACATTAGAGATATCCCTAAGCCACTATTTATCTCCATTGTAATTTCTTTTTCACAAAATTGCAATTTCATCATAAATTGCTTCACTTCATGAATTTCCATGTTTTTACAATATGAGTATTAAAGGGTTTTACCTCCCCTATTTTTCTGTACCTGAGTTTTCTCTAGGCTCTCCTCATTCCCAAATTTCCTACATATGCACACCAAATGCTTTTTACTTTTGCATTTAAATCATGTTTTCTGCTTCCAATTACAATCTTTTTCTCTATTACCTATTTTTCCACAGCAGAAGCACATGGCTTTATTTACCTTTTTGTATTTCAGTTTTTAGTACATTTTTTGTCCATCTTAAAAACTCCCATATTATTATCTTTCAGGTTTAGTTTTAAAAGCATGAACTTGCTCTAAAATTAACTCATAAGCTATTCCTTCCTTGATAGCAATTTTGTAAATAAGATCAGTTCCTGATAATAGCTGTTGTCAGAGCCTGTCATCAGACATGCCCAGAGTAACTGGTTTATAAGTATTTCCTCGACAAACTCCCCATATCCACAATCTTTCACTAAATCTCTCAGAGATGAATTGTACTTTATTGTTTCACTCTTAAACTGTTTTCTATTTTTTAAATGTAAGTGAACTATATAATGGGATCATCAAGGGCTAAAATATCTACTTAATTTTCTTATTAATCCCTCATAAGATATATCATTTGTTAATGGAGAGTCTTAAAACTTATTAATTATCTCAATAACTTTCTTATCAGAAAAACATACGAGTGCTGCGACTTTTTGCTTATTGTTCTCTATTCTGTTCAGTGTGAAAAAATTTCAACTTGTGATAACTATAATTGCCATTCAGCGACATTACCCACATGAACTCGGCGATACAAATTTTCCAAATGATGAAATTTATAAATTCCTTCAAAATTAGATTTGACTTTCAAACTGCTAATTCTCTCTCTAAGCTAGGAGGTTTGAACTTCACAATTGCGCCAAGGGTTTTTTTTTTTGTCTTAGCTCACTAATCCCCAGAGTAAGAATAACAATTTAAGACAGAATCTAATTTTTGATAACACAAAGAATACAATGACCCAGTCTTCAATTTTATACATTTTAATATACATAAATATTGTAATGATAACTCTGGTTAATAGCAGCAGAAGCAGAAAAATCTACAAGTGAAATAATAGGAGACTAGTAGCTGATTAACTGAAGTTCATTCTTCATACGAATATTCATTTGTTTTAGCTACTGCATACTTTGAACTTTGTACATTGGAGAGCATGTTTTCAGAGTTATGGGAGGCTCTTCTACAGGTCATGTGTGGTATTAATTACTTATATTTTATCAGCAAGTTTATGTATAAGATAAAAGTATTATAGTGTTATGCTAATTCAATATAACTAATTAGTGTTTTATGAAGTAGCAAGCAAAATATTTCATTCTATACTTCCTTTAGTGAATGCATGAAATAACAATAAGTTTGTAAATAAGGAAACAAAATAAAATAATAAATCAATAAATAGATAATGAAATAAATCATTAGAATCTTCTTAGGAGACTTTCTTTTATAAGTATTTTTCATTTCAGTGATTATAATAAAAGTTCAAATGCTTTATCTCTTTATAACTTTATATGATAACTTCTCACATAAAAATAAATAATTATTATCATTTATTTCTAGATAGCATTTATGGAAATAATTTCATTTACTTTATTATTAGGAATTATGATACAGTTTGTGCTATAAATAATTCAAATTCAAATATTATATTTTTATAGTTCCTTCACGAATAAAAAAAATGTCATTTTTGAAAAGTTCCAAAATAGTTTTCATTCTTTAGTTTTTTAAAAAGGTTCAATATTGTTTTCATTTATTTGCCCTGAATATTCACACTCAAAAAACAATATGAAAGCATTAAAGAAAAGTTCTGGCTATAGAATATCTTACTATTGTTTTGAAAGTCTTTTTTTTCTCTCTTTCAGTATCATTAATAAAACATTAAAGGCAATTACATAAGGCATTAGTATCCTTATTTCTTCTCTGGCAATCCACTTGCAGAGTTCTGTTTACCTATATCAATTTTTTAATTAGTTACTGATAAAGAAAATAGATTGGGCATTGCTCTATGGTAGAACCCAATTAGCTATTTTTTTTAATTAACACTTTTATACAAATCTTAGTTAAAAGAGTATTTCCATCACTTTAAGTAAATTATAATTAAATTTACACTTTTTGTATATTTGCTTTTCCTTTTACTTGATGGATAATTTATTTTGCTTTTTTTTTACTTCAAAAAAATGGGAAAGAGAAAGAAAAAAATTTATCTCATTTTAATATTTTTCAACTTCATTTACATATCAAAGCTTTTGCTATTTTTATAGCTTTTTGAAGTCATCTTCATAATGAATTTAAAATATCTTATTTTTAACAAAGAGAAGATAAACTAAATGAATGTCATGTTATTTCCCAAAAGTATAATGAAGTAAACCTATATAACTATTACATATCCCCTCTCATTAAGAAGAAATAATGGGCTGTGAAATATATCATTCCTCTTCTTCTTTTCCAATACCATTATTTTTTTTCTATAGTTATTTCTTGATATTTTTGTCAAATTTTTTTTTTTTTTAAAAAAAAAAAGATATTTATTTAAAAATCATTATATTATTCATTATCCAAAATCATTAATTCTTTAACAAATCTAAAGCCAAAATAAAGCAAGCCATCCTTTATCTTTCTTTAATATCAGCTTTCACATCTTCTGAAATAGGCCCTAAGTAGAGAAGGTATTGGTAACCTCATGTATTTCACTTCTGTTTTTCCTTCATCTTGGATATTGTTAGTTGCCCTATACTAACATGAAATTGCTTATGTTTTCTGTCTGGGTCTATCTCTTTCTATTTGTTTCCATTTTTGTAGGTGTCTCACTTGCATCTTGAACAGGACATAAAGGTAGTAATTTCTTCCCAAGAGCTTCTATTCATGATCCAGAGTGACTCCTTGAGTGTGGTCTCACTCCAGTTCTTCTATTAGTTTTATTATTTATTTTATTCTCTGCTGAATTTCATAAGGTTAGTATCTTGGATTATA
Source organism: Epiperipatus broadwayi (assembly GCA_028023455.1). Taxonomy (NCBI): domain Eukaryota; kingdom Metazoa; phylum Onychophora; class Udeonychophora; order Euonychophora; family Peripatidae; genus Epiperipatus; species Epiperipatus broadwayi. The sequence continues at coordinate 2,930,531 of JAQFVV010012504.1, read as the reverse complement.
ATCAACCTTCCTACCACTAATGGATACATCACCTTTCTTAAATAATGGATGGGCTATTATAGGAAGCTTACTTTTTTACTCTGATTATGGTAATTCATATCTACAGCATTGAAGAAATCTTTCCAATAGTTTTTCTGTCAGTACTAATAACATTTGCTCAATCCTGAAAAGTAAGTTGTGCCTTATTACCCTATTTAACTTTTAGTGAACCCATATGTGGACAATGTTCATAATCTGGCAACCTGTTTTCTGAAGAATTGTGTATATGTTTCTCACCCTTTTATCTGAAATTTCTCTGGTATAATCTGTACTTTATCACTTCCTGTCTGTCTTCTGACCAAAAGTTGCTTAAGATTTGTTTTGTATACTCTGGATAAGTAATTAGTTTGCTTATCGATGAATTCCACCATTCTTTAGTCGGTTCATTTAGATTTATTATATGCGATGGCTATTTGCTCTTTTCCTGAATTTGGCTCAAAATAGCTTTCTAAACTATCTAGATGCTCAGTTGGTATCTCCTACATTACCTTTAAATATTTCTATCTTTAAAAATTGATTAATGCTTTTTATATTTCCACCACATCTATATTGGGTTTTAACTAATGTATAATCTTGTTTTTCTTGAACCACAGTGTTATATTGACTTTCCTCTTTATATTGTTGTACAGTCCTCCTTCAATTTATCATAATCTACTTTTGTCATTTTTAGTGATAACCATTTCTTTTAATGAAGAATCTTCCATTTGAGGTATCCTTATCTTTTTCTCAACATTCACTTCCAGCATCTGTAATCTTTCTCCCAGTCTTAACACTGATCCTTACACATTATCTTGATAGGGTTTAACATATCCTGCACAACCACAGCCAGTGTTTTCTCTGTGAATTTTATCTTTTCTTGGACTTGTTCATTTATTTGCTTTATCATCTCTTGCTTCAGAGTGATTATTTTATTTTCTACTCCTTATAATTTTTCTTTCATTTTGTTATACATTTTCTTCATTGGTTGTTGATTTTTATCATATATTTTTATTTTGGTTTATTACTGTCAGTATTTCTTTTTTCATTTCTTTTCTCTTCTATCATTTTCTTCTTTATTTTGATCTATTTTTTATTATGCATTTTCTTAATTTCTATCTGCATTTTTTCTTGACTTCTATCCATTTTATTATGTATTTCTTTATTTATTTATTCATTTCTGCTAGTAACATTTCTAATGTAACTGTAGCTGGCTTTTGCTTCTCTGGGCTTGCACAGTCAAATTATTTTCTTATTACTGTCTTGGCCTCAATTGGTTGACCTCTGGTAACAAGTGCCTTCATACTTGTTTGTTGTTCACTATTTTTCTTCTTCAACTTTGTTAACAATAGTCTTTATATAACTAACAATATACAATTTGTTATTCCTTTTTTCCTTTGTTCTATCAATATCAGTTCCACTCCAGTACACTGCCATCCAAGTCTTTCCTTTTTGAACTTTAATCGTGCCTTTTACTTTTCTTTATTTAATTAAAAAAAATCTCTTTTTATTTTATGCATATATATATATCACATTCTTTATGCAAATGAGGTATTCAAGTCCTATGCTGGGCACTAATTTATGTAACTAACTCATCAATAGACACAGAAGCAGCAAAATGTGCAAGTAAAATAATAGATTAGTAGCTGCCATATACCCTAAATGTTGCACATTGGAGAGCATGTTCTCAGAGCTGTAGGGAGTTCTTCTACAGATCATGTGGGTGGCATTAATTACATATATTTTATCAGTAAGTGTTATGTATAAGATAATAGTATTATAATGTAAGCTAATTCAATATAATGAGTGTGTTTTATGAAATAGCAAATTATTTTATTCTATACTTGCTTTACATAAAGAAACAATTTATTAATGACAAAATAAAATAATAAATAGATAATGAAATAAATCACTAGAATCTTCTTAGGTGATTTTCCTTCTTAAGTACTTTTCATGTCAAAGATTATAATAAAAATCCAAATGCTTTATCTCTTTATAACTTTACGTGATAACTTCTCACATAAAAATAAAGAATTATCATTTATTTCTAGCTAGTTTTTCTGGAAATAATTTCATTTACTTTATTATTAGGAATTATGATATAGTTCTTGCTATAAATAATTCAAGTTCAAATATTATATTTTTATAGTTCCTTCACGAATAAAAAAAATGTCATTTTTGAAAAGTTCCAAAATAATTTTTATTCTTTAGTTTTTTAAAAAGTTCAATATTGTTTTTATTTATTTGTTCTGAATATTCATGCACAAAAAACAATATGAAAGCAGTAAAGAAATGTTCTGGCTTTAGAATATCCTACCACTGTTTTTAAAGTCCTTTTCTTCCTTTCACTATCATTAAGTAAAACATTAAAGGCAATTACGTAAAGCGTTACTATCCTTATTTCTTTTCCGGCAATCCATTTTCAGAGTTTTGTTTATCTATATTAGTTTTTTTAATTAGTTACTGATAAGGAAGATGGATTGGGCATTCGACTAGAGTAGAAACTAATGACTATTTTCTTTAAAGTAACCCTTCTTTCATACAATATAGTTCATGCTATAAATAATTCAAGCTTAAATATTATATTCTTATAGTTCCTTCATCAATAAAAGAATAATGTCATTTTTGATAAGTTCCAAAATAGTTTTTATTCTTTAGTTTTTTTAAAAGTTTAATATTCTTTTTATTTATTTGTCCTGAATATTTACAAAGATAAAACAATACCAAAGCATTAAAGAAAGATTCTGGCTTTAGAATATCTTACTGCTGTCTTGAAAGTTTTTTTTTTTTTAAATATTTTTCTTTCTTTCAGTATCCATAAGTAAAACATAAAAGGCAATTACACAAGGCATTAATATCATTATTTCTTCTCTGACAATCTATTTGCAGAGTCTCAATTACCTATATCAGTTTTTCAACTAGTTACTGATAAGGAAAATAGATTGTGGATTGTACTAGGGTAGAAACCAATGAGCTATCTACTTTAAATTAGCACTTATTATCCATTCAAACCTTAGTTCAATGAATATTTCCATCACTTTAAAGAAATCAAAATATATAATTATAAATTTTCACTTTTTGTATATTTTATTTTCCTTTTACACCTGGGTCTCATTTTATGCTGTAGATAGGTTTCACAGAAAACCCGCATTAAAAAAAATCGCACAAAAATAGACTTAACTTACCTTGAAAAATGGGGGATAGGTCTGTAATTTTCAGAATTTGCATAAAAGCAAAACAACAAAGAAAAATTACTTTAAAATTCGCATTAAAAAAATAAGCAAATAAAGTATGACTAATAAAAAATTTCAAATATTTGAAAAAAAAAAATAATACAAGATAAACTTTTTTTACTTTTTTTTATTAACTACAGTATTTATTTTTACATTTTTCATACATATTTTAATCATAACCGCTAGCATTCGTTTGTAAACTGGTAAGAAATCAGATTGGGTGTGAGTATTGTGGCTTCTCCTTAAACGAAGTCAAGAATCTCTCAGCAATTATGCCCAGAAAAACCTGTTAGCCACTTTATTTTTATTCGTGATGTGATATACAACTAGTGCCACTTTTAGTTTTGTGCTGTGTTAATGGTTTTCTGTTTCTATATTAAAAAAATGAGATCGTAATCAAAACAAAAAGATTATACATTGTTATTAGAAAGATTATTTTCAGTTTATAAAATCTTCGTTTTTTATTTTAAAAATCTAAAAGATTATTTATTTCTGTTATATATAACAAAATACATTTTAAAAGTTTCAATTTTTTGAATATTTATTGCGATATTTTTATATGTAAGTATAAATCTATTATTATTATTTACTCATTAGTATAAATAGGTTATTTACATACAGCTTCAGGCCATATTCACGTTAGCTGCCCTAATACAATGTTATATTTTTGAAGAAAAAAGTATTTCAAGTGAAAATAAGTTATTAATAATTTAAATTTCTCAATATCTAGTAAATATAGTGAAATATGAAAGATATTAAGAAGAAACATGAATCGCATAACTTCAAAATTGCATTAAAATAATCCGCATAAAGGTGTACTTGATAAATAATTTATTTTACTGTTTTTTCTTCTTCAGAAAAGATTGGGAGAGAAAGAAAAAAATCTATCTCATTTTAATATTTTTGCTATTTTTATAACTTTTGGCATTATCTCCATAATGAATTTACAGTATCTTAATTTTAGCAAAGAGAAAATTAACTAAATGAATATATCACGTTATTTTTCAAAAATATAATGATGTAAGTTTGGCATTGCCAATATAACTGCTACAATATAGATACATGAATATGAAAATATATTATTCTAATTTAATATAACTTGATCGAGAAAATAATTAGGAATAAGTCCTTTCACTTACTAAGTCTATTCACTAATAATAATGATAGTACTTTTATTGTTACTACCACCACCATTCTTTAAACCTGGCAGCCTTAAGGCAATTTAAATAATAATAGTATTGGGATGATTTGTTAAAGCCTTAGTTGGTTTATTGACTTTCAGGAGCTGAGACCCTGGGAATAAGATGTCATCCACTGGTGTCTTCTGCTACTTCATACTTGTTTCCAAAATTTGCCTTGAAGATAACAAAGAAGAGCACATGTTCCCTTTTCTGCATTTTTTATACTTTTGGTCCTTTTGTTTTCTGGAGTAATTAAGCCAGTGAGGAAAGTATGGATGGTGGGTGTATTGTCAGTTTAACCTTGTCTCTGTAAATTTAATTAGTATTATAACTTGTACAAATTAAATGTCCTCTATTATCTGATATTTATTTTTCCTTCTGATAATAATTTACTGTTACACAATACATTTTAATTAAATATTTTTTATTACAGCAATTCAATTAATCTTATTCTAGCTATTTATTATTTATGTATTTCCCCCTCTTTGTGAATTAAAATCTTATAACTTATTTATTAAAATATATATATTTCAATTGTGTTTGAAAAGTAATGTAATATTAAATTTCTAAAATTGAGATAATAATTTTAGTGATCTTACTTGTATTAATATGTATTAAATAATAAATCACATTATAAGTATACTAGTGTATTTTTAAAGAATGTTCATAATAAGTGACAGAAGTAAATTTCTTATTTTATACTATTAAACAGGTATTTTGGATTGATGATTTACCAGGCAAAGCTCAGGTCCTGAGAAAGCCTATATTATTTCTTCTATTGGTACCTGTTTAATTTCTCTTTAAAATTTAGCATCGAGTGGAATGTTAAATATACTTCCATTGTTTATTAGAATTATTCTTAAGAATATTTATTTAAATATTAATTTGAATAGGGTTATTGAAATGGATCTGATAAATATGCCTGCTTTATGTATTATGTTTAATGATTTAAACAGAATGTAAATTGCAAACATATGGCATAATATTTTTTCCTTTTTAAAAATAGAATGTATTTCAGTGAGATAGTTATGAAATTTTTTTTTGCTATTATGTAACTGCATATAATAAGTGTGTGGCTTTGGATAAACATAATAAGTTCTTAGTTTATTTGATCCTCCAAGTGCTAGAATTATTATAGATGTTAATAATGGTCAATGTTTATTTCATTTTCCATTATAAAAAGCAGTTGAATTTACTTATATGCCTTCTGCTTTTAAGTGATGGAAAGAAAAACAAACTTCTGTTGACAACAAACTGTATCAGAGATAAATTTTGAATTATTATTTTGTATTGTATTGCACCCATAAGTACAATGAATATTCTTATTTGGAAATTTGAATGTCATATTAACCTTTAATCTCTTAACGCCAGTTCTTTAATCTTTGTTTAAGAATAATATATAGTTCTTCTCATATAATCTATTTTTTATGTTTTATATAGAAATATTAGTTATATTCCCTATAGCCTTATTCTGGTTTTGGAGTCTTAATAAAGGACAGGTAGAAAGAGTTAATTATCTTCATTAAAGATTAACTAATATGTAATATATAAAGATTCACACTTCATTTGAAATGATGATGGTTAAATTGATAAAAATTGAAGAAAGAAAACAGAAAATGTAAGGCTATCTGCAGTGTCATTTACAAGATATTTACTATTAATGATATTTAGCATCTGATTTAAAACTGATTATGAAAATATAGAAATAATTCCACATCCAGGGAATTCATTGAGGATTTGCATTGCACAGAGTTTTGAGGGGCAAAAAGCCTGTAAAAGATTTTTAAGTGTAAGGCCTCTTCTTTAAAAAGAAACATTAGAATTGTTCTAACTTTACAATGGAGGCACAAACTATGATATATTTTGTTCCAAGCTCCTCTCACATTTTACATGTTTATCATGTAATAGCTCACCTATTTTTGATTTAATATATATTGTTTATTGAATTGCAGTACTTAAAACAGGCAAAACTCTCCATACATATTGCCACCTAGTGCAAGCCAGAATAATCAATGGATGCCAGAAGACCTGTGCTTAAAATCCCCATTTAGTACCTACCCATCCAACATCCCCAGACTAGTTTCTGGCTTGTGGCCTTCGTCAGTGAGGAGCCTTGGATCTGAGAGGGCTGCACCTAGATCTTAGGGTCTAATGCAAGCCTCCAGCAGTCACCTTTCATCTCTACTTAACTACAAAAACTATGAGTCTTAAATTGAAAACACCATAATATTTTCAATCCAAGCTCATAGTTTTGTAGTTAAGTAGAGATAAAAGGACTGGAAGGTTGCATTAGATCCTAAGATCTAGGTGCAACAATGCTCTCAGATCCAAGGTTCCTCACTGATGAAGACCACAAGCCAGAAACTAACTTGGGGGTTGGATGAGTAGGCACTAGATGGGGATTTTATGCACTGGCCTTCTGGCATCCATTGATTGCTCTAGCTTGCTCTGGGTGGTTATACGTGTGGAGAGTTTTGTCTGTTTTAATAACAGTTATAAGCAAACATAAGAGATGGTGATCATGTGATGTTTATGAACTGCAGTACACAATACTTTCAGCATGCATATATATGTAACATGCTTTTTTATATGCATATACAAACAAAAATTTTAAAAATAATATAATTTATTTAATAAAAAAAATTGAGGGAGACACATTCGCATATATTTTATAATGTTTTCACTCATTCCTTCATTGAAGTGATAAGAATAATTTTTAAAAAAACCTAAAACCCATATTTTTATTTTTAAAATAAATTGGACAATTCTTTTTTTTTTTCAATAACTTTTTTCTCTTAATAGAAACATAGTGGACTAATCTAACAAAGAGCTCCTTTTTTTTTAAAGTCAGTATTATCTTTAAGTATGACTTAAAATTTTGTTGAAATTTTCCTAGAAAATAATTTATGTATGTATGTCGTGTATTCAGCTATGAAGCTGATTACCAACAATTATGACAAAATTAATAATTACTTTAAAACGTTATTAAATAACAATAAATACATTTATTTACATATTATATACATACACATCAATTAAGATTGTACTAAATAATGATCCATAGTTACTTTATATACACATTAACAAATAGTCCTTGATTTAAAGTTCTAAATCTTCAATGCTATAATCACCATCAAACAAACATACTGCCACTATAATAATGGTGGACCTAAAGGAATACTAAAAGTTTATACTTACAGTACTTGAAACACAATCCTAATTGTGCCTTCTCAGGCATACACAAATAATAAAAGACCGGTGAGGTCTATAAACATTTTCCCTAGCCAGCTTTCCTTCACCTTCAGAGGCGCAGGCTCTGGGACACCTTCATCATTGCAGAAAAATCTAGAGCACTTTTCCCTCAGCTTTTCCTAAGGGTCCTTAGGACAGCAATAACAACAGCATGTGATGAGTGGAGAAAAGCTGACGCCGCCGCTCTTTTGTTGGGTGAACTATTTATACGGTTTTCTCCTTTCTTGAATTCATTGACAAATTCCTATCATTCCAATGTAAAAGTATATCTATTTGACTAGTGCATTTTTACAATGATGATAAGGATACATTTCTAATTACATCCATTCACATTCCTCAGTAATTAATTTCAAATATTTATTCCATTTGTTTTCTACTAAAATAGTTTAATGGTTCAATTTTAACAATACACAGTTTTCTTGGTATTTTAAATCCATGAGTTATATCCAACCTTGAAAATAATCATTTGCATTATCTTTCGGCAATCTTTTGTAGAATGATTTTAACTTGCAATCTTTATCTATTTAAGTCTAATTTATCTGCAAACCAATCTTTCTTTGTTGAATTAGATTTTAAAATTATCAAAATAAAATTTCCTTTATTTTACAAAGTTTATTTTTCATTACTTTTTAAAAACTTACATATCGATTTACATTTCATTTCCATTAATTATTAGCGATCTTTTTATTATTTTTTAAACTAGATATGTATTTATATTTTATTACTGATTTTCTCTGAAGTAAAACTTAACTTTATAATTTATAGTTCATGGGTTACTACAGCCTATTATATTTTCTACAAAATATAGCACACATCCCCACCACTTCAGAGAAAACCCCTATTAAACTTGCTACCCATAATCACGAAGTCTATCCGGTTTATATTTTTTTATGAATAGACTTGGATGATTTTTTTTCTACTCCTGCAACTTTCTGTTATGAAGTGTTTTTCTGAGCTAAATTTATTATTCAACCAATTTTCCTCCCACTACAATATAATTTTTATTTCATGACTGTCTTTGGGTTTCTCATTTTCTTTTCAGATTTTTCATTCCACTTGCTATATTGAATGGTGACTAGTCTACCCCACCCTCCAATGTGGTTTTTGTGGCATCTTTTTATGCCATTATAGTCACCAATACTCATTTCTGCTTGATTTGACAGATTCTTTACTGTTGCCCCATGGAACCAAGTTTTACTTGATCTCTCTCTACCACCTACTGGTACTCCAATTCTGAAACTAGCATTAACCATTTTTTTTTTTGCTCGCTATGTTTCTCTCTTCCTTAGTTTCTTGTGCTAATGGCCATAGCTTGGCCTCACCACTCATAAGCTTTGCTTTTTTGTTTTGGACTGCTTGCTACATTATTCACAGCAATAACATTTATACTTAAGTTTAATCTTGTGAAATCAATCCTGTCCTATTAACGGACTGATTTTTCCTCTTACTTTGTATAAAGGCAAGTTTACATTCCTATTTTTGTGCTTTATAGACACTATAGCATAACCCAACATAAACAATTCTTTACCACTGATATCTACAGCCCTTATATTTGACTGTCTAATTGGAACATCAGTGCATTTTCCTTTAATCTGTTTGCAGTTTTTCTGAACACAATGAAATGCCTGAACTGCTATTGATTTCCATTTCAGTGTTTTTGTTGCAGATTTCTAATTTTAACATAAATTTATTTCTCTGGCTTGCTCTCATATTATTTATGCTCACAATATTTGATCCATTTACTGTATGTCCTTTATGATCAGTTTTCAACACAGCTACATCTTTGTTTTCTGTTTTATTTTTGAAACAAGCCACTTGGAAATAATACTAGCTCCTGAGTTATCCCCGTCTTGATAGCTGACTTAAAATTCAAATCTGTATCACCCAGCAACTTTTTCTCAGATTATCATTAAGCAGATAAAATAATAACTGATCAAGCAATATTTCATCCACATAGTTCCCATATAAGCAATCTTTGCTAATTGCCTTAATGCTAAACAGTAATCTTTTATAGATTTGTTTTTTGTTTGTCTTCTGTTTTTAAAGACAATCGGGCTATGTACTGTGATTGACTGGGGCTAAAATGATCAATCAACTTTTTTACAATATCCTCATAGGTGTATCCTTTATAGATAACTCATAATTTATTATCACAATTACCCCTCTGCCTGATAGACATAACAATGCAGTTATTTCTTTCTTCTCATCATCGATACCATTTAGCAAGGAAAACAAATTTCTGAATAGCATAAAACAGCCATTCTCCAGCATCCCCTACATCAAATTAGGCTATTATCGACTATTCCAATGATATTTTTTATTAAATTATATATTTATCCACAAGAACAAAATCCTAGTTTATATTGAACTAATTCCATCATTGCAGAAAAGTCTAAAGCACTTCTCCCTCGGCTTTTCTTAAAGATCCTCATGACAGAAATGACAACAGCACGCAATGAGTGGAAAAAAGATGGTGACATTGCTGTTTTGTTGTATGCATTATTTATACTGTTTTCTCCTTGCGTGAATTCATTGCCAAATTCCTATCATTCCAATGTAAAAATAAATGCATTTGACTAATGCCTTTTTACAATGACGATAAAAATACAGCTTCTAATTATGTCCATTCGCATTCCTCAGTAATTAGTTTTAAATATTTATTCCATTTGTTTTCTACTAAAATAGTTTAATGGTTCGATTTTAACAATAAGCAGTTTTCTTGGTATTTTAAATCCACGACTTATAATCCAGCCTTGAAAATAATCATTTGCATTATCTTTCGGCAATGTTTTATAGAATGCTTTTAACTTGCAAACTTTATTTATTTAAATCTAATTTATCTGCAAATCAAATTAGTCTTAAACTAAAATTATCAAAATAAAGTTTTCTTTATTTTACAAAGTTTATTTTTCATTACTTTTTTAAAAACTTACATATCTATTTACATTTCATTTCCACTAATTATTAGTGATCTTTTTATTGCTTTTTAAACTAGATATGTATTTACATTTTATTACTGATTTTCTCTGAAGTAAAACTTGGCTTTATAACTTATAGCTGTCAAGTTGCTACAGCCTAATATATTGTCTACAAAATATAGCAATGCGAAATGTTGCACATCAAATTTGGGAAGGATAACAAAGAAAGAATAAAATATGTATGCTTTCAGCATAAACTGAAAAAAAATTGGTATTTGGGTATTATCTCTGGAAGCTTGCCGGGCATTTTTTTTTAATTATCCATTTTCAGGGACCTCCAATAAATCTTGAAAGCAATATGACTGACTAGAAGCTGTCAGAGATGATTTAATATGTAAATACCATTAATATTTATAATCATGTGCAATGCTCAAATAAAAAAAATTTGATGAGTTTTTTTTTTTGTTTCTTTATTTATATTTTTGTTTGTGTGCTTGTTAAAATTTTTCTTTGGATAGCATATAATTTAAATCACATAGTTAAGATACAGCATAGTTCACGGCTTCACTGTAGTATTTCCCATTATTGCTATACTGATATGAAAATTGGACACTGATGAAAGATAGAAAAAATATTGATACTCTTGTACTGTAGTGTTGATGGAAAAGAAAGTAAAGAAAACAGGCAAAACTCACTATACGTATTCCACACACAGCAAGCTAGAGTAATAAATGGAAGCCAGAAGGCTTGTGCATAAAATCCCCATCTAGTGCCTACTCATCCAATATCCCCAGACTAGTTTCTGGCTTGTGATCTTTGTCAGTGGAGCCTTGGATCTGAGAGCACTTAGGATCTAATGCAACCCTCTAGCAGCCACCTTTTATCTCCACTTAACTACAAAACTATGAGTCTTAAATTGAAAACATCATAATATTTTCAATCGAAGCTCATTAGCTTATATAATCATATAAGTCTGAACTCAGTTCAGTACCTATACATTTTGGTGTCTTTGGTTCTTTAATAACTATAGCCACCACTATCCTATAAGGCAGGATTGGTTTTAAGCCAATAAACATCACATGATCACCATTTCTTATGCTTGCTTTTAATTCTAGCTTGCTGTGTGTGGCAATACTTATAGTGAGTTTTGCCTGTTTTAATAACAGTTAAAAGCAAGCATAAGAAACGGTGATCATGTGAAAGTAAAGAAGTGAATGTGAGATGAAATGGGATCTAAACATTCTCTTGAAATACAACTGACCATGTTGAAAGTATCAGTTCAATATTTTATAATGACTTAATTCACTATTACAATACAATTTATTATTGCCATGTGTTTCTTAATCTCTTTCTCTTAAATAAAGACATTTGAAAAAACTAAATCACTTCCAAAATATATTTTTGGCTGAACTATCTAATCTTCAGTTTGTACAGTTTTTACCTTTTCTTCTTTATTTATCCATAAACATTACTGTAATTAAAATTTAAAGTTGCCACATTTTGAACTCTTTCGTTATATGATATTATTTTTAGACAAATATATAAACAATTATTACTAAAGACATTTATTAGACTAGAGATTATTATATCAGTTTTAAATATCTTTATCCATGAATTTTAAGTTTATATAAAAATTAGAAGCTATGTAGTATATCCAAGATATGACACATGAGTAGAAAACAGAGGAGAAGGTTAAATTAATATCATATTTGCATTTAATATTTGTTATATTAGTTTTTAATTAAATTTAATATATATAAGATGAAATTTATATAACAATCTCTAGCATTATAAACAATTAATAATCAAATAAATGCAGTCAAAAATAATGTAAATTGAATTGTAGTAATTTTCTAAAAATAACTAATGATATATAATGATGAAGAACACTATATTGGTAATCATATAGTAACTGCTAAAGGATATTAACACTTGGGAAAGCTATGGAACCCCTACTGAAAACAGCAAGGAGTAAATGGGAAAAAAAAAAAAAAATTTGAATCAGTTCTGTTATTTTAATATTGCTTTGTATAGTTTACAAATTAATTTTTGAAAAAAAAAAAAAATTACAAATAAATAAGAAAAAAAAAGAATTTAGTTATGTAAAATAATTAAACAAATAAATGAGAAGACAAAATAAGAAATGAATTTTACAAAGTAATTAAAAACAAAACAAAATAAAAGGTTATGACAGAATTTATCACTACCATTTTTCAGTAAGATCAAGTGTCTATTAGATTTTATTAGTTTGAACAAGTTTTTGAAGATTTTGGTTAAGCAGCCATTAGATTTTTCATACAATTACATAGTGACAAGTATCTAAAATTAATATCAGATTTTTTGTGAGATTGTAGCAGGAAGGAAAAAATAAAACCAAAGAAAACATTCAATTTTTTTCTTGACCAAAATAAAGTGCAAATAATGATTTTGTTGGGTTTCTGTTAAAACAATAATACATTGGAGAAATAGCATTTAAAGCAATAAGCAGGTTTTTCTTTCTATAAAGAACCTAAAGAAAAATAATTAATAGGGGTTAGGGTAAATTTTTTTGCAAACAAATAATGTTAAAATAATAATTTTGTGTTTCTCAAAATAATACCACAGGTGGTTTTAAAAACTTAAAAAATTTTAATGGAATCCAAAAAAACCCTTCAGTGTCACAGTAAATTTTGTATTTGCACATCTAATTTGTATTTTTGTTTTTCTTGTTTCATTAAAATTGCACAAAGTTTATATTAATATTGATGGGGTGGGGGATCTATTAGTTGTTCATTAAAGTTATACAAGTTTTATATTAATATTGTTTTGTGTAGATAAATTCGTATTTGTACAACTGATTCTTTTTTTTTTCTCATTTATCTCTTGGTATTTTCAATACTGGTTCCATAGCTCCCTCAAATGTCAATAAATATTCCTTAAATGATTACTTATTACACGACCTCCCACATGTTAAATAATGTGTTTTAGATATGTGAAGATGACTTCAGAATGTGATGATGAAAATATGAAAAATAAGATCTGGACCAACTTATGCTGGCTGACTGTCAGAAATTCATCTTAGGTATTCTTTGCCTTTTTCAAATATATTTATTATATGTTTTAAGAATGTATAGAAATTAGAAGCTTTGCAGATTATAAGTCATTCTTGGAGAAATGGCATTTATATGTCTATTAGAAATCAATTTAATAGCATTCAATAATAAAAAAATTATTCTATCAAAATTTTACTGTTAACTAAGATTCCTTTTGATTAAAACTTTTACTTCTACCAAAGCAACACAAACCAGTGACATATTTTAATTGTATAAACAAAATAAGGAATATAATGGTGGTTGCTTACCTACAAGAACTTTCATACTGTCAATCAATTCCAGATACCGGACTAAATTTAAGAAATCATGGTAGAAACTTTATATGAAGAAAGAGATTTTGAATTGTTAAGTCACTCATTTCAAAATCCATTAGCTGCTCATTGCGCAAAGTGTTTACAATACAGAAATTGATCTTGAAAATATAGCGAAATTTCTTTATATCTTTTCTTTTTTCCTATGACATCATGAAACTAATGATTTATATCCCAATAAATATTCCATCTAATTAGTTATCATTGACATATTTATAGTATGCAGTAATTATTTTTTAATTAGTTTTAATTTTTTAATCACATTAATCCTTGAGCTTACTTGAGTCATATATATATATATAGATGGTTTTTATAAATTGTGTAAATTTATCTTAATTGGTGATGACATCTATTTCTTAAGAACAGAACTAAATTGTTTAAATGTACAAGTAAATTATTTTCAGAAATCTGGATGCACTGCCACCTACTGCCTATTTTTTCAGTATTTATAAAGATAGATTAGAATAAAAGAATAGATATCACTTTCATTTATTAGTGATTTTATTTTGAAGTAAAATTTATTAATGTATTACTAATAATCCTGATAGATTTTCTCTCAAAAATTATTTGCATTTTTTGTTTGTTATCATTTTAAAAAGTTTTTAAAATAAAAAATATCTAATTTCAGGCACAGCTTAAAGATTGGATACATGGAAATATCACTCGCTGTGCCCGAAGTCTTTTCATCTTTGATGAAGTTGATATGATTCCGTCTACATTATTAGATGGAATTAAACCTTTCTTAGAATCTGTAGCAGGAGGAGATTATGGAAAAGCTATTTTCTTATTTCTAAGGTTTACATTTTAATTTTGTTTATGATATCTGCTTAATTTTTTTAATTATACATAAATTATATATTAGTCAAATTATTGTATATATTTTAATTATTTTAAATTGTTTTATTTTTTTATTAGTTTTGTTTATATTTTATACTTTGTTTGCAATATTCATGTATTAACTAATCTTTTTACAATTAATTTTATAGTAGTTCTGGTGGAAATGATATTACATATATTACTCAAGATTTTTGGCGGTGGGGTCGAGGAAGAGAGAGCATTTCAATGGATGATTTGTTATATATACCAGCATTTCAAGAAGAAGGTATCAATCTTTATTGTTATATAGTCTTGAATTTTATATACATGTGTAAAAAATAAAATACTACTCTTAAAGTCTTATCAAAATATCTCTACAAGTTCTGTGAAATAATAGAATAGTAGTTAACTGCTAGTTAGAGAGGATTTTGATGAAAATAAAAAAAAAAACTTGTTATCTGAGAATAATTGAATACTATTTGCTTTCAAATAATGTAATTCTTTGCAAGGTTAGCTACATGTCATATATTATTTTAATCATGCAGAGAGAAAGATTGAGTTGAATTCACACGAAGGATTTTTCCCTGAAAATATGTCATTTTTTATTTGTGTTGTTAAAGAAACTTAACAAAGCAATTGTTTCTATTTTTTGTAAATAATAGCCAAGTTCAAATTCAGTCTTTCTTCTTTCTTATTAGTACAAAACTAAATTAAATTGAATGAAGTTATCTTAAACTACATTTATACTATTGTTATATATAATTTTTTTATATAAAAATTTTAAAAATAAAAATGAATAAATAATGACTTATGATTCATGAATAAAAATTTAATCTATATAATTATCAGAAATATCATTATCAATAAAGTTTCTATTTATTAATATCATTAAATGTATGTGGAACAATTAAATTTATTGATAATGAATAGAAATATTAACTAATTACATTTTTAAAAAAGGCAAGGATGATCATTCTGTTTATATATTCTTATGCAGCAGTGACATGATATAGTCATTCATTTTATTTATATTTCCTGTATATTATTACCCTATCTTCCTATCCTATATATAAAATCTCTAAATATTTGCTGTCATGTGATATTCAAGTTAAATATTTCATTGTTAGAGAGTGTATTTTTCAAGGGAAAAAATTATTATTTGTTATGCCATTATAATTTTTTTATGAAGTATTTTATGTGAAGGAAGTAATTCCTTCCTTATATTTAAGAGGCTTAATTTGATTACAAGCATTTAATTCAAAGCAAATAATTCTGCAAATAGTACTTTATAAAAGACATATGGAATAAAACTTTTTGAAAGCAAAACTTCTCGGAAAAAATCAGTACATGTGCTTTAACTATCGTATAGAACTGAATAGGTATAGTATTTAAATTGTGAAGCAAATGTGATTATAGTAAATAAATTCATATTTGAAATATGATATGTAGTGAAGGACAAAAAATAGATTCTGTAGTTCCATATTTACATTCAGTTTTGGTTAGCGTTTATGTTTTTCTAACATTTCTAAAAAAAAATTTGTTAAAGCAACCATGTTAAAAAAAAAAAATTATAAAAACGACAGCCTTTATGTAGGCCGCATACATGTTTGGTTCATCAAATAATATTTTAAATCCAATTTTTTAAAAATATCAAACTTCTATTTACAAGCAAATTGATCCACTAATTTAATCCACTTAATGAAATATGTTAATTTGATAAACATACTGTTATTCTTAGTAAAGCATAAGTTGGTACTCAGAATTTATTTTTATCCAAGCTTGAATCACTATAACAAGTGTTTGAATTGCATACACTCCAGGTCTGGATTAATTGATGAGTATATGTTTAGGCGTTAAGCAAAGGAAATGAGTTTTTTCTTTCAGTAGCTATCATGCCCTTAAGTCTTTTGCACATCCAGATCTGACATTAGATAAAGAACTAAATATATATATAAATATAATCAATTATAATGCATCTTGTGAAATATATATATGTGTGTGTGTGTTAGTTCAGTTGTGCAAATGAGAGTAAAACCAATCCCAGCTTACATTTAACTAGTCAATGGTGTAACTTCTGTCACTCTGGAAGCCAAAATGTTAATGCTAAATAAACAACTTGATTTGGGTTTAAAATCTTAGTCTTTAAAGTTCCAAGTCATTAGCTTGCTTAAACCTGAATTAATAATAAAGGACAGTCTCTAGATAGATATAGTGAAAATCTGTACTCTCTTCCAGAAGAAACCAACTTATTTATAAAACAATCATAGAGTTCTAATTTTAGTGTTTCCCAGCATTGAAAGGAGTGGTGGCTCATATCTAAAATTTGTGGGGTGCAAGTTCAGAAAATGTTTAGTCATTGTTTTAATATTGTGTAAAACAAAAGAAACATATAAAATTAAAATTTATGCATAACTTGATAAAATCCTAAACTCTTATTAAGTCTGCTATGATTGAAACTCTATCTCAGAAACAAATCTCTAAATAAGCACCGAATTAAACACATTTGCAATCATCTAAAAAGGAAAATAAATTATTTTTTACCTCAGTATTACTTAATCTTGTGATTCACATAAACTTGTTACAGTAAATCTTACTTCCACTGCTAATTTAACATTTTAAACTATGCTACGATGTCATGCAAAAATGCTGGCACAAAGAAACAAACACTTTGATTTCAATTTTGGAGAACATCAAAAGCTCAGTTTGCTCCAGAGATTGCTCATTATTTTGATTAGAATAAATGTGGTCATTATTATAAGGTAAATACATGTTTGTTTTTTTTTCTTTTTTTTTTTAAATAAAATTTTAAGTCTCCATCTGTCCAAAGATTTTGTGCATGCATTATTTTACAAGATCGCAAACGTAAAATAATTATCGCTAGATGAATATGGCTGTATTATTTATCTTTTTTAAAAATGAAATCTATTCTTGTTTTATTTTTTTGATTAAGTATTATATAATGTCCAAGTATAAAGAAAGAATTAAAGAAAAAAGACTCATTAAATCATTATATTGAATGTTCTGCACTGTGTGAGTGACAGTGCTCTTGCTACCTTGCATCCAGCTTCTTATCTTGGACATCTGCACATGCGCAGAATAGTTAAATACCGTGTCACTGGAAATGTGAAACGCACAGTTCTATACATGAATTTTTGTAATTTTTTCATGAACTAGGTGATGGCTAATGACATTAACTTTAAGGATTATATAATGTACAAGTATAAAGAAAGAGAAAAAATGACTCATTATTAATGTTATAGGGGATGCTGCAGTTCCATCGTATCTATACACAAACTGCCACTAATTGAAAGCATCTCATTTTCTAATGAAATAACTACTTTTACTAGTTAATAAGCATTCATTAAATGAATATTTATTAACTTTCTAACATCATATTTATCATATAATTATATTTATTATTTTTTACTAAGATTATAATTATGCCATACAATTAAAGTATTGTGTGAAATTTTGTAATTTCATTTTGGAGATGTAACTTAGTGCATGTTTGTAGTAGGGATAGTTGATGGGAGATGGGTATAATTAAAAAGAAGAGTTATGGAAACCCTGATGATAAATTTTCTTAAAATTGAGACTGTCAATCTTATGAAAACTTCCTTTCTATATTAAAGGGGGTAATTTATGAAATGAATTATGGGAAGATAATTTTCTATGTTATATATTACAACGGTAGTTGCTCTTTTAGCAATGGTAATTGATCAAAAAATATATATAATGGAAAAAAATATTCGCGAATTAAATTTAGTGTAGGGAAATTATGAATAGCTGATAGGTGATCATGTGCATGGTGGAGTGGCTATACAATTTTTATTTTTAATTGATTAATTTATAATAGTCACAGATAGTGATCAGACTATATACACATAAAATATAAGCTTTTATGCAAATCCAGTCATGTTTTCTGACTGTTATCCACTCCATATTAATATTATTATTAAATGACTACATAAAATAATTTACTTAGAATTCAGATGAGAAATAAACAAGCAACAAAATTATTATAACAACAATATTTTTAATTAAACAGAATGAGAATAATATAACAAATTATATTTTCATCTACAGAGCACATGTAATAGGAAAAATCTTTGTTGATTCATAATAATTCATAATAAAAAAAAGTTTATATTAAGTCTATTCAATTACCTATTTATGTTTCACTGAGATTGCATTTCAGTAACTTTTGAATGGCCATCAGAATCATTATTTTAAATGTCTGCAAGCAATTTTTTAAATATTTTAATTTCTCGTGTTTTAATCGGAATTTACTCCCACGAAGTTTTTGCTATGATAGAGGGTGTTGAAGCCATAAAAGAATATTTCCATTTGAAAATTAATTAGAAGGCAAGTTTCCTTATGTTAAGTGTCACACAAGTAATTAATAGACCTGTAGAATTGAAGTTTATTTCTAAAGCATTCTTTTGTTTACAGTTCTATAATAAGCCAATGAATGGAAAGTTCAAAGGGTGAGGCACTCTGAAGATTTTATTCCAGAAACTGTGTTATATTTACTTAACCAATCATTACAATTTTCTTGACTTCTATCCAGTAAGTTATGATTTTCTCCTTTTGTTTAAAGCATACTATCTGAGTTTTATTTTTTATTTCCATTTGGTTTCCGTAACATCTTGATATTATTAATAGTTAATTTTATTTTACAATAAAGAATTGTAATAAAATTTTAATTTTTAGAAGTATTATTATTATTTTAAATTAATTTATTTTATAGCATGACTTTTATACATTTTACAATACACAATAAAAAATATGCATACACATTTACTAAAAAACCATGCATATAAACTCTTATGGAGGTAACCCTCCTCCATTTAGAAATAAAATAAAGTCAATTTGTTTGATTTTATTTCTATTCTAAAAAAAATGTTTTTTTTAATCTTAAAATAATGTCACACTTAGCCGCACTTCTTTATAACAATCTTACAAACTGGTATGAATATAACAAACAATGTTATCCTTGGTCTAGATAATATTTACAATTTTATTACACTTGATATACATATAATTTTTTCATAAATTCCATTAAAAATATTTATTGGACTTGATCATTCACTCGCAATGCCGAAGTGAACAAAAAATCTCTCATTGACAGTGCGGGTACCATGTAACATGACAACCAAGGTAGCTATCTCAAGCACAAATATAATATCAACCAAACCACATATAAACAAATATCAGTATGTTTAACTAAGCCTTGCTCTCCTATGAGACTTAGAGGGCTAATGCATAATACAATGTAGCAATTATGCCTGACACACTCTTGAGACTTAGAGGGTGACAAGTAAAATGTTTGAGAACAATGCTGAAATAAGGATTCTGGAGGTCAGGAAAACACAACAATCTCAAAACAATGAAAATCTCTCCCTTCATCATCAATACAGAAAGCAACATGCTCAACCATTGATATGGAATCAATTTTAGTTCAAATGATATAGTGTTTTCTTTTATATGCTTTAGCAAATAACACTTATATTTCATTCATTAAGCATGACTTCTTTGTCAACTATTTTTTTTTAGCCTTTGGGCAGCAAAATTCATTATCAAAACTAGTCATTTCTTTGCTGCTCAGTAGTTTCAACTTTTATAATCTGTACTACATAATTATTTGTCCATTTTCTTATACCATGTACCCTTTTAACAAGTTCAGAGTCATCAACTTAGAGGCCATCCTTATTCATAGAAGGATTAAACTTTGCATTTCTCTAATTTTTTTTTTAATAATATGCAGGCCTTCATTCGGCATGATCTGAAATATCTTTTACTTACAATACAGTAACTTAATTCATCTCCAGAAAAAATGAATTTTTTATTTTGTGCTTTCTAGTTCTACTTTTTGCTTTTGTTCTTGAATTTAATTTCTAATTGGACAATCTATATCATTTAATTACTTGCCTTAACTCTGGATTTGTCTTCTCTGGTTTTCTACTTTTAACCTTGATGATTCCCTGATGCTTTTTTTTTTCATATACTCCACCAAGCAAAATACTTTTATGTTTAATTCTATTAAAATGATATTCTTGATTATCTATTTCTATCATATTTAAATAATTAATTCATTTTCCAAATTAGTCATTTCTTTACATTTGCTTTTATTTATGTTATTTGTAGTTTCAAATGCATGATAAATTATAACACTGCCATCAACATCCAAGGCAATTCTAAACTTATTTCGACTATCAATATCATGATCATCTTTAACTAATGCACTCTGGCATTTATTATTAATTTTATCTGTTTCATCTAATTTAAACATATTTATCTGTGATGGTTCTAAAATTATATCACAAATTTACCTATTTGCTCATCTATCAAAACATTTTCTTTATTATTTTCTCTAATTTCATTATGATCTGGACTCTATCATCTTTTATTTCTGTAATAAAATTTCCCATTTGCTTTTTTAATTCTTCATTCTGTTTTTTCATACCATCTATGATCTCTTCCTTTTGTGTTTTAAGATCTTCCGTTAGGCCCTTTGTTTCTTTATTTTGGGTTTTAAGATCTTCCATTCAGCTTTTCATTCCTTCAATTTGAGATTTATAATTTTCACTTTGTTTTGTCTGATTCTCACTTTGGCTTTTAATTTCTGTGAGCATGTTCATAAACTCACTATTATGAGTCTCAGTTTCATTTCCCTGAGCTTCCATTTTTGCTTTAACTAGAGTAATTATATATAAAAAATTATAATAAAATTAGCTGCTAACTTTTCTGTAACAATTTAAAAAGATATAAACTCTAATAATTTTTTCTTTCTTTACTTATTTGACAACTAGAATGCCTACTCCTCTTAGCTTTAATGCCTTATTTTATTTGCCTACTATTACCTCTACCAACCTATTTCTTTTACTATCACTGTTTAACAACACTTATAAATTTCTTGATTTTTTTTTTACGACCAAGTATTTTATATTTCAATGGCTAATTTTTTTTTCCAAATGCTAATAAAAAAAAACTGGGTTCAATCCTATTTGTTTTGATCAAGATTATCCTAGAGTGGTCCCCAAAAGTAATGGTAATCACCCTTTTAACAATGGAAATTGGTTAAAAAATATAAATAAAAAAAAATATTAATGAATTAAATTGAGTCTAAAGAAATTATGAATATCTAACGAATTTATTTTGAATTGACTAATATGTAATAGTCATGGATGGTGACCAGATTAGACACACAAAGTATAAGCCTTTATGCAAATCCATTCATGTTTCCAGAATGTTAACCTCTCCAAATTAATATTATTAAATGATAAAATAATCTACTTAGAATTCGGATGAGAAATAAACAAACAATAAAATTATTATAATAACAATAATTTTAAGTAGTAATGAGAATAATATAAAAAATTGTATTTCCATAGTTACATCTACATATTTGTAGGAAAAATCTTTGTTGATTCATAATAATTCATAAAAAAAAATTTATATTGTCTATTAAATTACCTATTTATATTTCAGTGAACTCATGTTTCATTAACTTTTGAATGTAGATGTGACGATCGAAATCAATATTTTAAATGTCTACAAGCAATTTTTTTAATATTTTAATTTCTCATGGTTTGTTTCAATCGTAGTTTATTCTCATTAAGTTTTTTCCTATGATTGAGGTTGTCGAAATTACACAGATGTATAAATGAAGTCATAGAAGAATATTTCTATTTGACAATTAATTAGAGGGCAAGTTTCCTTATATCAAGTGTTATTTTCAGCATCCTAAAATAATTAATAGACCAGCAGAATTGAAGTTAATTTCTAAGGCATTCTTTTGTTTACAGTTCCATAATAAACTACATGAATGGAAAGTTCAAAGGGTGAGGCACACTGAAGACTTTACTTCAGAAACTGCATTATATTTACTTAAACAATCATTACAATTTTCTTGACTTCCATCCTATAAGTGACACAGTGAAGAAGTGACGATTCCTTCTTTTTGTTTAAAGTAGACAATCCTAGTTTTCTTTTTTATTTCCAAGTGGTTTCATAGCAACTTAATTTTATTAATAGTTAGTTTTATTTTACAATAAAGAATTGTAATAATTGAAAGGTTGCTAGTCTTTCACATGCTCCTACCGTTGTCTCTCAGACAGCCAATCAGATTTTAAACAGCTGTCTTAAGAATGATCAGGCCTTGACACATGACAGAGATTATTATTATTGATACATGATAGAGATTATTATTATTATTTTAAATTACTCTATAATTTATTTTATACTCATGACTTTTATACATTTTAAAATACATGATAAAAAAATAAATGCATACATATTTACCAAAAAGCCACGCATGTACAATCTGTCATGGCTATTACAATATATATATTGTGTTAATTGATATTCACTTGAAAAGGCCTATTTGTTAATAGAAGATGAAATCATGGCCATAAGAGAATTTTAGTATAAATTTGTAATTTTGCTAATATTTAATGTTATATGATTTTCTATTTTGTTACATAATAGTAGGTCTAATATTTATAGATAAGGATTTATATAAGATTATCCTAAGCTTTTATTCTTAATTATTGATCGGAAATTAATTATACTATTATCTCTCCTCTATGTCTGTGCTTAATTTATTAAAACAAAATAATTCTTAATGTGCTTTAAAAAAAATTTTTTGAAAAACAAAACACAGAATTTTTAAAAATTATTTTTTATATATTTTTTGATCACTTTGTTATTGTTATCTAATTTTAAAGTTTTTTTTCATATTGTACATAAATATCATAGTAGTTTAATTTTTTATAAAAGTGTAAAACTTAAGAAACATATTCTCTTTTTCTTTTAACTGAAAAACTTTATTATTACATTATATTTTGACATCTTAGCTATTTTCAGAAATAACTGCAAAATAAAATTGAACAATTTTTTCATACTTATTTGTAAAGATGGTCAACTAAATTTGGTTGAAAGGTCAAAATATAATAGTAGTTTTTCAGCTAAAAAAAAAAAAAAGAATGTAATTTTTTTACTTATATATTTTTATAAATATATAATGGGAAAGATTTTAAAAAATAAATGAAAGCCAATTTTATAAGATTTAATATTTTGAATAATATGTATTATGAATATAATATAAATATTTATAAATAAAATTGCTATGTTTCAAATGATTTTTATTTCAATTCATCTTTTTTTTTTTTTTTTAAGAACTTCTTTGGCAAAGCTCTTCTTCGGGAAAATGCCTGATAGACTATCAAATCCCTTTCTTACCATTGGAACGGCAGCATGTTCTTCTATGTATCAGAGATGATTTGCAAAGCAAAGGTCATAGAATTAATAAATCCATCATGAACAAAGTGGCTGACGAACTCACATATTACCCACCAATGACTCGTCTTTTCTCAAAGACAGGATGCAAGCGTGTACATCAAAAAGTTAATCTGTTAATGAGTACAGCTCATTGACTTTGGTGTATATATATATATAATTTTATCCTTTTAATTATAAACAGCAATTTTGTTGTTTTAGTTTAATGAGCATTCCCCATGGAATTTTTTTAAAAAATGACCAAGATGTGAGTTTAATCACTGAATTCTTACCCAAATTTTTAGCTAACTATAGACATTTGAGTATGAAATTTAATAAAATATAGAATACTGCATTTCTTATAAATTACAAATGTAAATGAGTTAAGTGCCAACTGCATTTTTGCACTACTCAGTTGTTTTTTTTTGTATTTGTAACAGTTAGCTTTAAATTTTCCAGTTCCGTAAAAAAAAATATAGACATCACATGATCACTATCTCCCATGCTTGCTCATAACTGTTGTTAAAATAGGCAAAACTCTCTCCATACAGTAGTGCCACTCAAAGCAAGACAGAGTAATCAATAGATACCAGAAGGCTTGTGCATAAAATCCCTATATAGTGCCTACTCACCCAATATCCCCAAACTAGTTTCTGGCTTGTGGCCTTCGTCAGTGAGGTGCCTTGGATCTGAGAGCACTGCAGCTAGATCTTAGGATCTAATGCAACCCTCCTGCAGCCACCTTTTATTTTTTCATAACTACAAAACTATGAGAATAAATTGAAAACACATAAATATTTTCAATTTAAGCTCAACTAGTTTGGGGATATTGGATGAGTAGGCACTAGATAGGGATTTTATGCACAAGCCTTCTGGCACTACTGTATGGAGTTTTTCCTATTTTTAAAAAAATATGGCTATATATATTTATATGTATATCCTAAAATTAATATATTTCATAATCTACTGTTTCTTAAGTAGATTTAGAATTTTATCAAAATTGAATTTTTTTTTTTTAAAAAAAACAACATACATATTAATTTTATAAAGTTAATTTATGCAAGATGGATGAAGTCAGGCATCATAATAAGTTATATACAAAAAAAAAAGTAAATTATTTTGCTATTGCAAAAATTCTTTTATGTTTAATTAAAAAAAAAAAATTAATGTATATATTTTTATTTTTCAATTGTTTCATTTACGGAGCTGGAATTTTTATCAATTAAGTAGTAAATTTTTTAAAATACTGTATTTATTTTTTAAATTTTTTTTTTCCTGTTGTTTTAAAAATTGATTATGATATTATTTTAAATATATATATTTTCAGATGATTTGATGATCGATTTTAACAGATCATGTTAGATTAAGTGAAATGGCAAGATATTATATATTTATCACTGTTTTGACTTTTTATAAATTATATGTGTGTGTGTGAAGGTGTCTGTTTGCTAAATGCCAAAGATTATAGTTTTTAATAATATCTAAATCAATGCTTTATATAAATCTTGAATACTGGTTGCTAAATTTTTTTTTTATTAAAGGAAACAAAAACAATCTACTAATAAGTAATGTCAAAAAAAAAAATTAATTGCTTTATCACAGTGCCTGTTGTCAGAGAACTATTTGGAATCAACAAACCTGTTTTTCAGATGATTTCTTAATATACTTCTTTTCTAAATGCTGAATGTATATTCTTTTCTCTTATATTTAATCTGTGTTATATAGCAGTGCCATCTCTCCATTATAATCTCAGTTTTATTTAGTCACTAGATACCATATAATCAGAAACATGTGATGTAATGCACTATGGCTTCTTTTTTCTCAGAGTCAGGAATCTCTCAGCCATTATACTCAGAGAAACCTGTTAACCACCTTCCCTTTCCATTCCCCACTTTTAGTTTTTTCCATATTCTTCTCTATCCTGTTTCATCCCATTTCCACATTATCTTTGTCCACTCCATGGCATTTATGTCTAAATCTCCCTTATCTTTTTCCAAACCCAGCATAAAAACCAAGAAACCACTTTCTGTATAATCACTTTGTTTATATTTATTCTCCCACAACTTTATTATTTGTACCCTTTCTGCTTGTAAGCATTTACATTTAATTAACAGATGCCTAATATTTTCCATGCCTTCCTTATATAACTTACGACTAAATCATCCACATTTCTCCATTTATGGGTATATTATCTTCTTGTTAATGATCCTGTTCAAGCTTAAAACAGTAAACTACTTTCCTTGATATTATCAAAAATTAATTCACACTCAATATTCTCTTTACTTCTATGTATATTTAAACTCTTTTTACTTTCCATACTAGTTTTCCATCTCTCCAACTTCATATTTTTTATTAATGCATCTATTCTTCTATCCCATTCTTTGCAACTATAACACTCAACAATTTTCCTAACCCAATCATCCCATCATTTGTATAAGTATATCGACATATTCTTTATCCAAATCTTCTGCATAATGTACTATCTCCTTTACTCGTAACCCAATTAGATACTGTTTTGTCTACTCTCTTATTATCCATAAATTGCAATCTAACAAACATTTTTATTTTGCTTTTTGCATCTCTCCTATAAAAACTTAACTATCCCATTTCTCATTGAATCGTCTCCTTTGCCGTCCACACATCTGCATCTAATGCATGTCTTCCTACTTTTCTTTGTACTTTTTTTTAAGTAATCTAACACCCTTTTATGACCTACAACACATCATTACCATAACTGTCACTCCCTTCAATACAGTTCTTGCTACATATGCAATTTCTCTGATTATTTAAGATGATTCTCAAATAGTTATACCTATTCACCACATTTACCCCTATAAAAATTCTTTCTCTTCTCATTCCCAAGCATTTATCATTATTTATGATTTTACTTTACTAAATTTAATTCCCATCTCTTTACCCACTCTTGGTCCTGTCTTCTGCTTAACTTCCATATCTTCTCTACTTTCTGTGCATAAGAAGATATCAGTAAATAAAAGACCTGATATTAGATATACTCCCTTGACATCTATTAATGTTATCTCTACCCTTCTTCCTAGTCTTTCTATTGCTCTATTTCTCTCAAATATAACAAAAACAAAATAGGTGACCTAGGACATTCTTGCCTTAGTCTCATCCTACTTTTATTTATTTTCATACAATCTCTTAAATAAGATCCACTAAATCTCCATTCATTCCCCACATTTACTAAACTTTCACATAAACTATCTCTATTTACTCTATCATATGGCTTCTCTATATCTATAAAGATCATATGTACCTGTATTTCTACTCATATCTATAAATTGTGTGACTATAAATAAACTATTTCCTATATGCCTACCTGATTGAAAACCTCCTGGCATTTCTCCCATTATATTATTTCCTTCCATATATTTTGCGACCCTTCCAGCCATCCTATATGCAAAAACTTTATATAATACTGACCTTACTGCTATCGGTCTATAATTGTTTAACTTTCTATAAGCCTTTCCTTTAAATAACAGCTTTAGTCTTGCATTATTCCAGCTATCTGGAAATAATTTCTTCTGGGCTATCTTATTAAAACATGATAATAGGTTTCATTTTGTCCTATTTCCTAAATTCATCACCATCTCTGCTGCCCATCCATCTATCTAATTGAATAGTTGTGTATGAATGTACATATTCTCCATTTTCAAATAAAATCTCATCTACTATACATAAATCGGATTTAATTTTGAATTGGTGTGGGGGGGGGGGGATAAATAACTGAGGAAGTTTTTTATTGATTGGATAATTATTTAATATCTGGTAAATTTTCATTTTATATTTAGCTTATGGAAATATTATTTGTTTTTTTAATTTCAATGACATATTTGCACAATTACTTCCAAAAGATTGTGTGTTCATTTTATTACATTCCAGACCCATGGCTAAGAGCAAAGTTATGATCTGATCTAATCATTTAAACAGGGGAAAAAATAATACAATATCAAAAATTATAAGTATAAATATACATGTAAAACTAATCATTAAATGTGGTACCGGTAGAGTATGAAAACCAGCTTTGTATAGATTGTTTAGGAATTTTATGCAATACCGAAAGCCCAGTCCCAGTCAAGACTTGGGAATCTGTTTGCACAGCCATCTAGTGGCATTTAAGTTAATTATTGCTTAAACAGAATTGTTCATGGAATGGAGATGTCATTGATAATTACACAATAGCATCTCATAATAATAGCAATTAGATATTGGATTCTGGCTATTAAATATCTTTTTTTAAACTCACAATATTATATAATGATCAAGATATGTTTCTACCCCTTATATATTAAATTCATAATAATATTAAGATGTATAAAACAGTGATTCTAAGGTAAAATAAATGTATGGCTTACCTTGAAAAGATATACATATATTTTTATTGATAAATTAACATAAATATATTATTTAAAGATAATATTCTTTCAATTCAATTAATAATTAAAATTCTCTTAGATTTTTAAATATATGTGTATATGGTTGGGTCTTGTGATACAGAGGTAGTGTATCCATCTGCTATGATTATAACTTGAGGTTCAAATTTAGGCTAAGTGAAATTCTTTTCAAGAGTTACAGAAATTTTTTTCAGATAGATGATTTATAATCAACCCAATTGGTATCTATAATTGACCAGTAAATGGATATCTAACTACTTTTACCTACAGGATAAAACAAGAATGGAAAACTGCTTAAACTCTCACCAATCAGCAATTAGCATGTGTTATGAGCACTGCCTTCTCTTTCGCTGCTTCTCTATTGGAGAGGTCTTTTCTCTACAATAGGCTATTTATTTAAAAGCTGTTTTATCTACTTTTACATTTTTTAGTTGTTATCATAATTGCTAATTCCTGAATGATAAAAAATGTTTTATTATACTAATAGATAAAATAATCTTAGTTTAATTTTTAGTTATATATTAATGTTTTAAATCATATCTAATATTTTAAGATTAAAAGCTATTTATTATACAAACGTAATTTTATTATGCAATATTTAAAAATAAAATATATTTTTATTACATAGATGATAGAGAATATGACATATTTCATTTTTAAAATAAGATATTTAAATTTTTTTTATTGCATCCATTAGACATTTAGTTAACATAAATATTTTACAATATATAATAACTATAAAGTTTGTGATTTGCCATAGATATGTAAAATACACAAGTAAACAGTTTGATGCTCTGAAAAAAAGATATTTGGTGTACTTTCCAACCTCAGCTGTCAAATGCATATTGCAAAAAAAAAAAAATCCATTAAAGTACTGAAAGAATATAATTTAAAATTGATGTCATTTTTACGAACCATCATTAATTAGTGAAAGGTGCCTGTATGTATATATCTAACAATGTAATGTTATCACTCACACCCGAAATCCATGTCACCTACTGCACATAAATTCGCAGGGCTCAATGCGTTTTTATTTAGAAATCAAAATTTATGTAAATTTGAAGCCGATAGAAAGACCAACATCGCAATTTATATAAAAGATTTGCTTAGCGTAGGTTTCAGCTACAGATCAATTGCAAAGAAAATTAAGCAATTTCACAGTAAAGTAATAGCTAACCACAAAAATAAGGATAAGCCTCAAATTACACTCCCTTATATTCCCAAAGTATCACAACAGATAATAAAGACTTTAACTGGGGAATTTAAGGTTGGTTTTCGTACTCCCCCTAATTCTAACAGACTCATTAATAATTCAAAGGATAGAACAGACCCATCTCAAACACCCCAGGTGATTTACAGCATGTCATGTCCACAGGCCGGATGCAAAGCCATATACTATGGGGAAACTAAGGCCACTGTTCACAACAGAGCTGCTCAACACTTGTATACCTATAGAAGAGCAAAAAAGAACAGCGATAACTTTTCAATATTTCTGGAACATGAAAAGCAGACTGGCCATGTGTTCGAACCAGGCAACCCCAGGATTGTATGCCCTGAAACCAACGACTGTAAAAGAAAGATCAAAGAGGCGTACTTTATTGTTTGCGACAACAATTCTATCAATAGACGCGACACGTGTTTTTCCATTTCAAAAAAATGGTCAAACTGATTTGCATTTACATTTGCATATTTGTTATTTAATAACACTACGTAAAGATTTATTACTTTCGTCGGCCATGAATATGAGGGCAAACCTCGAAAGCGCTTGGCCCATTTAATAGTTTTAAGCGAAATTTGTTTTGTTTATTTGGAAGCTTCTTCATCAGCGAGTAAATCGTTTTTAGGCTAGTATATCCTGTTGCATAATATCTTAACCTCTTTTTGGACAGAGAACTTTATGGATGGATGTAAGCATAGTCAGTAAATCTTCAGAAAACTCAATGCAGTTTTTTCGGGTTTGAACATGGTATATTGTGTAAAATCACTTAAAACTCTTGAATAGATCAGAAAAATAATTTTTTAATTACTGTTTCTTATGGACTATTTTAATAACTAAGGATTAGAAATGAAGAAAGTTTTTGACTAAATGAAAAATGTTGTGTAATTACTCCCATTTTCAACTTCAAATATTCTTTACAGATTTCTTAAGCCATTGGATTGTTTGGAACTTATTGTTTTTAAATAGTCCTAGAAAAACTTGGATATTATTAAATCTGGTAATTGTGGTGGTCACTGAATTTGTTCAAAAGATTCATAATAGCTCAAGCCAAGAGACAGAGACTTCATTTTATTGATACCACATCTGAGATGTAACTATTTTTACAAGCTTCAAAAAAAAAAAAAAATTAAAGTCACCTAACTTACTACAAGTTCAGTGCTAATCATTAATATATCCCTTAATGCAAATGAAGGTATGTGACATTTATGAATGGCTTTAAGATTCTCATCTCTGCAAAACCTGAAGATAAGTTGTAAACAAAATCATGGAAATAGGAATAAACTTAAATGTTCATAAGATTTGGAATAAAATCATTTATTTCTACCATTAGTTTTTGGAAAGGGATCTTCAAACTATAAACTTAAACCATGATTTTTATATCAGCTTTGATAAAATAGTGTAAACCTTGGTTTAATAAACTATTAATAAAATAGTTATAATGATGGTCAAACAATAAAAGATGGCCAGAAAGATTTTAATCAATATTGTTAGGTCTGCTCTAATGTTCTGCTGTATACTTCTGATATTGTTTCTCCATAATACTGGATATGATCTTCCAATTTATTTGTTATGGAAAAAATTTAATTAAACAATAAATCATTGATTCTGATAATGAACTCTTCACATTAAAATATTGATGGATGCTCTTTGTGTGAAAATAATTCATCTTTAATTTAGAAAATAAAACTTCACATCTCTTAACACCGCATAAAGGAAACTATGTGTGGAATAATATAATACTACTTTAGAAAAAAATAAAGTTCTTTCATGATTTTTGATCCTAACTTAAAATGTTAATTTTTGAACATTCTGAGGAAAATAGATAAATGCATAAAAGAATAGTCTTGAAACTAAAATATGTGATAAACACAAATTTAATAGATATTAAAGCACTTATACATAGATTTCCAAAATTAAAAAAAAAAAAAAAAGGATTAATAATAAATGTTAGAACAATTAACAACTCTTTTTTAACTTTTGGTCTTTTGTGCATATATTTTTTTGTTTGTTTATAAATATGTATAATTACAATTCAATGTCTATTTAAATTAGCATTTATCACATATATTTTTAAGTTTAAAACTATTCTTTTGTATATTCATCTATTTTTTACAGAAATTAGGATTGAATATCATGGAAAAATTTTTTCTTAATTAACATTATATTATCCTACCCAAAGTTTACTTTGTGCAATGCTCCTCACTCTATGTACATGTAAATAATTAAAAACACTGTTTTTCCAGCATTATATGTAATTTCTGGTTTATTGACTAATTAAATAAATGCTATAAATAAATTTTTAACACTCTTGAACTTTAATAAATTACTTTGCCAATGTAAAATGACTTTACATTAGTAGACCAGATGTATATAGGATAGACAGCCATTTAATACATTCTGGGTGTAAACACTATCATTTTTAATTCTGGCTTATATTGAAGAGTTCATTTCTTCACTCCCATGAGCATTGAAATGAGTAGAAAATTAACACTCTTCTGTAGGTTGAAACAAAACCGTACATAAAATTAATGATATATATATATCAGGAATATATTAGATTTCATTCTTATTCAGACATTTATTAGATATGTTACACCATATACATATGGCTCTGATAATGTGAAGTGTGGTAAGATACAGTGTTCTAAAATTGTATTACCATCATTTGGTTAATTAGTTAGTAAACATGAAAATACACACACACACACATGTATATTAGTTTTTTCATAGATAGCACTTTTTCATTTCTTAGACACAAATTTTTGGTCAGACAAAATTAGCAGTCAAAGGACTGCAGAATAATAAAACAATGTAAAGGCTTATTCATCATTGGTAGTAATATACCATTTCTGTCAGAATCTAAATACTGTTTTATTCTAGCAATTTATATTTAAAATAACAGCATTTAATGAGTCCTGTTGTTAAAATTACATCGCATTATTAAGTACTTTATATCAGTAGGTTTTATTGTCATTTCTAACAATAAACATTTTTATTTACATTAGAAAATAATTTCCTATTGTTAAGTACAGTCATGGGAAACAAAGATGAAATAGCCTTGTTTGTTTCACCAGCAACATTATTACACTGTAAAATCTATAAATGTATAAGACTGTGCTTTAATTATTTCTTTTAAATCTACTTATGGGCATAAAAGATTACTCAGCTGTCTGTGATCAAGTGGAAAATAAAAAAGTAATTAAGTGGAAAATAAAAAAGTAATTAAAAATTGTTAGATTTATTTTTACCAATAGCCATTGTTCAGAATATGAAAATACTTTTTGACAAATGAAACCAGACAGTACCAATTATAAGCAATTATTTTATCTAGCGCCGTGTTTACAATTATATTACATTCAAATATCAGCCTTTCAAGCTAATTGAGCACGCACCTTTTGAGAGTGTTAAATAAATGAATACTTTCCTCTTCAATCCATATTCATTTATTTAGCACTCAAAAGGCAGTGCTCAATTAGCTTGAAAGGCTGATATTTGAATGTAGTACCAATTATAAGAAATGTTCACACATCATAAGATATACAAAAAATGATGGGTGTGTTATTTAGACATCACATTTTTTGCACTTTATTTATTGTCAGAATTTGAATAAAAAGTCCAGATTTAAAATTGGACAAAAGCTGAGGATTGTTTCTAAATAATAGCCCAATTTAGAAATACAAACTCAGAATTAGTTTTGAAGAAGTGATATTATAGCTAAAGTAATTTCCTTCATTGAAATTGATTATCATGTTACCATGGTAAATCATTAGTGAATAGATTAATGTTACAATGGCAGAATCAAAATTTTTTTAAATTGATTCCAACTGAAGTATAAAAAAAATCTGTTTCCCGAATTGAATGATACTATTGTGCTCAGCTGGTCATTTTGATGCTTTAGCTACATGATTCTGGGCAATTGATTATAAGATAAATAAATCAACAGAATTCAAATTTACATTATTAAAATTTTAAAAAAAAACCATTAAATGGATACCCATATGGTACTGCTGTAGTTCTGGTTATTGACTTTTTTATTGAGGAGCAATAACCAGAAATTATTCAGAGGGGTTGGATATTGCACTATCATCTAGACTCAATTGATTAGTCAAACTTAAAATAGATGGCGCTGAAGTAGAGCAAATAATATGAATTACTGTTCTTAATATAGATGTTGAAACTAAGAAGAGAAAGTCATGATGTTTTGATATTTCTATTTTGTTTAGATTATTTTCTGAATCGTTCATTAATTCATATAAAAATTAATAAGTAACAAACAATTATTACTAATTAGGGACAATACATTCTTAATCATAAAATTAGTCTCTTTAGCAGTGAAATTGCCTGATGTATTTAACTATTTAATATTTACAATATATTCTTTTATTATCATTTAATTAATTACCTGGTCCAATAGGCATCATTAGTAACTTAAGTGTTATAAATCTTCAGTTAAGTTGAATATGTGTTAAAAATCATGAACATTCGATTTGCTATTGTATAACTGTATGATAGTATAATTTTATCCTTTTGCCAAAGATGTGACACTTTTAAAGATTCATTGCTTTACGATATATCAAAGCAGCTAATTGTGTTAAAAGAGGTGCCAAATCATCATCACTGACAATCATTTATATGATAGTAGCAACCTATTGCGTAAATGCTTAAACACAATATCTTAATTAAATTTAATTACTTCATTTTTAAATAAGCAAAGCTTATGCCTATAACTTTGGATTTAAATTTGAGCTGAAGGAAACTTGTAAATTTTTTCAAACCCCCCCCTCTCTCCAGATAACTGTCCTATAACCAGTTTTATTAGCTATCCAATTATTGGTTGATGAATGGGTATCCAATTTCCCTTAACTAGAGGATAAAACAAAGAAGAAAAGTTTAAAGCCCTCTTCATCAGTTAGTTGATTAGTCTAATGAATAATAACTCTATCTTGTCTTTTTGGAGACTTGGTTGGGAAGGCCTTTATCATGCACTTTAAAAGAATCTTTTATCTTTACATATGAGACTGTATCTTTAATAAATTATACAGCAAAAATTATTACTTAAATTTTTCTCATTTCAAATTATATGAACTATTAAATATAATTAATTATGGTATTGCTTTCAATTAGGAGTTCATCTAGTTATATAAATTTTGATCTGTTTATATGCCAATTACAACCTCACAAAAAGTATTCAGTCTTTACTACTGGTTAAGATTACAAATCGATTGTAAGAACAAAATAGATTTCATCATACTTTAATATACGAGGAATTATGCTCATACGGATACAGATCATACACAAGTATATGTATTCATACATTGTTTACAGCCATTTTTGTGTGTTTTAAAAACTTTCACTAGCCTAAAATATTTCCTAAATATTAAATTATAATTCCTTATCATCTTTGTGTTTTAAGATAGTGATGATATGAAAGAATAGATGTGTATATTTTGGCAAAACATAGATAGATGTGAAGAGAGTGGCATTTGAAAGAGAAGGAACTTGCTGAAAAAGTATAACTTGATAGTTTTAATCATTGGTTTTTAAATATTAATAAGATTATGAATTTTATTAGGTGTTGTTTGAAAATGTTAAGAAGAGATAAACAATACTATTAATAAATTAATTACTTAATATACAATTTGAAATAAAATAAGTTCATTTGTGTATTTAAAACAAAAAGTATTTACTATAAAATTTAAGTATTGAAAAATTTGAAGTTATTTATTCATTCAATGTGTGTGCATGAGTGTATGGTTTATTTACAATCCAAACTTTTCAATTTAGACAAACTTTATATAATATATATCGAATAAAAATAATTTACAAATTTTAAATGCCTAGATTTTATATCTCTAATTTCCTTTAATATAAATTTTATTTAGCAAGAATAGTCTTAGTGGATTTTTTTTTAAAATGAAATGCTATGAATTAAATTTTTTTTATGTATTTGGATCAAAAAACATACATTCTATATATATAATGCTCATCTTTGTATGGTAATAATTATTTAATATATTTTCAGATATAAGTG
This sequence comes from Epiperipatus broadwayi, assembly GCA_028023455.1. Taxonomy (NCBI): domain Eukaryota; kingdom Metazoa; phylum Onychophora; class Udeonychophora; order Euonychophora; family Peripatidae; genus Epiperipatus; species Epiperipatus broadwayi. Next base: position 2,894,769 of record JAQFVV010012504.1, on the reverse strand, counting down.
AATCCACTTTTCCTTTAAAAAATAAAATTGTACTGAAGCATTATAAAATTTTATTTATAGTCTTAGCATTAATTATATCAAAATATTTATATATATATATTTAAATGTGAATAATTAAAAATATATACCAGAAAAAGAATTGTTATTTATGTTTGCATAAATAATATTTATTTATTATTTTTGACCTATTTTCAGATTTTTCCTTCACTTCTCAATTGCAAACTAGAAATCAGTTATATAAAATATCAATCTTTTTTTTTCTGTCCAAATATGCTGTAAATGGAAAATTGATAGAGAATTATAAAATATTAAAATAAACTTATTTTCAATTAATAACTTATTTCAAAAGCAAATTTTTCTAATTTTTAATTTATTCAATTAACTCAAGTATAATAAAACATCAGTTTTATGAACTAATTAAGATCAGTAATTGTATAGAGAATTAAATATTTCAGATTAAATATATATACGAATATTAATTTACACAAAACATGATATAGTTACACAAAGTTATTAGTACTGTATCTTGAAATATGAAGTAATATAAAAAAAATAATTGACTTATGAAATGGTTTATAAATTATAACCAAAACATTTTTTAATAATTAAATTTAAGATGTTTTCCAAAAATTGTAGCACTAAGTAAAATAACTAAATGTAGTTTAACAATATTTAAAAAATAGACATATAAATATAAATACGTCAAAATAAAATGTTTTGTTGAGTAATTAAATTACAAGATTTTTATAAAACATAAAATGTATAATTTTTAAGTGATATTATACAAATATGACACTATCTGTGAATTAAAAATAATAATAATAATAAGTGGATGGACTGTTGCTCAAGAATTTATAACAAGTTCAGGCACCAGAAGTGATAGTTGGGCCATGACTCACGAATCTCAAGTTCTAGAATCTGTCGCTGTATCAAAACATGCAGAACACCAGTTATAATTTATTTTAGATGAGAGAATAGACAGTAAAAAAAAATTGATTAGTATAAAATCAATTTTTTTTTTTTTTTAAGTGTCATAGCATCAGCCGGGACGTGAACCCGCAACCCGGGCAACTGCCTGTAAGTGCAAGGCAGTCGCGCTGACCTCTCGACCACCAATGCAAGACGTAAAATCAATTATTAATCTCAGAACAACTATTTTAAACAATTAAATTCTGTTAGTAGAAATATGACATTTCAAACTATATGCATTTTATATAAATGCTTATAATCATTTTTTAATTTTTTTTAAAAAAAATAATTTTTATACAAAAAGTTTGTATTTTAATTTCAAACTCTTTATTAATTAAAATGTTTTTAAAAAGCATTTATCAAACTCTCTAAAATACTTTGATCATTTTTTTAATACCCATAATAATTTGTTTTATATAAATAAATAAAAACTATTATCAACATCTTATATTCAATAAATATAATCATAAATGAATACATAAAACTACAAACTTCATCTCTGTGAGTTTTTTTTTGTTCAGGGTCAAAAGTAATTTGAATATTTATCATCCTTCTTTAAAGTTGATTGCTTATAAATGAATGTTGCAAAAAATCACATAACGCATCACCTACTTTATATGTAAAAAATTTTAAAAAGTTAAATAAATTTAAGTATATTTTAAAAGTTATGTGGTAAATTAAAAAAAAAAACGTAATTAAATTATTAGATAAGATTTTAGCTTGTTTTGAAAAATACTCTGCCCCTTTTCAGTAAATTTTTAATAATTTATTACTGATGATAACACACAAACGAATTTGCTCTTTCACATGATATATATATATCTTAGAGCACAATAAGAAAGCTATTTTGTTTTAGCAAAAAATTACCTACACTATAGTTATGAGCAGTTTAATTATTTAAAATAACAGCATCTCGCCTGTTTCTTATGTAAGCACTATAATTCTGCATCATTATATATAAATGTCCATTGTTCTGTTATTGTTCTGCATGTATACTAATGCTCATAATTAAAATTAGAGGGGTGGATGTTTATGTATTGACTATCAAAGTCTTAATGCCAAAATAAATTTAAATAATATATATAAATTAACCAATTGAGAATCAAAATGAAATTTGTCTTTGCTTTTCAGTGCAACATATAAAAGAACACAAATTGAAAATCAACTTTTATAGCATATTTGTTTGGGAAAAATATTAAGAGATTAATTAATGGCTTTAAATTTTAATTTGTTCTATTAACATAATCATAATTTACATGAATATTTTTGCTAATCATTTTTATTATTAATATATTAATAAAGTCTAACACAACATATACTTCTCATTTTAACTTAAATCATATTTCAAATATTTAAAAACAGCCAAGATTTTTTAAAAATAACATTTTCAAATTATATATATATAAACATAGTTATTTTATTTTAGTATATTTATTTTAATACACAAGGAATAAATCCTTTATGTTGCTTATTCAAATTAAAAATAAATCATAGATATAATAAAATATCTTTACTAACAACAAAATGATATATAACAATAGCTGTAATATAGTCATATAATCATCATAAATAAAACATAAAAGCTCTTTTCGGCAAATTTTAAATTTTTGCCCTTTTCAATATGGCTTAATTACAAAAATAACCTATACTACATACATAGTGACATCTACCAGCTCCATATAAAATTAACACAAGCCCATAATTATATTTAAATATAACAACACATATTATACAACCCTCCATTCATTTTTCATTATCCAATTATTAGTTAAATTGATGTTTTATAAATGTTCATACAATTATTTTTGTTATAATTAATGTAATTGGTTTCATATATTTTCCTTCTATTAATTTCTTTAATAATGATATTAATAGAAGAGATGACAGATCTGCATTATATGTTCACTACTTAAAATATGGACATAGAATAGATTGTGTTAAGAATATAAGTCCATTAAATTATATTAAAGAAATTAATAGAAGGAAAATATATGAAACCAATTATATTAATTATAACAAAAATAATTGTATGAACATTTATAAAACATCAATTAATTTAACTAATAATTGGATAATGAAAAATGAATGGAGGGTTGCATAAGTATAATTATGGGCTTGTGTTAATTTTATATAGAACCAGTAGATGTCACTATGTATGCAGTATAGGTTATTTTTGTAATTAAGCGATATTGAAAAGGGCAAAAATTTAAAATTTGCCGAAAAGAGCTTTTATATGTTTTATTTGTGATGATTATATGACTATATTACAGCTATTGTCATATATCATATTGTTGTTAGTAAAGGTATTTTATTATATCTATGATTTATTTTGTAGCTTAGTGTTTGTATCCATACTGATGAAGACTTTAAACACTTCACAACAATTTTCAAATGTTTTTATATTCTTTTGTCTATATCTTACTTTTTTATTATTCTGTTGGGGAGAGAGATAATCATGGCTTTCCAATCATATTTTAGCTTTATTATATTTTATGAGCTGTGGGCATAATTTACATTACTTACAAATTAAAAAAAAAAAAAATTGCAAATTTTGCTGGATAGCCAGAACTAAACTATCACATGGTTAGGCTTCCAGTTTTGATAAAGTTATTAAATCAATATTCTTTTTCCTTTTTAAAAAAACTTTATTATGAAATTTGTATTATACTATTTTATATTGTAATACAAAAGCATAAAGATGAAAAAGTTTTTAGAGTTCCAGTAATAATTTATTAACATTATTGCAATTTTTTTTCCAAAAAACTTGTGATTAAGGAGCATGTTATGTAGGAAAAGTAATTAGTAACTTTTGTATGAATATATTAGAACAGAGTTTTGTGCATTTATATGTGCTTTATTTTAAACTACATATAAAACTAGTTTAAACATAAAATGCTTTTGGAAAAATAGTCATCTATAATAAAATAATAATTATATTTTATTTTGTAATTCATCGCAGTGATCAAATAATGATCATTTGAGAGTTAGATCGTTAAGTAAAATTTGGTCAGTTGAATAGAACTATTGTTCTCTGCCTGCCATTTGATTCTTTGAATATTGTGACTTCTAAGAAAAATAACCATGTAATGCCTTTAATAAATGATTTTTTTTATTTTTATATTTAATCTATATTGTCAGTTTTTGATTATAGTAATTATCAAACTATCCATGATGTTACAAATTGAAAACATATTTCTACATACAAACTTTTTATTTTTCAGTGACATTAATTTCATATGATTTGCCAATAATTAATTTATGTGCACAATTCAAATATTCAACAGAACCACTGTTTATAAAGGCAAGATAATTATAAAGTAAAATAAAAATTTATGAGTTATTCCATAAAATTTAAAAAGAAAATACCTAAAAATTTTATTTTGTAAAATAGAAAATTGACATTCCTGATATTCGAGAATAATTAAAGGAGAAAAACTTAAAAATAGAATGTTTATGAAATGGTAAAATAGACTTGTGAAACCATTTGAAGAAACAAAAGTATCATCAGTTGTGAAAAATGCTATTATGGATTTTAAAGGCAAACTCTGAAGACTTCTCAGCTGATTAAAAAAAAAGATATTTGAATAAAAGTGACCTATTCAATTGTTACTTTATTTCAGCAGTCCCCAATCTTTTTGCACTTAAGAGCACATTCTGTAATACTGACCAGGTGGTGGGCACCATTTATTTTTTCAATGTAAACTTATAGTTGGATATTGTTAATAATACACAATGTACAAAAAAATATTTATTTCAAAAATAAAATTTTAACATATAATTAACATTTATATTTTTACGCTGTAAAAGTATAGTATGCCCTACAATTTGATTGCAATATAATACAATAATTTATAAGAAATTTTAAAAATTAAATTTATTTTTATCAGATAAATAATTTTTTATGTTGTTCGGATAGTGGCGAGCACATGTAAAATGGTCTGTGGGCACCATGGTGCTCGCGGGCATAGGGTTGTGGATCCCTGCTTTATTTGAATCACATGACCTTTCAAGCAAGTAATCATTTATTTATTTATATTCATCAAGTTACTATTTCATTAACATATTTTTAAAAAAAAACACTAATCTGGTAGCCAGTGCCAAATCAGATAAAATATGCCTGCCTTTTTTATTGGTAAGAATACAACTTTAGACCAGAAAATCCTCAAGAGATTAATTAGTTAATTTAGTTTTTTGTAGTATATCAGTGAACTAAAGCTTTTCTTTAAAGTATTACAATAATTGTTTTGATATTAATCTTCACAATCACTTCATTTAGCACAATTTTATATATTATGCCACACTTTCCTTCCTTTTATTCTATTTGATAATAATTGCAAAATATTTTCTTTTTTTAATATTCATCAACAATCTACAATATATGTATATAAAAGATTATATGAATGGAGTGAAATTATTTCAAATCTTCAAAAGCCTATCAACATTTTTATATTTTACAAATAACTATATATGTACTTACAATATAACATATATATTGTTTGTTCTTTGTAGACTGCTGATAAATAATCAAAAATAGCAAAATGTTTCAGAATAATACTAAAGAACATAAAATAAAGTAAAAATTAGAAATTTCACTTAAGATCATTTGAGAATATATATAAAGTGATTATTTAATTCTAAACTTCAAACAACTTATTTATTCCGACAGAATTTATTATGTGCTGTATGTGTTTATTTTTATTTGGTAATTCTGATGTATAAAATATAATCGATATGTTTTTGTTTTTTTGTAAATATTTTGTAAAAGTACTTTTTTTTTAAAGTTTATATACTGTAGAATTATTTATATATCTATATATATTGGATAATATGTATATATTGCATTTCTTATAAAAATGTTACAATTCAGTATTTTACTTCTAATATTAACATTTTAAAAGCTGAATATATTTTTTATTTTGATTCATATAAAAATTAAATGCATAACTTTATCCTAAACTAATTAAATATGGGGGAAAAAAATCTGTGCTTATTATTTTAAGCCCTCCTTCCACTAATAAAAAAAAAGTAAAAAAATAAAATCAATTAAAATAATTGAAGCCACTATGTTTGTTTAATCATTACTTGATGCATTACACGATACTTTAAGCATTACATTATGAATTACAAGGCCTTTACGTCAATGTAAAATAAAGACACTCAGTAATTTTCATTTAACCATCCTTAAGATTTGTTTGATGGCATTACTTCACAGGTTCATACACTACTAACAAAATTTCACTATTTTTAAAATAAACGTATTGCCTCTATATCTGAAAACTCCAGACCTAGAGACTTCTCATTTTTAAGATTGTTAAGATCTGTTTTAATCCAATCAAACTGGATATCTATGAATTAAAAAAATTAAAATTTAGAAAATTAAAGTGTTTTTTTTTTAATGTCAAATTTTCTTATCCACTTTTTTTTCATCATGAATAATTGGAAACATGGATATAGAGAATTATAAAACAGTGATGTCTAATATTTTGCGCTTCTGGCCTAGTGACTGAATTGCGTATTTAAAATTTTTTTTCCATTTTTGTGGTTTATTCCAAGATGCTGGAAGGCAGAAGTCAAATCTAATTTAAATTGATCTGCTCTTTTATTTATTTTTGTGAATCTTACAAATCTTTTTTTCTTAGACTTAGCATTTTAAAATGTCTTTCTAAAAAAATGAGAGATATCATAGGTTTCTTACAGTTTATTTCATGTAAAGATTTTTTTTTTTTTTTTGATAAGTTAATCATTCTGCATTCTTACTAATCACCAATTGATATTTCAGTTGTCGTTAGAGAAGGGGAAAAATTACGAGCCATTTGAGCAACCATATTTAGACCAACAAAAATAATTAACAAAAAAATAGAATGCAGTTATATAAGAAAAGACAATATAATAACAAATCTAGAGAGAGTGCATCTGTATGATGATTGAATGCACAGAATGAAGAAATGACTAATGATGTATGAACATATGGGGATGCAGGTGAAATTGATGAAATTTCTAATTTTATATTTTTAACCATACATAGTGAATCTATGGACATGGGAATACCTATATTTACTAAATTTTATATTTCTAATTGCTTAACAATTTTTTCCAAAGATTGAAGAGATGATTGGTATAAAATTATTGTGCAATTTTGGATCTACATTTTAGTATATGTAGTAGGACTTTTATCTTTTGAAAGTTTTTTTTAATTTTAATCCTCTTTTTACATTTTTTTTATTATATTTTATATATATATATCCTTATATCTACAATTTTTGTAACTAATTCAATGAATTTATCATATGTCAAATTATTTCTACATGAAACTTATTATTCATTAAATGATTTTAATATCTTTGTCAATTTAAGACTTATAAAAAAGTGGTCTTAACTATTTAAACTATTATATTGATAGATAATAGGTTTTAATTTGACTACGCGATAGAAAAACAAAACTGGATCAAGGAAGTCTAACTAAACTCTAAGAGAAAACCATCCTGCAATAAATTGATAAATAATTGAAAATGAGGATATCAAAATATAAGATAATAGTCTTAAATTTCATGCATTTTTATAAAAGATGAACAAATAATATTAAAATTTATGTCACAAAAAAATGAGTATTTGAAACTATAGCTTTTAAAAATTTTTATAGAATATTTTTATTAATGTATATTCAATTTATTCTCATTAGTCATCCCAAATGATGATGGTCATAGAGAAAATAAAGACATCACATGATCCCTGCTTACATTATACTGTTCATTCAGTAAATTCTTTTTTTCTTACTTTTATTATCTAAAGTAAGTTTTGGTAATCAGTAGATGTTAGATGGTGTTTATTAAATCCCTATCCAGTGTTATTCCATCCAATATCCCCAGACTAGTTTCTAATTTACAGCTTTCATCAGTGAAGAGCTTTTGGATGTAATGCATTTTTCCTCTAGCAGTTATCTTTTATTTCGTTTAACTATCAATCTATTAATTCAAATTAAAAAACCTGTTAATGTTTTCAACTCAAGCCAATTTGCTTGTATAGTTCTTTATAGATCTGAACCAATTCAGTATCTGTATATTATGATGATCTTAAGTTTTAACTATAAAACAAATAAATAAAAGATGACTCCCTTTTACCTCTTAAATAAAACAATTGATCTTTTTTTTAAAAAAAAAGTGTAAATAATTTCTATTAATAATATGTTTTTTTTTTAATAACTCCTTCATCTTCACCAATGATAGATCACAAAATATGTCAAACTACTTGACCATTAATAATTTTATTAGTCATTCATTAGATTAGAGATTATCCAATAATAAATATTTCTGTAATGCAATTTTCACTACACCACTAAAGCAAGATAGAGAGTGGTTTAATAAAAATTGTAGTACAGAAATATTTATCTGACCATTAAATCTTTCTAAAACATATTTTAAAAGAAATATATATCAAATTAAAAAGAAAATTTATAAAAAAACAACAACTATCTTTCAGAGTATTTTAATAATATTTTAAAATTTGATCCATGTATGTATTAAAGGCAAAATATTTTATAAATATTTAGATATTTGTCTGGGCTATATTTTTAAATATTCGCACATTTTAACTTCCATCCTTAAGTTTTGAAAGTCAGTGTATTAATTATTTTTATGTTTTTTATTTATACAAAAAATATAAAAATCACAGTCAAAAAAATATGTTTAAATTAATATATACAATTGGTAATAATTAATCATAGGTAGTATAAAAATACTATAATATTAGTGAGTCACTTTATACCATATAAATTAGTTTACAAAAAGATAAACTTTTGTTGCAATTTTTTTGCAACCTGATTTTGAAAAAATTGGATTATTTTGAGGCACAAAATTAATCTGACTTAAGACTGTATTCACGATCTCAGTACTGATAGGCAAACCTCTTTTTTTAAGTTGATATTCAATGCAAAGCCGCACATGGTCAACTTCCAAAGGTAAGAAAGGAATAAAAGCATCAATTAACTGGTTTTCCAACAATGGTTTATACCACACATCCTTGGAATTATTAAGAAATGGAATGATCTCTTCTGCAGTTAAACTCAAACGTGATCGCCCCATTTGTCTTTCTTCAAAGACAAACCTACTAATTTCTATATCACCAGTGCTACTTAAAAGCAGAATAATTGTCTTACTCCATGAATTTGAATTATTATTCCAATGTTTCAATAAATGAACAAAAGATAAAATAATACTTGAATTCACTTTATTCATATCATCTAGAACAATGATATGTGGGCAAAGATAAAAATCATCACTGAATATTTCACTGCCTAAAGTAGCTGATACTAAGTTTGTAATATCATGAAAGTTAGTCAATAAAGGAAAAATATGAATATTATCTGAAGGAAAAAGATTTGAAATAACATGAGAAATCCATGTTTTTCCACTACCGGACCAACCATGAAGACTTAAAATTAAAGGTTTAGAATCGTATAAATTATTAAAATATTTGGAAATTGCATCGTAGACTGCATTAACAGCAATATGTTGTCCATATACTTGAGTTGATAACACCTCCTCTAACTGTCTTATATATGAGTGAAAATCACAGTCAGATTTTTTGTTAAGTAAAAATGAAAGAAAAAAGCAAATTACACAAATATACAAAAAAAGTTTAAATATACGGAACAAACAATTTTTAAGAGAAAAGGTTTGAGTTTTTAAAACTAATTTGGGTTTTGCAGAAGTAAGGCAATTATTTTTGGCTTGTGAATAGTTTTCCAGACTATCCTTTTGTCTTTTTCTGACCATATCATTACTCCAAGTTAGGCTACGTACAAGTCTCTGAGAATATGTTTCCTGAGATAGAATTGTTCTTCGGTTTTTTAAAGTTAATTCATCACAAGTTAAAGCTCTGTGTAGTTTAAATTCTTTTTTAAAAGTTGATTTCTCCAATTGTAGCTGGCATTCTTTGGTAACAAAAATTTTAACCATCCTAAAAAAAAAAAAAGATTTATTTCATTTAAAAATATATACATATACTTAACTCTCTCTGTAGTAATAAATTTAAATTAAATAATATTTTGATCATTTTTAACTACAATCGTAATATAAAAATAAATAATTCAAGTTTGAGTCATTCACTTTATGTTACATCAATACTTAACAATGTTCAAGATATACTATACTTTAAATTTATAACTGCACAAAACGATGTCTATTTCCATTGTTTTTATAAATAATTTTGTGTTAATAAAAAAACTATATATTTATAAGTTGACAAAATAATGAGAATTAAATAATTTATTAATATAACACACAGCACCATTTACTATATCTAATGTATATCGGGATCCAAATTTTGTAGCATTTGAATAATACAAAAAAATATTCCTCATGAAGAAATCTTCAAAAAACACCATTGGAAGATATTAACATCTCACTTATAGTTAAAGAATAATCTTCAGTGGCTCCTGGATTTTGTTATTTCTTATTCCTTCATTACAGACATATATCCTTTTAAAGCAAACATTTTAATACTGAAAATTTACAATTAATTTGAATATCTATACTATTAGATATTTAAACTATGTTTTGTAAATAAGTGAGATGTTTAAACTTTGCGGTTAAATACTACTATATAAATATGATTTGCGTTAACGACGCATACATACACAAAACTGAATTTTTTAAAATTCGTTATATATTAAATAATATTAAATGATACAATATATATATGCCTGAGCGCTTTCAAGGGACACAGCCCTCATAGTCATAACCATATTGCAACTAAACTGTCTTTTCTGTTGATGGTACGATTGTCCCTAACAGTAAAGCAGGCATCTTTCACTTTTCTTTTTAAGTCGTGTCATTCTCTGAAAACAACAACAGAGTCACGTGGTTAGCGATCATGTCCTGCTGAGGTGCAACAGGCATAGCATCTTTATAGTAGTAATAAAAAAAAAAAGAGGTCAATGTATACATGAAAAATTGTCCTCATGTTCTTCAACTAAATATCTAAATGTGGATTGTATGAATTGGAGCACTATCATTATGGAAAATAATACTGTTTAAAAATATTTTTCATCAGTGGATGAATAAGGACCCTCAAAATAATTATAGTTCGTTGATTTAGGAAGACTAATGATTGAACCAAGAAAATATAATATAGTTGCCCAAATCAAAACAGATCCAACTAGTATTTCACACATCTGTTTTACAGGTTGTTTTTTTTTTAATAATTCCCAGACAAACCATTCCAATGTTTGAAAAAGAACAATGATTTGGCTTCTAGATCTTAAACCTGTAATACCAGTGTTTTTGTACAATATTAATCATTTCATAAATGTATGGATGTGAATGGATTTGATTTTTCATACTGCAGTATTCTTTTGATTCAATCACTAATTTGGAACAAATAATTTTTGTAGTGATTTGTTCACAGTAGTTTTGTCTTATTTCTTTTTCTATAATCTTTTGTAATATTCTCAATAAGCATTAAATTTTTGACCACAGTTGGTTCTAGCAGATTTTTTTCTACTATTTTTAGTAGTTCAATTAACACTTGAAATATTAAATTTTTCCAATAATTTTAGACATTGTTACAAGAGTTAATTAGGCATCAATAATTTAACTTTAAAATCAGAGCTGTCAGACATTTCTTCTCAAAGAGTTTCAAATTAATAGCAAATTCCTACCTGTTAATTTTTCCCATTTTCTTTATACTTTATATATAATAATTAATAAAGCAAGTCATATATAACATGACATTACTTTTATGAGCTTGTAATTACAAAAATGCACATAGAGAGCGTACCAATAGCTCTAACAAGCTCGTAAATTAACAAGAGATTTTAAATATTTCTCATAACCGCACTTGTTAATTTACGAGCTTGTTAGAGCTATTGGTACGCTCTCTATGTGAACTTTATATATAAAAAGAATGTGGCCTTTACACGTTTCCATCTCTATGCTATGTATATCAAAAATATACTGTAGGATAATGTTCCAATCATTCTGCCATCTCTGAATCTGTATATATGTGTGAATGTATACACATACACACATAATCGGGCACTCTTGGTTTAATGATTACCTCTTATTCCCTCATTATAAACTTCCCATATTTTTTATTTTTAAAGCAATCACATGATCGTGAAAATTAAAAAAAACATTAAATTATAACAATTAATTTGCATATCTATATTATTAAATATTCACTGTTTTGCACGTTAAACTAAATTGCTATAAAGCTACAGCATCTTTATATTAATAATAATAAAACTACAACAATAAGCTTTCCCCCACTTTTATTAAATGTAAATATTAAATAATAGTATAATAACATTTCTATATGTTATGCATTAATGTGCTTCAAGAAAACCCAAATGATATTTCAATTAATAATTATCAGACATCTGATTAAGAAAGACTATGGTTCTTCTTTGTCATAAACTCGCCATGGTTGATATTATTTACAATATAAATAATCACAAATTTTTGATAGCCAGAATAATGATGTGTAATTTTTTTAATCAATACTATTCAAAAAAAAAAAAAAATTAGCATGTTTTTATTATATATATCCTCAAAATAATACCCCTTATAAAGAAATCATGAAGAAAAGGGCAGTTGCTTGTCAATTAATGGATAATGAAAATTTGAACGATTTTCCAATGTTGTTTTATAATACAGCAAAAAATAACTAGATACCCATTAAATGCTCATTATTGGATGAATAGCTGAATTGGCTATAGGTCAATTACCTGAAAGAAAAATTATATTTTCAGGTTTACTCAGTCTGGGTTTGATATCAGGTCATAGGCATAAAAAGCAGGAGCGCTATTTTTCCTGAAAAAACATAAATATATCTAAAGATATAAGCATTATTTTCAATCTTTTTTTTTATACATCACTAAAAAAAATTTATAATAACAAACATTAATATTAAAATCTAATATTATATAAATAGGTTTCATTGCAATCACTGAAAAAAATTAAGAAGGTGAAATGAAATTAGATTGGACATATCACTACAAGAGATGATAACAGATCGACAATTGAAGCTTTAAACAAATCCAAAAGATGTAGATAGAACCATATGTGGGATAGATGGATGAGAAAGGCAAATTTACTGTAATGATAGAAATTTTTGAATTGAAAATCTGAATTAAAATTGAAAAATTTTCATTTTGCAATGGAATGATAATAGTTGAAAATAATGACATGCCATCTATTAATAAAAAACATTCTAAAAATATATATTCTTCAAAAGTAGATATGTCAATTGACTCAAATTATTCATGTCATGGTAAACAGGTTTCAAAAAATAAAAGAATGTCTAATGAAAACAGTGGAATGCCAAAATGTAGGCAAATAAGGAAAATGTAGGAATTACATGTAATCCAACTGAATATATTCATTGAATCAAAAAACTATAATGATAATATTTTCGTTCTTTTTTCTAGAGCATACATTCTTCACTTCAAATTAGATTAAACATAAAAATTTAAATATTGATCTAAAAAATATTTAATAACATATAAATCTTTTCATTTCTAACACAAAATATTAGACGGTTTTAAAATCTTTTAACAAAAATCAAAGATTCCTTAAAAGCTCTAGATATTTACCTATTGTGTATGAATATGCTTTGATGACATCTCAATATATTTAAAACATAAAAAAAAATTAGATGTCACAACAATCAAATATGTCTTTAACATGTGTTTGAGTTTAACCACAAACATATTATTCAACAAACCAGTTGTTTTAAGAAAATCATAGATTATTGGAAAGGATATAAATATATGGAATATTTCTGTAAAATAATTTTAATAAAGATATCATTTCCATCTTCAAATATTTATTTTCCACTTTTAATACCTAGAGATGAATTAAACTGAATCTTTTTTTCAATTGGAAACAAATTGTTAGATCAGTAATTAGTTATTACTGTACAATATGACAAGCCCATTAATAAATGCAGTGAAAATCTATGTGTAAACCATGTTGTATATTTGAATTCAGGCATTCAGAATACAAACGAATTCAGGCATTCAGAATACAAACCAATAAATGAAATTCAAATAATGATGAAATATTATTAATAGTGAAAAGTTATTGCTATACTCTAATACAGTATATATAATTCATTTATCGTTGAATTCCCATGATGCACTTTACTACTAGCTGTTTTCTGACAATTTCCATTAGCCTGATTCCAAAACACCATGGCTCGATTCTCAAACTAATGGAGTTCCTTGGCTTTGTTCAGCTGCTGCTCATGATCACGCTTGCACCAGAGCATTACACCATCACTTAAAGCTTCTTTCAGCTACTGTTCATTAAAATCTCACACCAACAATTCACTTAGTAAATCTGCTGAAATGACGACACACTTTGCTGCACATATTATTTATTCACAATTTGACCTCTGGCAATCCAAGATTCATGCTTGATTGTTAAGTCTTGTTTTCCTATTGGTGTAGAAATATTTATAATTAGCAAATATTTCTTACCATTTCCCAAATGCAATTTTCTTATCACGTATTATGTAAATATTTTCTATTGTTAAATCTTATGCAAAATTAATCATTAATTAAACCTTTTTACTTTCTATCTGTTTTAATTATATAATGTTTGTTTTTCTTAAATTACTTTACTCAAAACATTCATTAATTTTACTCTTATCAATTAATGATCCAAAAAAATATATTTCTCTAGTATATTTTCCTTACTTTTTCTGGAGTATAAAAAGGCATAATTTACAATTATTGCATTACAATGTACATATTTTTACAAACACGACACCTCCCCCAACTCCAGAAAAAAAAAACCCTGATTAGATTTCTTAGACAATCTTGTAGTCTGCTAGACCTTCACTTACCTGTTCCTGTCTGCATTTGAGCATTTCTTTCTTCACACGTGTTGTTTTTTATTGTGAGGTCACTATCTTGAACATCTATCTTTGGGTCCCTTTTTTTTATTTCTGCTCTTGTTTTTGTTAGGTCAAAATCATACGCTTTTGTTATTTCACGAAACCTGACTGATTTTCATGGCATTTGTATTTTGCATTGTTTCTCCTCTAATTATCATATCGTTGGACAATATTTTCTCTATTGTTCCCTTTATCCATGTCTATCTTGGCACATCTCTTATACAGACCGCTGTTCACTTTGAACTTTGCCTTTCCAAAAGTATTACCCTTGTTTTGCCATGATCCATTTTGTTTTGGGTGAATTAATGATAGCTTGGTTCTTAATTTATTTTCCATTAGTAGTTCTGCCAGTGTATGTCCAGTCACTGTGCAAGGCCTTGCATGTTGCCACAACATTATCTCCTGCAAAGTGTGTTTAAGATTTCTGCTATTACTTTTTCTCAATGCCTTTTTGATTTGCTGGACTACTTTCTCTGCCAAGATATTCGATGGTACAGGGTGGGGGGTTCTTATAAGTTGAATTTGTTAAAACTAAAATATTGCTGTAACGTGTGTCCAGTGAATCCTGACACGTTATCAGACTATAGTCTCCAGTAATTCATGTATCGCAAAAAGGTTGTTAAAATACTTGCTTCTTCTGTGTTGGTATTTCCTACTTCTTGACATTCTGTCCACTTTCAATAGGCATCTACTATTATCAGAATCAATATCTCTGTGATAGGGCCCCGCGTCTCTATCTGTAATCTCTCCCACAATCTCTTGTCCTAGGCCATAGTGTATATTTTTTGGTGGCAGTCCCATCTGTTTGATATTCAGCACATATTTTAATAATTTTTCAATATCAGTATGCAATGTGTTAGTAAAGGGGTATTAGATTATTTAGAAAAAGTACAAAGGGAATTAGAAAGACAGGCATTAGATGCAGATGGGTGGACAGCAAAGGAGGCAATTCAAGGAGAAATGGGATGGTCAAGTTTTATATGAGATGCAAAAAGTAAAATGAACATGTTTGGTAAGTTGCAGTTTATGGATAATAAAAGAATAGCCAAAATAGTATTAAATTGGGTTACGAGTAAAGGGCAGGCAACAAGAAGGGTGAGAAAGGTAATGCGGTATGCAGAAGATTTGGATAAAAAATTTATAGCAGTATACTTGTACAAAAGGTGCGATGATTGTGTTAGAATTGTTGAGTGTTATAGTGGTAAGGAATGGGATAAAAGAATAGATGCATTAGTAAAGAATAGGGAGTTGGAGAGATGGAGAACTAGTATGGAGAGTAAAAAGAGTTTAAATATATATAGAAGTAAACGGAACATTGGGTGCGAGTTATTTTATGATAATAGCAAGGAAAGTAATTTATTGGTTAAGGCTTGAACAGGATCTTTAGCAACAAGGGAATATACATGTAAATGGAAAAATATGGGTGATTTAGTCTGCAAATTGTGTAAGGATGGCATAGAAAATATTAGTCATCTGTTAATTGAATGTAAATGCTTGAAAGCAGAAAGGGTACAAAATGAAGTTATGGCAGAATAAATATGAACAAAGTGATTATATAGAAAGTGGTTTATTGGTTTTATGCTGGGTTTGGGAAAAGATAAGGAGGATTTAGATATAAAGGCCATAGAGATGACAAATATTATATTGTGGAAATGGAATGGAGCAGATTATGGAAAAAACTTAGGGTGAGGAATGAAAGGGAAGGTAAAATGGCTAACAGTTTTCTCTGGGCAACTACGCTGAGAGATTCCTGACTCCATTTAAAGAGAAGACACAGTGCATCACATCACATATCACCACCCTTGGGTGACCTTTATGCAATAAATCTAAAACTACCTTTCATCCTGCAGGTAGTATCACCATTCTTTACATACTGATAGTGTTCCCCATTAACCCAAAATCCCTGAGCCATGATGCGGTTGGGCAGCCTTCCCAAATCTACTTCATAAGCAATTTGTATCCTGTATTTTCTTTGGTCCATTGTTAGACTGCCTTGCTATTTACTATATTTGAATTTATCTTATCTATATAATTTACCTCTATTTCAGAGTTTTATCAGTTCACATTTATCTGAGCATCTTGACAACGCATCTGCATGTGTTATCCATCTTCCCTTTTTGTAGTTTAATCGGTAATCATATGCTGATAGAATATTCTGCTAGCGTAACCTTCTCTGGCTAATATGTTCCAGTGCTAATTCATCATATGACAGAATTCTTTATGGTCTGTAAATATTCCAAAATTTCTACACCATATAATATACTAATGAAACTTTTTCAATGCGAAAACTGTAGCCAGTGCTTCTTTGTTTATTTAGCTGTAAGTAGATGAATGATCTTTCATCCTTCTCATTGATGTGGGATAACACTGCAACCATCCCATAGTGAGACATCTGCCATTATTTGGACGTCTTGGTCCCTGTCAAAATGGACTAAAAGGCTGTCTAATGTTAATAGTTCTTTTGTCTTCTTGAATGTTACATCATGTCTCTGTGTCCATTGCCATTTTTTGTCTTTTATTGTATGCATTTATGCAAATTGTAGAGCCTCATATTAAGGGGAGACCAAGGCAGCAATAGAAACCAGATTAAAACAACATAAATATGCATATATTAAAGCTCAGTCAGATCCATCACGTTATTCAATTTTTGCAATTCATCAAAAAAATAACAGGACACCAGTGTGAACCTCAAGATGTCAGCCTGGTCTGCAAAGAAAGGCATGATTCAAAAAGAAAAGTGAAGGAGGCCTGCCTCATAGCGATGGATTGCAACGCCCTCACCGCAAGGACACATGTTTCACGATCTCAAGAAAATGGAGCAATTAACCTAGAACTTTGCATAATTGCATATAATTAATTCACTTAGAGTTATGAAGATGAGAGCACATCTCTTGAAAGCGCTTGCAGAATAGTATAATTTTATTTTGTTTTAAGTATAAAGTAGCTTTGCGTTCAGGTACAATAGTGCCTTTATTATTTTACAAGTATATTTTATTCGCATGCAAAGTTTTCGAGTTAGATTTGAATTATGACGTCTTTTATTCAGTAAATCATATAACAGTTTGGCTACAATTGCTTTATTTTCTAGGATTGACTCAAAAAAATTAACTAGACACAGAAACGCTTATAAATGTTTAACATTTTCTGATTTATCTACATTTCTCTGGGCAAGGTTTTTTGCTTTGTCAGAAATGATGTGGCCTAAGAAAACTAACTCTTGTGTTTGCCATACACATTTTTCCTTGTTGGATTTAACCTCTGATCTATTCTTTATTGGACTTCCTGCAACCTGTTTTTTAAATCTTTTACAGATCCTGCTGTGATTAGTATGTCATCATAATAAGGCATCACTCCAGTTAGCTCTTTTAATATGTGATTTACTTTCGCTTGAAAAATATTAGGGGCTGTTGAGATCCTAAAAGAATGTCTGTTGCATCTGAAAAGGCCAAAATGTATTGTTAATATTTTTGTTGTTTTTTCTTTTATCTAGATCTCGTTAGAAGCTGCATTTAAGTCTAAATTTTTGCAAAATATTTTGCATCTGTTTAATCCATCCAGCCCTTCTCTTACATTAGGCATGGGATTTGCACTTTTATTTAGGTACTTATTAACCATGACTGTAATCTCTGCAGATTCTAATTTTCCATGTGATTTAATAGTAACTACTATCAGTGTTGCCCACTCTGCAGATTCTACTTGTGTAAGTATGCCTTCACTAACTAGCACTCTGATTTTTTCTCTTTGAGCTAATGGTATTTTTCGGGCTTTACAAATGATGGGATTGGCTTTTTCCACTAATTCAATGTGTACTGGATTTGATATTATCAAGTGTAGTTTTTTTGTGAATTCTGGGGAAATTTGACATATCTCTTGTTCTGTTGATGAGTTGGTGATCGCATTCATGTTACTATTGATTTCTACTTCTCTGAACCAGTCTCGCCCTATTAGTGAATTGACTTCTTTCTGTAATATATATAGAGGCAAATTAGAAGATTTATTTAAATATTTTACAGGAACTAATGTGTAGCCTATTATTCCTAATTCCTTTCCGCTTACATCTACAGCTCTAATAGATGTTTTGTGCATTTCAATGCCTGTACAATCTTCTCTAATCTATTTTGACAGTTTCTCGGATTATTGATATTCATGACCTGCTGACAATTTCCATGTCTATTTTTTTTTTGTTGCCGACTTCGACTTGCAGCATAAACTTGTTTTTCCCACGTTCGTTTGCTTTGTTAACGTTGCCAATGCTATCAATTGCGCCTAACTTTTTGTCTTTCTTTGATAGTTTTCTTAGTTTCTTCTATGTCTTGGTTAGGTATCGTCTGTAGTTTCCCTTTTACATTCTTTATTCAAACTTTTATCTTCCCATACCAGTTTTTAACTTTTGTTCATATCTCCTCGCCTAATCTTTTTACCCATATCCGTACTCTTGCTTTTATTACTTTCTTTCTAATTGCTGCTGCTACAATAATTTTAATTACTGCATCAACCTGTGTAAATGCCACCTGACTTACATGATATGTTTACTGTGCATAAGCTTGTTAGCTTTTCCAACTTATCCGCTATTCACAGGTTCAAGAATGCGACTGCACCAACTTATTGTGTATTCAACTGCAGGCACTCAGAATACCAACAATAAATCAATAAATGAAATTTAGATCCAGACTGAAATAATGATGAAATGTCATTAATAGCAAAAAGTTATTGATATGCTCTAATACAGTATATATAATTCACCCAAGGCTCAATTCCCACAAATGCATGAAACAACTAACTATTTTCTGGGCAATTTTCATTGGCCTCAGTTTCCAAAACACTTTGGCTCTACTCCTCAAACTAACGAAGTTCCTTGGCTTCATTTGGCTGCTGCTCAGTCATGCTGGCTCCACGCTAGAGTGCTATAACATCACTTAAGCTTCTTTCAATATGTTCATTAAAATCTCCACTTAGTAAATCCATTGGAATGAGAACAACGCACTTTGCTGTATGCAATTTATTCATGCAGTTTGGCCTCTGGCAATCCTGGATTCATGCTTGATTGTCATCAGTCTTGTTTTCCTATTGGTGTTTTTAATTAGTCGGTTTCGCTTCTATTGTATCAAAACATATTTATAATTAGCAAATATTTCTTGGAATTACCCAAACGCAATTTTCTAATCATATAAATATTCTAATATTACTAAAATAAAATAAATATTTTCTATTGTTAAATCCTACGCAAAATTAATTATACAACATTAGCTTTTCTTACAATTATTTTACTCAAACGTTCATTAATTTTACTCTTAATAGTTAGTGATCTAAAAAAATATATATTTCTCCAATATATTTTCCTTACTTTTTCTGGAGTATAAAAAGACTTGACAAACCATCAAACACGAATTATTTTATACATGAATTATTTTCTTTAAACAAAATAACTGGTTTTAGTTAAGAAATTTAACATGTTTTATTAAATCAGACTTACCATTTCTACCAACTCATATTGCATTTAAACAATATATTGTATAAACACGAATTATTGCTCAATATATAATCACAGTGAATTGCAGTAATTAATAATAAAATTTAAACGAAATGAGGATGATAAATTTACGCACAGAATATTAGTAAATAATTATCAACTTATATACTCAGTACGTCTTAAAAATGGTATTTACGTGATAATCAGAATAGGAGAAACGAAGTTAAATATTTTATTTTTCCTTTGTTTACACTCAATACTGAACTTCGTATCTACATTATTATTAAAATGGAGATACGAAGTTCAATATAGAGTAAATAAGATAAAATATTTACTTTTCACATAAAAATATTAGATAAATAAGTGAATATCACGTTTTACAAAAATTCAATCAGAAAAATTAAAGATAATAATCATAAATATATGTCTTACTTACTTTAAGGAAAATAAAAATAAACAAATTTTAAAAATTATACGGAATAAAAGTCAGCCATGATTACGTCATTTACGTTAGCGCCCCCTGTTAAAATTTTAACTTTAAATTGTTAAAGTTTGTTTTGTGTGATAAATTCAAAATTATACTACAATGAAAGATGGAAATTATTTTTTCAAGTTCATGATGTGCTAGTAATACCAGAATTTATCATTAAAGTTTATGGTATAGCTTTCGAAGTTGTGTTGACAAGATAGTTTATACATCCTAGCAACAACGATAATGTGTCATCTCCATCACTTAATTATGAGATTAATGTTACTCACCAGAATCTACTTCCGGCAGAGAACATCCGCATAATGTCATAATTACCATAAGTCAAGAAAATCAAGTGCTTAACATTATCACGATTAACTAATACTAGTAATGAAGAATTAATGTATATATAAAGTTCATTTAGAATTTTGATCAGTTCTTAAATTTGAATTTAAACTACTACATCTTTTAGGGCGAATATGTTTATCTTTCAGCAATAATTGTTTACCAATTGCTTTTTTCGTTTATTTTTGCACTTTAAACTTATGTTTTATGTAATAAAAATTAATCATTACTAATTGATTTTCTGTGACCTTGGTTATAGTTTATGGAAACCGGCTGTTATGCATGAACAATGTAATATGAGAACTATTTTTCTATGATGTCGATTGTGGAAACATTGTTTGTTTATGTATTTATTGTGATAGCATATCTTTTCCTGTAGCAGTTGTATAGCTACATAAACTCATTGTAAGAAAATCAGATTTGCTTATTTTAATCTATACATATCTTTTTTTTCTTTTTCTTAGATTTGCATTCTATTAAAATTGTGGAATTATGAAACATATTTCCCCAAAGAAAGTAATTTTCTTTTTTAATTAATCTTTTAAGAGGAACTTTATCATACTTTACAAAGATTGATAGATAGTAGATTAAAAAAGAAATATGAACATTTTTTTGTTTCAATCCAAAGTGTTAGATAAATTAGAACCAGTTGTTCCCATTTAAAAATTTTAATTCCACATGATACTTTATTGATCTAATTTTTATTATTATTCATATCAATAACTTTAATAAGTGCTATGTTTACATGTGTGTGTTAAAATAAATATGCATATATAGCTAGAAAACACTTATAAACATTTGCGTGATGTATATATAGGTTGAATGTGTTATACATACACATTTAAAGTTATAAAAAGTAGAGTAAATATCAATAGTGTACATACTTTTCATACAATTTTGTAATTCTAACAAACTTTTCCTGTTCAAGTTAATATGAAAAGATAAAATAAACTAATAAAGTCTTAAAAGCACTAAGCCAGCTTTTGGCAGATTACTGATTCAATTTTAATTAGATTCCTAAAGAGCAAAGAGATAATAGAATTTCATCAGAAAATAATTTAACTAATTAATTGGTAACAAAAAGGTTTTACTAATAACCAGATGCATCTATAGATAAATAATATTAGATAATGTCAACAGGGTCTAAGTAGCTCAATCAATTAGAACAGGAGTTTTAATAATTAATAGTGAAGAATTGATCTAGGCAAGAACCCAGAGATTTGCTTATGGAAACTACAGGTGTGCAGATAATGTGTTGTCCTTAAGATCTAATATTATGGAGACTTGCTTTTGAATATGTCAAAGTAAGTTTAGGGACTAAACAGATCACACTGATCTTTATTATGATTTGAGAATGCCTTCGGGTATGTATCGTATTTATGCTGTTTATATATATACAGTATATATGTAATGAATAATCCTATAATAGTTGTATTATTAATCTATTAAACTATAATCTTAAATTGCTGCAGTATTATTATTTTTATTGGGTGAAATATATAAGCCTATGTCTGTTTGCTAGCATAAGAATTGCTCCCACATGTAACAATAAGTTAAGTAGGCAATTCAAAATAAAATAAGTTATATTATTTTAAATATTAGTAAACAAATTTACAAATACTTATATTAAATATATTTTTATATATATAAAGGATTAAATATGATCTGCAAAAGTCCCTAAATCTATGGATTTACTCTTCAAATTAGACTACTAGAGGACATCTGGGTTGGATATTCCTCTTTTGTAAAAGTCAGTCTTCAGAATCAAAGTCTCTTAAAAATTTCTTTTTTATGATAGCCTACTTAATTAGTGATATTTTTAATCTCTGAGTAACTTGTATTTTTCAATTCAATTATCATTTATAGTTAATCTTTTTCTATAGAGAGGAGATTATCTTAATTAATCTACTGAATATACTCTTTATCCAAAATCCATTTAGCAGATAAAAATAGTAATCCTCTTTTCTGTTATTAATTTATCTATGTTTAATTCTTTAATTAAACTAACTTTTAGTTATTCTTCAAAATGAATTTAAAATGACTTTTTTTTTCTTTCACTTGTTTCTTTTCAAATGTAACTTTATCTCCCTCTAATCCAGAATTATATATTTTATTAGTTTAATCCAGAAATACTGATTTTTTAATAGTAATCTTTATTGCAGGTATAATCTTTCTCATTTTGCGTCTCGGGTTTTCTGGGCTAAATGTATCTGCTTTCTCCGCTTCTTCTTGGATTCTGAAGTTTTTTGCTAGAAGCGTTAAATGTTGATAAAACAGTCATATCGACAAAGCTTCATGTATATTAACTTCCAGTATTTTATTTCATCTTTATCTAGGATATATGGCAATGCATCAGCATATGTTGTTTTTCCTTCATATAACCTAATTTATAATCATAGAATGACAGAATATTGAGCCAGTATATTACCTAAGGGTTGAGATGATTAGGTATTGATTATGCTTTCAAAAATATACCAAGTAGAGGTTTATGATCTGTGACTTAAAATAAATTGGTTTCTATATGTGTACTAGTGAAATTTCTTCACCCAAAATATCACAGTAAATGCTTTTTTGTCTAGATGACTATAATTTCTTTTAGCTTTTGATAAAGATCTTGATGCATATACTATATACAGCTCAACATCATTAAATATGTGGGTTATGACTGTATCGATTCTGTATTCTGATGCATCTATTGTCAAATGGCCTTGTCCCTTTCTCTGATACAATATGACTTAGGAATTGTAATTTATTCATTTTCCATTTGCATTTTTCTGCATTTAATTTTGCACAAAAATTAATTAATTTTTCATATACTTCTTTTATCTGATATTCGAGTTCTTTTGATGTTAAAAATGATCAATATATCATTATAGTATGGAATTATTTCAGTTATTTTTTTTAGAAGTGTACTGACTTTAGCCTGGAATATATAGTTGTTGTTATTTTGAAATATAGATGATTAATTTTAATGTGCAGATATCGTGTATTTTTGCTGATTCTTTGCTTACAGGAAACTGATGGAAATCTGACTTCAAATCTAGTTTAGCAAAATAACTATAATTTTGAAATTGAGCTAGTATTTGTCAAACATTAGGGACTGCTTTTTTCAGATTTTTATTTATTTTCATACAAGTATCCAGATCCATATCTTTCCATTTGATTACCATTCACTACCAAATCTTGGAGCATAGCTTTAACTTTTACTTTAGTAGCAAACTGAATCCTCTTAGGTTTGTGGATAGTTGACTTAATATTGCCAGTTATCATTCATTTTATTGCAGAGGTATTTATTTTACCTAAGTCTGTTGAAAATTAATTTGGAAATGATAATTTTATTTATTTAGTTTTGATATTTTTATTATGTTAACCTCTATCCCTAGTGGCTTAAATCACTCATGCTTTATTATTGAATTATTATTTTTCTTTATGATGTATAATTTTACTATAATATTTTTATTATTTACTTTTATAGGGATTTTTACTGATCTTATCATTTTGATTTTGTTCCATACATGTGATTTAAATTTAATTTTTTCCCAATCATTTTTTGATATTATAGCAACACCCTTATCAACTTACATTTTAATTTTTTCTGAAAATATATGCATTAGAGTTAGAAATTAATTGAGTTGATCTTTTTTTCTTTAATTTTATAGAGTATATTAGAAATATCTTTCGATTTTAATTCTTTTTTTTTTTTTCATGTGTCATAATGTTGGCTGGGAAGCGAATCCGCTAACCTGGGACAACTGCTTGTAAGGCAGCTGTGCTGACCACTCGACTACCAACTCTTGACTACTCTTTTGTTTTACATATTTTTCCCAAATAGGCTGTATCACTGTATTTATTGCATTCATTGAAGCACAATATAATCATTGTTCATTTTTGCATTTTTTCAAACAATAACCTGCTTTAAACAATAATATTTAAACAGCATTAAACTGTTGCACATGTGCTTTGGATTTTTTAAATATAAAATGAATGAATACTAACACTTTACCCACATGATAAATTCTTTGGAAAAGATAGAATGGCCATCTATCTTTAATGCTGTTTAAATATTATTGTTTATAAAAAACATTGCGCTATATAAAATAATTGACTTAATAACCTGCTTTATTACAGAAGAAACAATTGAATCTTTTTGTATTTATTTTTTCAGTGCTATCTGAAAATAATTAATCTCTTACTTTCTGAATTTTTTCTGACATCAATTAGTTTTAATTCCTGGAAATTTCTTGCTTGATTTAAGATAACTAGTAAGCTATTCCTACCTGAATTACTTCTTTGTAGATTACATTGCTTTTGGCAGTAATTGTTGACAGAGTTTGCCATCAAGAAAAGTCTTTTCTATAAAATCTTTCAAATGACAAGGTTTTGCTATGAGAATTATATCATAATCAGATAGCTTCTTCCTCTTTTCTTGTTGCCTATTCCTAAAATGCAGTCTAGCAACATGGCCGTTAGGGGGAAGGGCCTGAAATAGCTGCTTGTTTTTCCAACTTCAGCTTAAATAATCTCATCAGGCTTATTTGGATGACATAATTTTTTGTTAAATCTATGACTTTAGTAAAGCTGCTATTTTATATTTTTCTTAATATCATTTAGAAAAACAAATTTTCCAGTTGTTATAAATAATTTGGCTATTTAATGGCAACCCTCTTCAGACTTTCGATTGCTTTAAATTTTTATTTTCTTTCCCTGTAGAATGGTTAGTCAACTGATGATTTTCTTTTGTCTCATCTTGAGGGTAAAGTATTAGACAAAATAGATTTTAATTCTATATGAGAACTTATAGATTTAATTTTTTGTTATCGTTACTCTTGATAGCTAACCATAATATGTTAAGTGGCAATGTGAAATAAAATAAGTTCTATTTTAATTATTAGCAAACAAATTTACAAGTACTCATATAAAATATGTTTTTATATAATACAAAACCTATGGCACATAAAATGATAATATCAAATCTAATTTGCAAAATGTTTCTGGGTATGGATTTTCTCTTTAGACTAGATGATAATTGGGTTGGATAGTGCTCAGTCTTCAGAACTGAAATCTCTAAAAATTTCTATTCTGTTTTTATGTTAACCTATTTAATTAGTATATTTTTTACTCTGTAGTAACTATCATATTTTTCAATTTAATTAATGTTTATAATTAATCTTTCTCTGTAGAGAGGAGTTATTTTTGGCTTAATTAATCTACTGATTATAATCTTTATCAAAAATATATTTTTAGTATATTAAGATAGGTCCTTGCTATTTTTAATTTAACTATGTTTGATTCTTCAATTAAACTTAGTTTTTTTTTTTTTTCAAAAGAATATTAAATGAACTCTTGTTTTCTTTACAAACATAACAGAGAGGGTACATTTTTACATATAAGCAGTGAAAACAATGAGATTCATCTACAACCTTGAAACAGATTATATAATTTGATGGAGACCAATTTGTGGTTACTATTTTTTATTTTATTAAGCTTAATAATTGTTTTCAAATGCTTATGAGGGTTTTGGTCTTAACAAATGTGTATCTAGTGCTTCAAAAGATAATAAAATGAAAGTGATAAGACAAATAATAGATGAAAAAACCCTAAGAAATATTAGCAAGTAATAATGAGGTTGACCAGAATCTGATGAGAAAGTATTATATATCCATATGTTCTATTGCTTCAACCTTGTAGCATATCAACTGTCTGATCTAGTTATGAAAAGTTAATGTTGGTAGTATTAAGACTTAATTTGTATACAAATTCAAATTAATTAATTATATAATGAATATAAAAATTCAAATTATTTAGAATATAGAGAGCAGAATTTGAAATGACAGTGTCTCAAAGGGTATTGTCAAATTTGAATATAGAAGTTTAAACACCTTCCAGTGTTTTTTCTATAGGATAAGAAATTTGCAGAGTAAATGGCATTGAATTTGTTGGTAGTACTGAGATGTGTGATCCACTATTGGTTCAATCTTTAATTATTAAAAAAATTATATGCTTTCTGAATGAAAAACACTAATAGAGGGAAGTCCTAAACTATTGTATACTGGACATTATAAAAAATAATAAACTGCCATAAGTTTGTTCTCCTACAAGAGTTCTTTTCGCAAATTTTATCAGAACAATAGGCAGCATGGATTGTTATAAGCATATTGGAAGATAATGTTTTTGCATGTATAAAAAATATGCGCAAGATAAGGAAGCAATTAATGATTCAGTATCATTTAAAAAGATCTATTAATGGAAATCCCCCCAAAAGTAAAGAGTATCAGTATGAGATAACCATAGTAACCAATAAGAATGAAGATACCACTCACTTAGTTGGACTAAATTTTAATGAGAAATCCTTAGCAAAGTGATCAGGAATAATCTTTACAGCTGGAAGATATAAACAAAAAGAATAGGAAAATAATATCCATGTAGGCTAGATATATAATAGTTTCTGTACAAATACCATAAGTTCTTTTGTAATTGATTGTAGTAAAGATTTTATGTAAAAAATAATGCATTCAGAAGTTAGCCCCGTGGGAATGACTCATTTGGTCTGAAATAATGATGCTTTCAGTGACTATAATATGTATATCTCTGTTTAGTAATAAGTTGATTAATATAGAAGAGCATGTAGAATGATAGTTTGATTTAAACCCAGTAGAAGTCTCACATGTATACAGCTAAAGGCAATTTGAATATCAATCTGGACAACTGGTGCATATTTAACCAATTCCCAGATTAAGGCAGCTTTACCAGTAGAGACACTCTTCTTAGTAAACTAATATTGTTATAATAAAGGAGGAATGAAATACACAAGCTTATCCTTCAAGACAATTCCAGAATCTTCACTTTTAATGGTCCCTAGAAATTGGTATAATGGTAGAGAGAGGAGAGAATAGAACTGGAGCTTTTAAAAGTGGAACCAGTGAATCTGGAGATAGTCTTTGAATTACCTTCAAGTTGACAAGTATACAGTCCCGTCACAAAAAACTTAGATATTTAAATACAAACAACATATACCATGCATTCTAAAATTAAATAATTTCTCATTTTGGAAAGTTTTCTCTCTATGTCAGATGACTGCATAAATGTATATCACTAAGGGCTATTTGAAATGCTGGATTCACAATAACAGATGAACTTGTCTATAGAATTTCTTTAAAGTGCATCAAAAGAATTTGCTTTGATCAGCCAGTATTTTTCCATCAGTTATCAATCTCAATGATGTCCCAAGAGAGGAAAGATGAACAAGTGTCCATTGGATGTACTTTTTTGATCATTAGTGTGTATTTTCAAGGAAATGTTGTTTCTTTGTCGAGATAGATTTCCTTAATACTTTTTTGATTTATAAAGTGCATTAGCAAGGAACCAAGTATCAATGTATTTTCCTTAGAGGATGTCATTTGTTCAATTCTTTCATATAATTGATTTACAACTGATAAAATGTCATATGGATGGAAGAAATAGCTTAATCAATATTAATGAATGTATTCCAGTTTGCAACTGGATCTTATTCAAAGTTTTTCAATTTAAATAAAAGTATATTTCTAAAAAAAATGATTCTGTAGTTCTTGACTTAGTAAAATCCAGGATATGCAGAGAGAGGAGTGTAGTCAAATTCAAAGAACAGCCTTAGACCTATACAATTTGATAGAGAACAAGAGACCAGGTTTGCCAATATTCCTTAATGCAGTTCAGAAATATAGTAGAAAAGATCATTTAGAGCAGTGTTTCTCAATCTTTTTGTCACACGACCCAATAGATTTCATTGAAATAGTTCTGTGACCCAAATGTTTATTACATAAATTATAATATAAAATAAAAGATATTGCATCCGCATGGTGCTATATATATTCGGATAATGATCTGCAGTTATAAGTATCTAAATAAAAAGTCATCATCAAATGGCAGCCTGGATCCACAATCGGGATTCTTAGCCTCTGCCTTTGGCCACCAACTGTTGCCTTGGTGACTTTACAGCATCCTGGGAATAAGGGTCATGATTTATTTTTGTCTGTCATGATTGTACATATCTATTGGAAAAATATTTATCATTTACACATACATTCATTCTGCCTTATCAGGCAATTGAGAAAAAAACCCATGATGTTTCTTGATCTTAAACTTAGAGGTAAAAATCCAATAAACTCACCATGCTGGCTAATGCATGTTGGTGGGCAGCCCATTCATGTTCATATACTATATTGTAATGTCCACTGCTCTATTAGGTTTTTTTATGAGTTAACTACCCATACTGGGTGATCAAATTACATCCTATCAAATTTGTTTTATCAGACAATTCAGTAAGATTTAATGGACGCAATTATTTTTCCTGGTCACACAACACCCTCTTAATGAATGTAACTACTAAAATAATGGATCAAGTAAGCCAACTTTTAATTTATTTGAAAGGCGCCATGATTCTGTATTGAAATCCACTGGCTAAACTCCTTTTATTAATCAGAATCCACTGGCTAAACCCCTTTTATTTATTTAGTTACGATGAAATTATCTGGAAATTCCGGAGGATTAAGTTTCAGTACAGTGTTGGCAAAGGTAAATTATATTTTCAAATCTTAATAATTAACATTAATAAATTTATTAATAATGTACAATGAATAGTTGGTATTAGAAATAAATATTTTTATTCTAACAAATTAAAATATAAAAAATTAAAAAAAAACATTATGAATTAATTAATTGGAAAGATGACATACACGCTAATCCAGATATGAATCAATTAATAAAAAAAAAACAGTTCAACAATTATAATTCTTAGGTAAACAAGAGTCTCTTGGTAATAGAATTTGAAGTCTTTATCGGGATTATTTTAAGAATTATTTGCAAACTTTGTCACAATCGAGAAAAGTTACTCTTAACTTACCGGTAAGTGGGTGTAGGTTTATGGGATCCTGAGCTCATAAGAATTTCCATTGGTCTCTCCTGCCAGCATCTTCCATTATTGTTTCATTCTATAGCTGGAGAAAAGGCACGGTTGTAGTGACCCTTTCATTGAAAAAAGCGGTCTTCACAAGGTCCGTTTCCATGCTTGCATGACAGCTTGGTACAGCAAGTGGCGTACCCGTGCAGAAGTATATTACTGTCACAGGTTATGCTCACGGAAACCTCCAACTCTCAGACATGTAACTAGAAGGTAAAGAAAAGACCTAGATCAAAGTTATCCTCCACATTTTATACCTCGATCCAGTTTTTGAAACTTCTGCGCATCCTTTTGTCCTTTTATCAGCACTCTCTTTTAAATTTAAGTTACAAAGTCCCTCTGCCATCTTTAATTAGTTAAAATATTTTTCTTTTAGCTTATCAGGATTAGTAATTTGTGTGTCTTTTGTTCTTTCCGATTTTTACCTTAATTTTTAATTACATACAAAAAAAAAAATATGAACGAAAATTTTACTTTCATTGTACGTTTTAAAAAAAATAGATTATACAAACCAAAAATTTAATTGCGTCTTTTTAATAAGAACGCTAAATTTACTTTTACTTTTTTTTTTTTAGCTTTTAAATATCTTACCGGATGCCAATATATTTGTACCGTATAAACAAACAGTACAATATGAATAATCACATAGTAATAACAGCTCCAATGACAAGAACATATGGAGTGGACATTAGGAATTTCCCATGCTTGGGTTCCTTTAAGGTCTCCAAGAGGAATCAGAGTCTTCTTTCAATTAATAGTAAACTCCTTTCTGCAGCCAAAGTATTATATATAATGTGTTATATAATTATATCTACTTATAATTATTAAATAACATACTATTTTAGATATATAATTCTAGATGAAAAAAATTACTCCGAATACATGCATGCGATATGAACAAACATCACTCTACATCACTTAATATTTTTTAAAAATGATATGTATTAATTATAAGACATATATATTTGAATATTGTAGTTCTTATGAAGATTTTTTGTCAATTGAAAGAGTAAGAAAATATTAAAGAAATTTTATTTGATTGCATTGTGATTAAAGAAATTGATTAAATGGTATTATACAGATTAATTTCATCATTATTATATGGTTTAGAAATTAAAATAATTCATCAAGCATTTTCAAATTTCTTTATGAATCATGATATTTTCTTTAATTATATTATACAATTGTAACAATAATGAAAAGGCATTATATTTATGTTACTGTTTAAATAAATCTCAAAGAAAATTGTTTTACAAATATAATAAAGCATAATATTTCTATGGTGTAATTTTAACTACACCACTCTCACTTAAGATAGGGATTGATTTCTATCTGCTTTTAATGCCTTGTGGAGGGATGAAATCATAACAAATGACCATAGATGGGAAAAAGATGTATGAT
Organism: Epiperipatus broadwayi; assembly: GCA_028023455.1. Taxonomy (NCBI): domain Eukaryota; kingdom Metazoa; phylum Onychophora; class Udeonychophora; order Euonychophora; family Peripatidae; genus Epiperipatus; species Epiperipatus broadwayi. Next base: position 2,863,281 of record JAQFVV010012504.1, on the reverse strand, counting down.
CCCCAAGATGAACCATCACTCATAAGTTGGTCCTGACCATAATCTCTTACACATATCTTTATCATTGTTCAATATATGTTGAAGCTATATATATGCTTCATGCTAATTTGTACCTAAATATTTTTAAACTATGTTATAGGAAATTTTATTTTATTAAAAATCTATTAGAGGTTTATAACAATAAATGCAGGCACATGTACGTGTGTGTAGAAAAGCTCCAAATAGTTGGCTGAGATTAGATAAATAATTAGTAATGTTCAAATGCATAACAGATTCTAGAAAATTCTGATAAAAAAAAAAAAAACAATTTAAATTTAAGATACTTAAAATGCTTTAACATTAGATTTTAATCAAGTTAGTAAAAGCAGATTAATTACAAGACATAGTTACATTTATAATTATTATTAAAACTTTATCTAATTAATAAAAAGTAAAATAATTGTCCTGGTATTATCTATTAAAAGTTAATGTTTACAATGTTTGGCCTTGCAGTAAAAAAGTGTTGATTGATGTTAAATTACTGTAAGGAATGCAAGTAAACAAAAGGTATTCAGAATTTGGAAACATTGTAGTAATTAAAAAAATAAGAATTAAAGGACTAAATTGTAGTCAAGCTGATCAAATTATTATTAGCAAAAATATTTTTAATTAAAACTAATCCAGATGCCTTTTGTTGAAAATGGTATAAATACCTAGATAAATGTCAAAACAGATTTAGTCTTTTATGAAAAAATTTTCAAATTGGTCTTTATGAAAGAATTCTTCAAGATTATCAACAAGATTTTCATCCAGAAAGTTTTAAGAAACTCATTAATTATTTGACTTCCTGAAGACATGAATAATGACCTGTGAGTAGAAAGCTTGTGTCGCTTCCTCTTTGCCATCCTAGAGGAGACTAAGTTTGGAATCCTGATGGAGCTGATGAACTGCTTCCCATCTGAAGTTTGCTGATCAGTGTACCTATGCCAGTGTTCCTGTCATCATAATTGAATTCAGCCTGCTACATCTTCATTAAAGAAATAAGCTAGCTAGTCAATTATGCCATTCTCAGTCATATGCTATTCTGAAGAACCAGCCTGTTTCCAGAATTAAATGAATATCTGAGAAAAAGGGCCATCCAGGATCCAATGAATATGAATTGCACTATAAAGCTATATGTTATCATACCTATACACTGCTCTTTATATCTTGCCATGTTTTTAAAATCCTTCATGAAAGTAATCACAGAAAACATTGAACTCTCATAATGAGATCTCTGCAATCCTACACTGGTAAGACAATTCATATGCAATTGATATTGACCTTTTGTTTAAATTTTTTTTTTTTAGTTATATTTTTCTTCAATTTTATGTGTTATTAACTTGTATTTGTTAAGAATGTTCAAATATATTTTTATATGCAGTCATTCTTAAGTCATATATATATATATGCTAGATTAGGTGACAGAGAACTATTTTGTAAATATATTTTTGTTTCTTAAATTTCGATAATCATGTCCCCTCCCAACAGAAAGCTAATTAATTAAAAGCACAGGATGCTTCAATCACCTTTCTCAACTGGCTCAAATATTTTATTTTTTCTAAAAATAATCAGTCCTGTGTTTCAATTGAAACTTTACTCTTGCAATTATCAAGATTAGAAAACTAGGTTTTTTTTAAGAAAAACAAATATAAAAATAAGTTGAATCTTGCAATTATCAAAACAAATATAAAAATAAGTTGAACATGTTTAAAACAACATTAAAAATAATGTTAATTTTTTTTTTTTTTTGAAGGGAAAAATATATATGTCATTTAATGTTCCATTATAATTATATATATAAATCACTGACCTTGAGCTACTGAATGGATATTATATTTCATAATATGTGAGTATATCTCTAGGATGGATCTTCAATTAAGCTGGGATTATTAATCTTTATTCTTTTTAAGTATTTATATTGGATGAACTGATTAGACCTTAATTTAATAAAGTAAAGTAATGTGTGACAGTTAGTGCAATCTTATAATGTGTCTACTCAGGTTTTTTTTTTAGTAATCATCATAATTTCCAGGCTTTAAGAATTATTTATTGCTCATTCTTTAATTAAATTGATTTGCTGGTTTATTTGTTGTTTTTTTAAATATATTTTGATTGATATTTTTATTCTTCAAGAAGATGATCATTCCTGCTTTGTGGAAATAAATTGGCCAAGTATTCTCTGGATATGGTCATGCCAAGGCAGACGTCTCTCATATTTACCTACTCTGATAATCTTTGCTGTTATTTTATCAATGTAGACAAATTTCGTGCTGATAATAATAAGTTTATTATTGGTTATAGGAACAGAAGCTCATTCTTGCTTCATATGACACATGATCTGATGAAATTATTGGATATGGCCTCACTAAGATGGGCTTACCTCATATCTGTTTCATCAGATAGTTTTGTTTATGCATAACCTAGCACTGCGTTCAGTATTTTCAAATATATATTAAAACCTGATGTTATAGTCATAATTCTAAATCTATAGTGGTCATTTATTAATAATTGTTTTTAATATAGTTAAATAAATATTCCTACCTTCACCCTTTTTAATTATTCATTAATAGTTAAATCATTATAGAATGTTTACCCTGGAGATTATTAAGACATATAACTTCTATAGTCCCTCTATTGGATGTAAATAATGATAATTATGATGTTTAGTCACTAAAATCAGTTTTTCAACCTATAAGAAACACAATAGGTTTAAATCTAGTTATATGAACATTATTCTATATTCATTCCCTCTCACATTTGTCTTTTTTACCACAATTACCATTTTTAGTTTTAAGAGTTTCTGGTATCTCCCTAACCTCAGGGGGATATAAGAAAAGGGTATATATGCTAAAATCAGATGTAGTAGTCATGTGGAAATTGTCATGGGGGCATAGGAAAGGAGGTTCAAACTTTGTATTGTTTGTGGTAATGTTTATATCGATGTTGCACACAGACATGCAAATTAATGATCATTGCTTGGTTCCTAAGATTAGTTTTACTAACTATACAAATTTGACTGTTATAATATAGATAGCCAATTTTGCACTCCATGAGCGCTGTAGGAGTTCCTTGAGTGCTTGCTGGATGACATGTTGTTTTCTTTCTTTACTGATGTAAAAAGTATAAGCATGATGTCAACCAAAATATGGGTATTTAATAGCTTAATGGCTTAGCTTTCAGAAAATGTTTACCTCAAAAAAATCGTTTGAAATTTGGATTTTTGGCAATAGTTTTAATTGACCACAGTATTTAATTTTTTTTCTTTTTTGATAACTTTTGTAATTACCATGAAGCGATAAAAGAAAAAAAAATGGTTTACCGAATGCAAGTTAACATTTGCCGGTGTTAATCACAAACAAGGCCTACAATAGAGCTTCAACATAATGACTTGTAAGTAACATTTTAATTTTTTTAATAATATTTAAATTTTTTTAAAATTATCTTCTTTATTCATTTTAGTTTGTAATTAGTGTGCATTAGTTTGTAGTTATATATGCTCATATAGAATTCTTATCTATCATAATTTTCTAAAGTTCTACCTACACTAATCCACTTTATTTTTATAAAAATAATGATTTTCAAAAAGTATAATAATTTATTATTTATAATTATGTTTATATAATATGTTTGTGTTTACAAGTAATGAGTTATAAAACTAATAATCAAATGTATACAAAGATCGTATACGCAAGCATATAATCAAATTCTGATTCTTGTTTATGTTTATTCTTGCTCATGCTTTGGAGTCACTCTGGTTTTGCTATATGTTTCATAACATTATTTTCAAGTCTATAGCTAACAAATGGACTATATGCAAATAAATTATATCTATACGATACAATAAATATAACAAGATAGCATCACTTCTGTGCATAAAGAATATAAACATCAATTGTGTACATAAAGAATATAAATATCACTGGTGTCCATAAAGAATATAAACATCACTGATGTACACAAAAAAATATAAAATGAAGAGATGAAACTCATTTTATCAGTGATATAGACAGTAGCCTACAATTTCTAGTTTTAGACAAGAAGCCAATTGCTATGATGATTTCTTTTGTAACTTTTATTAGGATGAATCTTTTTCTATATAGATGCCTTTGACATTTAGAACATTTGGGACACAAGATAAAAATGAAGAAGTCATATCCGACTTCTTTTGGAGATTGTGAAGCTGTGGATTATCTCAGGTAAGACATGTTATACATATTTAGAAAGATAATTTTGTGAGGAATACAAAGAAATTATCACTGAAGATGTAATTTGAATTTTAATTAATGTTAATTTCCAAATTATGAACAAACAATAAAATAATTATTTCAGATGTGAAAAATGTTATCATTTTTTTATATAATTATCACTCTTTACTTTATGCTTATTGTTTTCCTTAATTTTTCTAGTTTCTAGCAATGTAATTGTTTTTGCTCTAACATAATTAAAACTGAAGTTATTGTGAAAATCGTGTCTAATTGCTATCAAACTTACTGCTCTCACAACTTTGACACAAACGTCTTGATGGGAATATATTAATTTTTGGGCCAACTCAGGAGTGCTGGTTCAGCACAAAATGTGCATCTTGGGCATCATACATCTTTTTCACTTATCTTTTATCATATGTTTATGATTTCACCTCTATGTAAGGTGTTAAAAGCAGTTAGAAATCAATCCCTATCTTGCGTGAGTGGTGTAGTGATAATTACAATATAAAAATATTATTCATCAAATAGATAATCTCTAGTTTAATGTTTGACTAATAAAAATTATTAATATACTTCCATAAAGTGGTTTGTGTCAAAGTTGTAAGGGCACTAAGTTTGACATGTCAATTAAACTGTAGAAATTTGCTATCTATATATATATACTGAACAATAATAAAGATATGTGTAAGAGATCTTGCTCTCGGCCAACTGATGAGTCCTGGTTCAGCATATGTTTAAGATTACAACCTCCATAAGATGTTAAAATTGGATTAAGTGGATAATCTCTAATCTAATGAATGACAAATAATATAGTAGTAAAGCATGGTCAGAGATTAATACGCAGAAACTAAAGGGTTTTGAGGTTGTGCATAAAAAAAAGTTTGGTAAATTGTTAAAATTGCTATGCGCATGCTTAGTCTTACTGCACAGATTTCTTTCGACATTTGTAACAAACTCAACTAAAAGGTTTAATTTTTATATTGATCCCAGAAATCTTAGAAAATATACTTCCGTTATCGCTTTATAAATGGCGGGTGTTAAACCTATGTAAGTCTCCAAAAATAAATGACTCAAATTATCACTTGTTGTTTTTAATGACAGAACTTAGAAAATATACTTATAAATGTATTTACATTTTGAAAGAAATAATCAGAAAGATTTGAAATATTAAATTGCAGCTTTCAACTTTGTTCGCACTTAAACATTGAAAATACGGACCCTTGTATTTTTTACAAAAATTTTCAATGACTTCAATAATTTTTTTTAAAAAAATAGTATTTTTAAAAAAGGGAGGGAAATGATGTTCATTAATACACGGATATTTATTTAAACATTAACGTGACGTTGTATCTACTTTCCACGTGCTTCAAAGATTACAACGAAAAAAAAATGTCGCGATTGTGGAAAAAATATTTATATTTGTTAAACACGCATCCTTGGAAGACACAGATTGCTACTGCTGGAATATTGGGTAGTACAGGAGATATTCTAGCTCAAGTAGTAGTAGAAAAAAAAAAGACCGATACTTTCGAAATAAAACGTGTTTTTCGTTTTGCTACTTTTGGATTCGTATTTGCGGGACCTATGATCCGGGGTTGGTATTTAATTCTTGAGCGTAATATTCGGCCTTCTAAATTGGGAGGCTTGCAAAAAATGCTATTAGATCAAACCGTTTTTGCACCCTTTCTTTTATCGACATTTTTAGTCGTAATGGGAGTTTTACAACGCAAATCATGGGATGAAATAAATACTTTATATCGGCGGGATTTTCCATCAGTTCTCAAGGCAAATTATATACTATGGCCTTGGGTTCAGCTAGTTAATTTTTATTTAATACCATTCGAGCATCGAGTATTTGTCGTCAGTTTTGTAGCATTAGGATGGAATACCTATTTAGCATGGATAAGTAACCGAAACCTGGACAGTATTGATAAATCACCCATTGACAAATAAGACAGTTAACGTTTAATATCTTTAGTGTTTTACTTCTCATGCTCCGCAAATATGTAATATGAGATATGTTTTTTTAATTAAAAAGATTTCATTCCAAAATTTTTACTAAACCAATATTTTTTTATCTAAATATATGATTTATAAATGTATGCAAAATTTTCTGAGGAGGGATAGTCGGGGTAAGTGGTTGATAATACTTGTTTTCTGTGTTAGTTTCCACGCTCTTAATTCAGTTTTTATGGTTTCTCAAATATATTTTTACTAAAACACTTATATACAAATAAAAAACCGGAGTTAAATATTAAAATCATATGACTTTGTCGTATGATTTCTCAAATGTTTCATACTCTTCTACACTCTACTCTAGAACAGTCTATTGTAAATTTGATTTATCAATGAACCATAATTATCTATATAAATGAGTTGGCTTGTGTTCAGAAGCTTAGATTTTTTTTTTAATTTCAGAATATTTGTTTGAATTTTAGAATAAAAAGTGGCTGGTAAATGCACGAGCATTGATAGTCGCTGATGACCGCAAAAGTCAAACCAACCTGGGAATGAGAATATTGCAGTACTACATCATCTGGTGCCATTGATTATTCAAATTTAGAAAACTACACGAGATAATGAAGAAAGTTGCTCGTAATTAAACTATAAATTCTAGCATTAATAGAAATGCTACCTTATACAATACCATCAGTAGTATTTATTATTCAAACCAGAACTTTTAAGATTTGAATAATAAATATTTTTGGAGTTCTGTTCTATTTGACAATATTTCTATTAATACAAGAATTTATTACAATTTTTATATGAAAAAAATTAACTTCCACCAATGAAAATTGTTCTTCAAAACAATAGATTCATTGCCCTGTGCTGTTTATTGCATTTACAGAATGATGAAGTCAAGAATTATTGCTTATTGAATCAAAGTTCATTTCTAATCATATGACCTCCCAAACAACTAATTATTGCATTTATACAATGATGAAGTCAATAACTATTGCTTATTGGATCAAAGTTCGTTTCTAGTTATATGACCCAGCAAACAACTAATCATTTGATTATTTTTTATAGATCATTAAACAAGTGACTTTTTTTGCATCATTGAATTTGATTTTCTTTTTATGGAAGTCATAAATATAAATAATTGTATATGTACAGGTAAATTAAGTTTTGAGTTAAGTTAGAGTATTTCATTTATCATTAGCAGATGCTCTTGTATAGTTATCCTAACTTTAGTATAAAAAAAAATAAAGACAATGAATAAAACTAAAGGTAAATTTTCCAATGAATGTCCAAACCAATTCATGAAACCCAAATAAGACCATATATATGATTAGTTGGTTCAATATTTATGTAACATTTTTTAACTTTATGAAGCAAATCTTTCTTGTTGAATACTTCAATATCTTAACTGTAATTCTCCAATGTTTTTTCTTCAGCCATATTCCCCTAATAAAAGCAATCAATATTGCAACTCTACGATCGTAGAAATAATCTTATAAAGAGGTTTAACTCCCAAATTTATCATAAAATATTGTTTTAAAAAGTATGTTATTCATTTCACATTTTTTTTCCAAATGTGGACTCACAAATTTTATGTTCTTCCACATTTTCAAGAATCTCGGGTATCATTAAATGAAAACTTTCAGTGTCCTTAATATTGCAACAATAAAAATTTGATAAATGATCTTATAATTGAATTAGTTATGTCATTATAATAAAATATCTTCTAATATGTTAAATGCAGCAGCAGCATTGTTGCATCTTTATATCCAAGTCTGATCTAATTAAGAGGTTACCAAGATATTACAATTGATTTGAAAGCTAATAATCATTCGAGTTAAAACATGTTGAATATTCTTTTCATCACTGAATAAAAAAGTGCTTGAGTTTTTAAACTATTAATTACTAAACCAAAATATTTATAGATTACATTCAAAATATTAAAAAACATTTTGTAAATCATCTTTTGAAAGTAGAAAGAATAACCCAATTATCGGCCTACTGTGTATGCATCTAGATACCAAGGCAACAAAGTTCTCATTTTTGCTTTTAACAGTTTAATTTAAAAATTCCATAGCCCTTCAAATGACTAGAAAATAAGTTGATGTTATACATCTTTAAACATCAGGATGTTTTTTTTTTCATATGTGTTACAATTTTCATCATCATTAATACTAAGTTCATATAGAAGTTGTGTTAAATTTATAAACTTTGAAGGACAACTTTCTACTTTCAAGTATTTTAATTTGCGCAATACATTTTTCTTGCATTTGCTACCAGGCAATAAAAACTATCTGCACTGTTTCTGGTATTCATTTATCTATGACTGAAACAATTTATTCAATTGATTTTGTTTGAAATTACTTTTGCAATAGTTAATAACATTGGTGATCCCTACTAATTATTGCAATCTTTTCTGTTCCATGATTTTTATAAATTGGAACAATGAAAGAATTCTCAAATCAGATAAGCCAACTTTATTGGGTCCATAATTCCAACACTTCTGAAATGCATTGATATTTTAAATATTATCGAATATTCTATCAAGCTCTGCAATTCTTTTCATTTTTTTTATGATCCCAAAGAATTTTGTTAAGTTGAATATATTTCTATAAATTTGAATTAGTATATCACAAGTAAATTATCTGAGTTTTTGTACCATTACTCAATATGTTAAAAATATTCCTTCCAACCAAAATATGTTTATAAAGTTATGCCAGCCATTGATTTAATAGGACAATTTCATTTTTCAATTCTACAGTTACTGGATATTAATGAAAAATGACTATCTTTGCAGTTTTAATAAACCATTCATTAGAAAGTCTTATCAGTTGTTGAACTATTGCATATATTTTTTTTACAATCACGATCTAAGAAACGTTCTTTTTAGTGAAAATCCAAGAACAGATTTCCTTTCATCCATACTACACACCTTAATAAAATTCCTCAGTATCATATCATGATAGAAAATCCAAATCTTACAACAAATAGCACTTGCTTTTAATGAATTATTTAAATTTCCTATCAATATATTTGGAATAGAATTTTTTCAATGAGATTTTCATTTTAATCTTGGAGTATACTAATCCATGATCTCTCTAATAATCTATACTTATAAGTACTCATTGATGCTTTTTTTATTCTGATTTCTAACTGTAACAGTTCATAAGATGCCATTCACTTGATGAATTCCTTTAGAACAATTTTTCTGCCTAAACAAAATATTCATGATAGCCAATCTGTGTTATGCAAAAATTCAGTAGTTACTAACTGTTCAAAATCTCTAGCCATTTTTAATAACTTTGAACCAAAATAAGCATGTCTCCAAATAAAAATCACCTTCCACATTATCAACTCTTTTTAATGAATTTTCTGAATCTGATATTGGAGAAGGTGCTGATAAAGTGGGCTCAGGCAATATTGCAAAACAATTTCTAATATTATTAGTTTTCTGATAATGCAATGAATTCTAAGAACAGAAATACTAAACTAGATCTCATAGCAGTTTCTTCTCTCAGTTGTTAATCTTCCAATAAAACTTGCAAGTACTCGCCTATTCTATTAAACTTTCAATCTTTGAGAAAGTTTCTCTAACAATAATTGCATGAAAAATAAATCCCAGAGCTTATCCATTCACGTAATGAGTTTAACACTACTTTACCATAGTGATCAGATAAAAATTGATTCTATTAAGTATTATGCAACTATAATAATGATCTAAGCTTGCCATTGTTCTAAACTGCGCAAAACTATTAACCAGCAGTTGTCACTTCCACTTTAACCTTGTTTATATAAAATTGTTAATTTGCTGTGTTATTTCTACTCCAGATACAATGTAAACATTGAATAATAATAATAATAATAATTAAATGGTTTATTGCTTGGGAGTTCATAGAATTTGAGTACCAAAAGTGATAGAACTGGAGCCATCTTTGAATCCTGATCTCCACAGTTCATCATTTTACCATTGCAGTAGCAATAGATAATAACAGACATTTCATGATGTTTTACAAAAGAAATAACTGGCTTTCAGTGTTTTGTAAAGTCGGAACAGATGTCAGCACTATGGAAACCATGCATGTCTCTCCATACAATTAGTGTCATTTTAATGTATATATATTTAAATTCTATCCAAAAGGAGGTTGGATAACTAGGCTTATACATTTAAGCAGTAATACTTAATCTTGGTTGACAATAATTTGTAATCATTTTCAATCCTTGCTTTATTTAACTTCTCATTTTTAGAATTATATAATGAGCTCTTTACGTCATTAAGTTTGCTGCAAATTGTTAGATAGTATGATCATTTACTTTGGAGAAGTGGTATGAAGCAATAAAAGTAACACATGCAACTGTCTGTATTTTACACTGCTTGCTTGTAATACTTTAATTCATTGTCGTGACATTCATTGTAGATCTAGTGAATGTATATATAATTTATTTACACATAGAAAAAACTCATTGCAAGTACAAAAACAGTTTACCAGTAATAATCAAATAATCATCACTGATTGATCATTGCATCTCTTCCAAAAATCAACAAGTCCACTCTTCCTGTAATGATCAGTCATTCATTATTACTTTTTCAGAAATCAAGTATGCTCTATTAGTAACAATCACGTATTCATTACTGATTGATCATTATATTTTTTCCAGAAATCAGCAAGACAGTTGTTAGTAGAAATCAATATTTCACTCATAATATATAGATATAAATGAAACCTTAAGGAAGTCATTGAAGGATTAACAGTTTTAGCAATAATTGTTTTTTTAAATAAGAAGTACAAATGTAACTAAATCTTCACTTTCATAACATCTGCCATAAGGGCAAGCATTTCCAAAATCTCTATAAATAAAAACTGTGAAGACACTACCAATTCTCAATGAAAATAATTGATACTCAATCTCTTTAGTGTGTCTTTAAAAATAATCTTTATAATATAATAGGAAATATTCTTCCACAAAACCATGTTCAAGTTTACCATAAATTATTGTTTTTTACATTTGCTATTATCTATTTATTTAACATGAACAATCTGAAAAAAATGTGTCACCAATCTCTCTTCTCTACATCACTCCAGCACACTTCATTTCATCCATCCACCTCATATGTGGTCTCTTTCTAGGTCTTTTACAGCCTCTTGGCATCAACTCCATTTATTATCAGCTCTTCTAGCAATATGTCCAGCTTAATTCCATTTGTCTCGTAATTTGAATATCAATAACATCTGTTTGTTTTCTCATTCGTCTATTTATATTTGATGTTTTATTTCTAACATACATCTCTCCATACTTCATTGAGTGGTTTGAAGTCTGGGTTTTGTTTTTTTGTCAAAATTCAGATCCATAAGAACTGTAAAACATTTATTAAAAACCTTCCTTTCAAACATGTCTTTCCTTTTAATATTAAATTATCTCCTCTAAAAGCATTCCAACTAAGTTTTATTGTATGATTAATTTCATCCATTATGTTTTTATCTTTAGTAATGTTTTTTTTTTAATTACCTTTAGTAATGTTCTGACCAATATTTGTTGTAGTTAACTTGTTCTAATTCATTATTAGCAATCTTTATTCTTTTGAGAAAATTCTTGAACATTAGCATTTTAGTATTTACTTTGCCCTACTTTCAAGTAATAACTTTTGCAGTATTTGCAAAAACAGTTAAATCACTTACAAAATCTAGGTGACTTAAATAATTTATTCCCTTCTTTTAATCCACAAAATACTTCTTGAAAACTGAAAAAAGTTTTGGAGATATAGAGTTAGCCTGTCATACACCCATCTCAATGTTAATTTTCCTAGTATCATTATGTATTCTAATTGGTTGCATTTTTGTAAATATTCTTTAGAATATGACAATATCCTGGGTCTATATTTTAATGATTCAATGCTTTAATCACCGAAGAAATGCCTTTCATAATCTAAGTATAATGACAATTCATATTCATTGATCCATTCTATAACTTTTCTCAATATCTGATATGTTTCACTGTACTAAAACCACTTTTCTTGTTCTTTAGGTTGATGTCAATATTATTATTGCATTCTTCCAATCATCTGATATATCTTTAATATTATTTAGACATTTGGTATAAAACTTTGCCAACAATTTTTCTATTTCTTCCCCTACTTCTTTTAGCATATCAATTATCCATCATTACCTGAATCTTTTTCCCTTGCATATCTGACTTCATTTAAAATCCTAAGCAATTCAGAAACTATAATTGTAGAGAATACTTCATCTTCTTTTTTATTGCTATATGATGTCACCTCTCATTTTATTAGTAGTACCACCTTCTTGCATAAATGTTTCCTACCAATACAAAGATGTTGTACACTTTTCTTTTCTATAGTTTTCCTTGCTAATTCACAATATTTTTTTTATATTATTAACCTTTTCATAGCATTTTACAAAATTCTAGATATTCAAGTCTTCTTATATATTTTCATATTCCTTCTTTCTTCATATTGTCGTCTCAGAAATTTTGTCAATTGCTGTTTTTTTAATATAGCTATCTTTATAGTTGTTTTAAAGTATATCAGTTTATGTTTCTGTTAATTTAATTCAAATCCAAACTATGATCAAAATCTGTTAATATTTGAAAATGATTTGGGATTTCTAATTTAAATTCATTGCAAAGTTTCTGAAAGTTAGGAATCTCAACTACAAATACTGTTTTTCTTAATAACTTTTGTCTAGTTTTGCATCAGCATATATCATTACAAATGATCATTTCCTGTGCTGAATTTATTAAGAATGTTAGTCAATAATGTCCATTTAGCATTTTTCTCAAAGAAAGAATTCATACTATAATACAAAGTTCTGCAAATTCCACTAGTCTCTGCGTTCTCATTTCTATCACTATAACTAAATTTATTCACAGCACTTTCATTTTTCAATTGTTTATCAATTCTAAGATTAAAATCTCCCATGACAATTTTTAAAACATATGGTCTGATCAAAAGCCTTTTGTATATCCATATAAAAATCCTCTACTTCATTACAACGAGACTTGTTGGGGCATAAACCTGAATTATCTGTTGTTCCACTTTTTATTTATAATGAATCCTACTCCACTTATGCAACCAATGTTTGTGCCTTTATAGTGCAATACATGTCCACTTTTTAAACCATCTCTTGAACTTCTAATATCCCATTTAATATTTAAATAGTTCTTTCAATTTTTGCAATCTTCCTTCATTTAAGTGATCTGCAGTTGTAAGTATCTTAATAAAAGGTCATCATCAAATAGCAGTCTGGGTCTGCAATCAAATTCTTAACACCCTCAGCCTTTGGCTTCCAATTGCTACCATGACAGATTTTACAGCCTCCGGGAAATAAGGGTCATGATTTACTTTTGTGTCCGGATTGTAGATCTCTATTAAAAAAAATTCATTCTTACACATTCACTCTACTTTTGAGAAAATTTGACTGATATTCCAATCAAGAGGTGCTAGGCAACTGAAAAAAACCCATGGTGCTTCTTGGATTTTAAACTCCGGTAAAAAGCCACTGAACTCATGCAGGTGATGCATGTTGGTGAGCAGCTCATACATGTCTGTATACTATATAACCACTAATAACAATATATTGAGTGAACACAATGTAAGGAATTTGCCTTGTTTGATTACTTTGTCAAAGAGGAATCAAAGAACCTGATTTCAGTTAATAGCAAACTTTTCTGCAGTCACCATTATAATAAAATTCAATATCATCACATTTAACAAACTGAAGAATTTTAACAATGGGTTTTATTATTGTACTGTTTTATTTTCAAAATATTATGAAGTACCCTTAAAAATTTTCCAGTGACTTTATATATTGAGTCACTTCATACAAAGTAATTGACAAAATACCAGTCTTACATATTATTTATCACTTACCAATAAAAGTAATTAGCACTGCATCTTGTCTTTTTCCTAAAAAGCTATCATATTTGACCAATCTATTCTCAACTTGATTTCAAGAGAAAAGTTTAATATTTTTCTTCTTTCACCTGCTAATAAAACACTTGAGGTTTTAAATATTATTATTAAAAAAAAGTTCTTATAGGTTGCCTTCAAAATATTAAATACAATCTGTAGATTGACTTTTCAATAGTACAATCATAAGCATGCTATAAATTTAGGCCCCAAGAAAGTAAAATTCTGTTTTTACTTTTAATCAATCCACATTAACTATTGGTTATAAAAAATTAAAAAAAACGTAGTTGAATTTCATACACATTTCTGTTTAACATTAGTTTTCATTTCAAATTCATCAGATTTTGTTGTATGAAGAACACTTTCCATCATATAGAAGCTGTATCATATGAATATTCTCAAAACATTAATCTATTTCCAAATATTACTATAAAACTCAATTAAATAAATACATTGATTATATCTAAAAGAAATACATAAATCAAATTTGCTTACGACTATTAAAATTTTTCTGGCAACAACCATGTCTTTAGTGTTTCTTTATTCTTTAAATATCGTAATGATTCTAGTAATCACTATTATAAATGGAAGTAACCTATTCAATAAAACCAATGTCTATAGTGCTTTTACACAGAAATTTTGGTAACCACTTTAACTATGTTCGGAATAACACATTTAATAAAATCTTTGAAAGTACTTTTGCTGTAGTGGATAATAGATATTTCACTATAATTACTGCAATCATTTTTATTTTAATAAATTGAAACTGATATTTTAGCTCCAACAAGTAATGATTTTTTAAAAAAAATATATGACTGCAAAAAGTTTTGCCATCAGATCTTAAAGATCTTTTTAAGATTGTAAAAAGTTATTTTATTAAGTTGGATGGATATATCAATGAAAACATGAATTGGACATCTGTAATATTATCAAAGATATTAATATATTTCTCCCACCTGTTCAAAATATTGCCATTATCATATAAAAGAGCATCATTCACTGATTTAATAGGATTATATAGGTTTTTATATCCATATTTTATTATTCTAGTAAGCATAGGATGCCACATTATTTAATTAAGTCACCAATAATATAATTTTTGTCAGAGAACCAATGAAAATTGTTATTTTTAATAAAATCATCAAATAAGATTTACAGAGCAGTCTTAACTAATTTCTGTGTTTAATGTTGGTAATTATAACAATAAGGTACTTATTCATTAAATTCTACTCTCCTATCTAAGTGCAGGTAATCTGTACATAGTTGATGCTGGAGTCAATTATGTTATGACATAAGTTTATGCAGTATAATGCTCTTCACTATATAAGGCCAAAAACTGTTTTAGTACATGTTTGGTGCTACTATTTGATGCCATTGCTATATCATGACTCTAGAATGAAGTGATAATGAATGAATTATTACTATTTATTGTGTAGATATTGAAAAACTAAAATTAATAAAAGAATATTTATTGATGTATAGTCATTTTACACCCCAACTGATTCTAAAATTATTGAAGATTCTTCAATCATTTCAAAGATCCAACTATAGTCAGTGTAACAATTAATCAAAAAGCTGAACTAATACAAAAAATCCCTAAAACAACTAAATTCAAGAAACCTGATATCCAGTTCACTTAAGATATTAATCAAGAATGCAATATAATATTTACTTAATCCTTTAGATCAAATATACTCCTGTGATTTATAGCATTAGCCAATACAAGATATAAAGGTTCTTAACTAATTCTATATTGAGGAAAGTAAAAAAGTTTTAATTAATTGAAAAAAAAAACTTGTGGTTTTGGTACTATTTTTTTAGCAATTTACCATATAATTATACATTTATATAATTATGAATATACACTGCAAAATGGATTTTGTTATGTGAGGATTTTTCATAAAAAAAAACACAACATATAAAAATATATATATATTTATTATAAAATTACATTTCAATTACTTGATTTAATCCAATATCTGTTAAAAATGAATGTCTTTTCTTAATGTTATTAGTTTTTTCTCTTTTAAAAAAACTTAACACCGATGGTGTGTCCTTGGCTGGAGATTCATCATCATCATCATCCTCCCTGTAAAATTAATACATATATCAATATATATTTCTAGCAATTATTTAACTATAACAATATACCAAACAACAAAAATTTACATTTATATTGCACAGATGAAATGGACTAGACTACTATAACAATATACACATTTTAGGAAAGTTCCTAACAATATGAATTTTAAATAATAATGTCAAGTTTTCAGACTATGGAAAATTGTTGGTTTACATCTTACTCAGAAACTCATATGGTAGTTCAGAAAGATTATTTGCCTTCTTTTTATGACAAGAACTATCTGACTAATCATCTATATATAATGCAGTCATCAGGATGAATATTATACATTGCAATAAAAAAGTTAAAAAAAAATATGGTGACAATATCCATAGAATTTTCCTCCACCAGCAATGAAAGCAGTATCAAATTACAATCATATTTGTTTTTAGTTAGTACACTGACAATCATTTGGCAAATTAAGATTAATCTGGAATATTTATATTCTATTAATAATTACTAGATATTCATTCATTGAGAATACTATCTGATGTGACTGTGAAACAGCTTCATGAAAAAAAAATCCTTAAGCTTTTATGAAGTTCAGTTGATAGAGTTCAAACTTGGGATTGGCATAGGAAGTAAATATATTGGCTTGAAACCTATTAGTGACTATATATATATAATGTTTATATGTCAAAATTATAAATGCAGTCCTAAATTAATCTTACTAATATTGTTTTTTACCTTGGAGACATTCTGAATTGACAATGCATTTGGCCATAAAAAATTGAATGAGTATTCGGTGGTTTTCTGAAAACTATCTATGATCAGTGTTTGCTCAGAGGACATGTAATTTAGGTTAAAAGTCTAATTAATAAAGAACAATAAATTAGTGTATCTTGCCAAAATGAGGCTTTAGGATTGGCAAAAAGGCATTAAAGAGATGACTAGGTTGTTATCTATGGAGCTTCAATACTGGAAATGATGTGTAGGTGATATAAACTAGGATAAATATATCTAACACATCAGTTTTTGATAGATATGACTTTTAAGAGTTTATAAAAAAATTTCTATGTGATATAAATTTGAAATATAACAAATGACTCGGAAATTTCAACGTTTATTAACATTATGTTTTTGTGATTGCAAAGCATAATATCAAATGAAGACTTATAGAAGAAAATCATGTATAAAAAGATATTCAACTAGAATTTGAATATCAACATGGAACACATACTAAAAGAAAAACAAATATTGATTGTAAGGGAGTATTTAAGGTGGATATCACATATGGAAGTCATGCAGAGGTAGATTCGGAATAATTTCAAACTTTAGATATAGAAATCCCAAAACAAGGATTGTTATTGGATGAGATTAAACATATAATTGCATAGAAAACATGTGTTGCTATGATGAGTTTATAGCACAATAATAAGACACGTCTTACTATTCGATTATTACCTCACAATCATCAAAGACCCAATTTTTCCGATGATCATATTCAATTGGAGACCTACTGGAATTATATTGAGTTGAGAAGAGTAAGCATTAGGAGAAATCACTATTCTAAATTGTTTTTTTTTTTTTCTGGTTCTGAAATAATTTTTCCTTTGTTTATTTCTCAATTTTTATTTATAGACTGATTGATTGATGAATTAGTGGTGAAAGCATTTTTTGCTATTACTTAAAACTATTTTGTCAGCAGTTATTTTTTTTATCCCCTACTTTAAAACCATTTATGTATTCATGATTAATCACACTAAAGGTATATCATTATTAAATTGATTCTGAAGTTATATAAATAAATTGTATAGTCAATTTTTCAGGATATCATATATTGGAATGAGCATAATAATTCCATTCATTTGATTAAATAGATTTTTTTTTAAAAGCTTAATTACACCAAAAACATCTAGTTTTGGGGTTATTATTGTTACAATTATACAAATTTAAATTAAAGCTGAGAGAAAGTTATATGATTTTAAGTTTTGACATGTACTCAAACTGCTTACTAACAATGGTTTAATTCTACATTTAAATCAACAATTTGGGAGGATTGCTTTAGTAATTTTATATGCATGTATGCTCACTAAAAATATAACTCTTAAGATTAATATATTAAAAATAAATTACTGGTGTCTACATGAAATATCCTATTCTCTAGTTTATCCCAATCTATTTCTGAATAGACATTAAAATATATGTACAATTAGCTTACTTTTTGGATATATAAAAATTATCATTCACATAATCATTATCATTTATTTTACATATCTTGTTTATTCTATAAACCAAATTTTTCAATATTTATAAAGGTTTACAATTTCATCAATTTCAACCACGTTTTATGACTATTTTCAAAATCCATTTCTAATTATTCCACCAATACATATACATTTACAAAATATATGAAGATTTATACATTTATATTTTAAGTTTACAAAAATCACAGCCAATAATATTATTATTGGCTTAATTAATCTTATATGTGGATTTGAACATGTTTAGAGAATTATAATTATTCATACTTTTATAAATTTTTATATATTTTATAAATCTTTATTTATTTGTAGGAATAATTATAATAGACTTTGAAAATAATCATAGAACATGTTCAGAATGTATTTTGTAGAATAAATACATTTTTTTTTTTTTTAACAAAAAAGTATGCAGATGATAATTTTTATATTTTTGAATTAATAGGTCAATTTTCAGAGTAAAAAAAATATTTTTAGCTAGTTATTATTGTTATCTGAAAATTATTTGACATACTTACCTGACTTGTAAATATATAAAAGTACATCTTGCAGTTGTGGTTAGTACATTTGTTTGCCATGCCCCCAACTTTGGGTTCAAATCTGAACCAAATAAAACTTATAATTTTTTTTTACTTCCAAATAGGCTTAGAATTTTTCTTTACATGTCAGACTGATAGTTAGTTAACCTGATTACCCATTCATCATTAATCATTATTATGTTTATCTAACTATTCTCAGCTGGAAGATAAAACAAGAATGGAAAAGTGGAAAAAACTATCACCTCCAATTAAGTGTCAAAATCCAGCAGTCAGCTTTTAAAGGATGTTTCACCTATATATAAATCCATAAAATATAATCTTAAAAATAATGATTAGTAAAACTAGAGAAAGGATAGTAATTCATTTTTCTTTAAAACTAGGATCAAAATACCTTATTGCAATGGATGAGTGCAGGTTTGACACAAAATACATATCTTTTTCAGATATATGTGGTCATGTGTAATGGTTTTATAAGATGGAGTGAATAGTTGTAGGGAATTTGAAAGTCTGAGTTCAAATCCCTTCTAATTACAGTATAGACAATATACATGTATTTAAATATTATAAATTATTTTAAAACAATGAGTCTGTCATTAGATAAAAATATTTAAATTATATAATACTAATGCATATAATGCTTTGAAGATTTTATCAATTTTCTTGTTAAAGTGTTTCATCTCTTATTTAATAAATAAAAGGGAATTATGGCAACTGTTAAAAGCATGAGTTTTCACAAAAACATTATAGTAATCAATCTTCTACAATTCAGAATAGAAATGTTATGATAATATTGTATTGAAATATATATATCTTCTGCATATAAATTACCTCTAATCTTCATCATTTGATCAAAAGAAAAAAGGATGTGGATTTAGAGAGATGAATATTTTTTTGTTTTCAAAATAACATTGAGAAGTAAAAGATTTATTAAGATCTTTACTTACATTCGAATATCGGCCTTTCAAGCCAATTGTGCAAACGCTTTGTGAGTGTTAAATAATAAATGAATACCCTCTGACCAATACAAGATATAGAATTTATGCAGGAATAAAAAGAATCCCTCTTATTCCTACGACTCAAATATTTATATATGAGCAAATCTGAAGTACTGGCACAGAAGGTGTGACAATAAATTCTATATCTTGTATTGGTCAGAGGGTATTCATTTATTATTTAACACTCGCAAAGCGTTTGCACAATTGGCTTGAAAGGCCGATATTCGAATGTAATTACAATTGTATACAGACGCTATAAAAATAAATGCTTATTTATATATAAGATCTTTACTGTAAATGACAGATGAGTGATATATTTAAGGGTTACATTAGATCACTATTTAAATAAAATAAATTATACTATAGTCAACTTTCAAACAGCTCATTCAAAATTGTTAATTCAAACCCAAGCATATTTCATAAATGATGAGTGTATGGCCACTACTCAAATAATTGATGATCTGCTCACCAAATTAAAATGATCTTCTTTGACCTAAATAGCAATACTTATACTTTATCATGGTAATATCTCTGCAGTAGTAAGGATTTTCATTCTTGGATTCATAAGATTGTCTGCCTTATTTAAATACTTTATTATCCTCGATTTTAAATAATTCATTAATCCTCTTAAGCTTGGGAACCATCAAATCCTTTACATACTTGAATTAATATAATTTGAACTTGCATTTATAATTTGGTAATTGTATCTGTATATGGAAAATATACAAAATTTCTTTATATATGGCAAAATTCAATCAATGAATAATATCTATATAAATCACGCCTATTCTTTTGTACTATCATCATCTATTTCTCTAAAGAAGCATTCATTAAACCTGGTTTGACATGACTATAATATAGTCTACTAATATTTATCAAACCAAATCTGTAGGTGGTAAGCTTCACTTTGATATTCATTTCTTTATACTAAAAGATTCAAACACTGAATTAATACAAACAACGTAATAACTTTATTATGCCCTAATTCATAACTAAATATCAATTCAATTCATAATTGTATGGCATCAATTAATAAACTGAACATTCTTTAAAAATTTTCTATGATTTATATAAACTTCTGATAGGAGCTTATGTCTTATGTAAACTTCCGTCTTCATTACAACATCAACTCATGATTGCTATCTTTACTGAATTTTACTATATCAATTTAATGTTCTATGATATTTAAGTTTCATTAATTATCATGTCAACACTATGACTGCAAGACAACTCAATCAACATTTATCTTATTGGTCTTACCATGCTTTCATATCATCTATCAGTGATTATTTAATGGATATAAGCAAGAGTACAAATTTAAATGAATAAATATCATAAGATATATAAAAAAAATAAAATTCGAGATTAAAGATTAATAAAGATTTGTATTATCACACAAGCAATAATATTCTTAAGAATGGTTATTCTATTCAAATCAACCTGACACCCTAAATATTATACGGACTAATCTTTCTTTTTAATTATATATATATATAATAAATACATCTTTCCCAGCATACTAATTTTCAGAATCTAATACATTTTACTTTATGAGTGCTAATGAATATTATTATCATACATATATATCACATTTTCAATATTAAGGATATTCTTTTGGCAATTGCATTTTATTTTTAGAACTTGTAAGGACATTAGTAATATTAAATAAGGGTGAAAATTCTTCTGGTAGTTAAGATCCCAAACTCATAATTAAAGAGCTTATTCACTTGGCAATCTTATTATCTTAAAACACCATGTTTATGAATTTCACCTCAAAATATTCATCATAACTTCATTAAACCTTTCTTAAAAATATCATTATCATGCTTTAAAATCCATGAAAATTATATGTATGAAGAACATTATTACACAAATTCAAATGACATGTGGTAAAGTAATATATGAATGTTGCATGCCAAATCAAATATAAATATCCAAATTATACTATGAAGTAAAATGAAGTTGGAACATATAGACAAGAGCTGCATAAAATATAATATTTACATTTTAATTAACAAATGTCAAATTTAACCACAACTTTGACACAATCTATTCTAGATAAATACAATAATAATTAACACTACTCATTTATTAAACTAGAGATTATCTCTAGCAGATATAAACTTTAAGCTTCAATTAAAGATAAATAGATGTTGTTTTTTTTTAAAATTAAATATGCAGACATGAATTCAGCTTCACTTCTCTATGTGTAATAGCTTTTATAGACGTACTTAATAATTTCAACACCACTATATATATTCTTGAAATATATAAATAAAGATATCTTAAAAGACATATGACTCTCCAAGATGCATTTCATGCTGAAATAAATATATTAATCTTTAATTGAGATTTAAAGTTTATATCTTGGTTAGAGCTAATTTCTACTTTAATAAATGATTAATGTTAATCATTACTATATCTAGAGTGGATTGTGTCATAGTTGTGGTGGAGTCAGTTTGACACTTGTAAATTAACATATAACAATTTATTATTGTTAATACTGAGCATATAATAAAGATATATGTAAGATAGTGATCTGGGCCATCTGTTGAATGATGGTTCAACACTAAATAAATCTTGGGGGGTCATTGGTTTTTTAAGATATTTTTATTTCTACATTTCAAAATTATGTTGCGGTGTGGAAATTATTAAGTATATTTATAAAAAAAATAAATTTATGACAGATAATTTATTTCAAACGTTAATTGCAAAACCTTTTGGAAATAATATTTATTCATTAGAGAATAAAAAATTTGGATAGAAGTCTTTAAAATTTTAAGTTTGTAATCAAAAACCGTGAGCCTTATTTGATGAGTAATTTTTATGCAATTTTTTAAAAAAGTGATAAAATATATTACAACTTGAATAATTGCATTAATTAATTAGACATAAATAGGAAAAAAAATTTATTAGTGTATGAATAAATAAGTAAATATGACTGAAATATTTACACAAAGAGATCAAAATCAAATGGCATTGGTAGTTTTGATTTTATTAAAATCCTGTAAAATGTAGTACTTAATAATGCACAAAAATAATAAATCATTAATAAGTAAGAAAAACCTTTTAAATTTACAGTAATTAACAATTTTAATATATATAATGTAAAAGTACACAAAATTATATTTACTTATACATGACAGTCACATATTAAAACAGGCAAAACTCTTTAAACGAATTGCCACTCTGTGCAAGCCAGAGTAATCAATGGATGTCAGAAGACTTGTGCATAAAATCCCCATCTAGTGCCTAGTCATCTGGGATATTGGATGAGTAGGCACTAGATGGGAATTTTATGCACAAGCCTTCTGGCATGCATTGATTACTCTGATTTGCACTGAGTAACAATACGTATAGAGAGTTTTACCTGTTTTAATCAGTTATAAGCAAGCATAAGAAATGGTGATCATGTGATGTTTATTGGCTTAAAACTAATCCTGCCTAATAGGATAGTGGTGGTTATGGTTATTAAAGAACCAAAGTCATCAAAATGTATAAGTACTAAACTGAGTTCAGACCTATATGACTATATAAGCTAATGAGCTTGGATTAAAAATATTGTAGTGTTTTCAAGACTCATAGTTTTGTAGTTAAATAGAGATAAAAGGTGGCTGCTGGAGGGTTGCATTACATCCTAAGATCTAGGTACAATACTCTCAGATCCAAGGCTCCTCACTGACAAAGGCCATAAACACAGAAATTAGTCTGGGGATATTGGATGAGTAGGCACTAGATGGGGATTTTATACACAAGCGGCTTGCACTGAGTGGCAATACATATAGAGAGTTTTGCCTGTTTTAATAATAGTTATAAGCACGAGAAATGATGATCATGTGAGGTTTATTGGTTTAAAGATACTCATATACTATGTAGCATTCCATTTCTTGTGTATCCATATGATTAGTAATTAAATGGAATTAGTTACTTTCATATTTTAAAAAATAAAATATATTGTATTTGTATATATATATACAAAATTACTATCGTGAAGAATTGATAATTTAGACTTTAATGCAGCTAATCAATTAACGATTGATTGAGAAATGAATGTGTTATAAATTTTACAATTGTACAGCTGTTAAAAATGTTAACATATATATTCACCATAAAGAGAACAATCCGTATATATCTATCATTTATTATAAAAAGGACTGATAATATATTTACATTATGTTAACACTTGTTTAAATACTATATAATTTGTAATGGGAATTAACAACTTTCATATTTTAAAAATAAAATATATCATATTGTGTAAAGCAAGCATATAAAATCTTCCATAATTGATAATTCTCTGATTTTACCGAAGAAACACATCTTGTGAGTACCTGCATCAATTTTTGAATTGTAGTTGTTAATAATTTTTCAATAAGACTTGCACTCAAGAGGAACTACATATTTTGTTTATGTAGTACATTAAATACATTTTGATATGAACAGCTTATTAAAGTTTATATATGAATTTTAAAAATATCTATTAGTAATGATTAACAAATTTTATTATTTGGTTTGTAATATCTTATTTATAATTACCAACATCTGTATTCAGTAGAAAAGTTAATATACATATAGCTAAACTCTCATACACACAGCAGCATATAAAAAATAAAAAAAAAACTTTCTTACCATTGTACTTCAACAGCATTTTCATCAATTATTTTTTCAGCTGTAGACCAACTAAATCTAACAAATTGTGGGAAGCCAAAAATTTTATCTAGATTATTTTTTAAAAATGTTTTTGTTTCAGGATCTACAAAAATAAGTTTTATCTTACATAAAAAAATGACAATGGTATTTATAGAACTTTATATTACATATAATCACACACCCATACATATACATTCCATATTTCATAAATTATCTTGCATATCAAACTATAATTTGAGAAATCATAGATTAGCATGGCATATATTCACATAAATTTTATGATAGAAGGTTTTAGATTAAAAAAAATCTATTATTAAGATACGTCACATATTTCTGTTTAAATCAAATTTGAGATTATTTGGCGTTACTGTAGTCATACAAATAAATCAAAAGTAATGATGATTAATACTGGGGAAAGAGAAGACAAAGAATTTTTATTGGGGTATATAAAGTTAAGTGTGATGAATAGATATAACTATTTGGGAATTGTCTTAAATAATCAGAGAAATTGCTTGGATGGATGGGGGGAAAAATCGATAAATGAAGCAGAAGAAAAGAAAGGGATTGATAAAGAAATTAAGTGTTTTCATATAATAAATATGATGTAGCTAGAATTGTATGGAAGGAAGTGGTAGCAGGGTTAACACATGGTAACAATGTGTTATGTGTCAGTAAAGGGTTATTAGATTCCTTGGAAAAAGATATAGATGCAGATGAGTGGATGGTAAAGGAGGCAATTCAAAGAGAAATGGGATGATCAAGTTTTTATATGAGAGATGCGAAAAGCAAAATAAAAATGTTTGGTAGATTGCAGTTTATAGATAATAAAAGAATAGCCAAAATAGTATTTAATTGGGTTATGAATAAAGGGCAAGTAACATGATGAGTGAGAAAGATAATGCGGTATGTGGAAGATTTGGATAAAGAATTTATGTTAGTATACTTGTTCAAAAAGTGGGATGATTGCATTAGCAGAATTGTTAAGTGTTATAGTGATAAGGAATGGGACAGAAGAATACAAGCATTAATAAAGAATAGGGAGTTGGAGAGATGGAGAACTAGTATGAAGAGTAAAAAGAGTTTAAATATACATAGAAGTCAACAGAATATTGGATGCGAGTTAATTTATGATAATAGCAAGGAAAGTAGTTTACTGTTTAAGGCCCAAACGGGATCTTTAGCAACAGGGGATTATACATGTAAATGAAAAAATGTGGGTGATTTAGTCTGCAAGTTGTGTAAGGAAGGCATAAAAAATATTAGGCATCTGTTAATTGAATATAAATGTCTGAAAGCAGAAAGAGTAGAAATAATAAAGTTGTGGAAGAATAAATATAAGCAAAATAAGTGGGTTATTGATTTTTATGCTGGGTTGAGAAAAGATGAGGATTTAGATATAAAGGCCATGGAGTTGTCAAAGATTACGTTGTAAAAATGGGATGGAGCAGGATATAAAAAACCGTAGTGCAGGGAATGGAAAGGGAAGATAAAGTGGCTAACAGGTTTCTCTGGGAATAGTTGCTGAGGGTTTCCTGACACCTGTATAAGGAAAAGTCATAGTGCATCACATCAATGGATTAACAATTTAATATGGTATGCGCAATGTCATCAGGAAAAGTTAAACCAAGTCCTATTATCAATAAATATAAAGAAAAAAAAAGATAAGGTAAAATATTTCAGATAATATATTTTGAAAAAACAAAGAAAAATTATTCTATAATAATAGAATAATTTTTCTTTGTTTTATGGGTGAGAAAAAAATGTAAATAATTTGATAAAAAAAAAAAAAATGATATTATGGAAAACGAATATGAATAAAAACAAAAGTAATAGAGTTATATAAGAATAATATATATACATGATAATAATAATCAGAAACTTTTAAATATCAAGAAAAATGGGATAAGAAATCAGGCTATAATTATGATTTATGTAAAGATGGGAGAAAAAAGTTGGAACATCTGCTATTTTTTCTTTTAGATTTTTATGATAAAAATGGACAATATAATGACAGGATATTAAAATTAATAAATCACCTTTAACTAACATGGGAAAGGCGAAGAAAAAGAAATGAATCAGTAGTAGAAGAATAATTTGATGATTATAGATTAACAAGATGTAATAGGAAATTAAAGTAGGTTGTGTGTGTGCTTTATAATATTTTCAAAGAATGGGAGTATTTAACTTGGATGACAGGGTTTCTGGACATACGGATCACATACAAGAACATTTTACTTTATTTAAGAAGCTATTTTATACCATATAACATATATCATTTTAAAATGATATACATACATCTATAAATGTTAAACTAAGAGGCATTATTGGACATGCCTATGCTCTATAGTAGATTATTTTACTTATAAATATGTCTGTAAAGATAAATTAGCCTTAAATAGGGTAAAGGTCTTTCCAGAATTCTTCCATAGATGAACAACCTAATCAACAAACAAATTATTTTTAGATGGGCAGTTTTCCTTCCTTGACATTGACTAGCTAATAGTAGTCCAATATCCGTGCCCTGCTTAATAAATGAATTGACTATCTGGGACCCCCTCCCCCCAGATTATGATCATGTTAAAACAATGTACTAATAACTATACCATAAAACCTTTCTATATATATGCATATAATTTCAAAATGTAAATATTTATTTTATAAAGCACAGACAGTTGAAATTAAATTGAAAGGTTGCAAACCTCTCGCACTTATTATAATACTTATCTGACAGCCAATCAGATGTTATGATGGCTGTCTGAATAGCGATCAAATCATAAACACATGACAAAGAAATTTCAAAATGAAGAAATGTCATACTAATAACTTTCCAACTACTGAGCAGTTAACTCAGAAAATTCTGCTCGTAAGCAAACATTTCTGGTTTAATTATAGAAAAAAAAAGGTGAAAAAAAAAAAAATCTGTTTGGGTACTATTATGCTGTAATAATAATTTTTGCCCACAGTATTCAAACTTTTCAAATCTTCCAATAGACCAGACTAATCTCAATCATAATTAGTCAAACAGAACAAAAACTAAAAAACTGTAGCACTTGTCTCCAGCTAAAATATTAATAAACTGAAGGTTAGAATCAAAACTTATAAGTATTGAGAAGAATATCTCTACAATTATAAAGCCGGTAGAAAAAAAAAGCAAAGGGAAATCTTTTTCAATGATATGGGTCATAGTAGTGAGAAATAGTTCTAGAGGACTGAATTTCTAATAACTTAAAAAATTTTGTGTATCTATTTCTGCATACTCTCACTTTGGTTAAATTAAAACCTACAAATTATTTTAAAATTTTCATTAAATGAAAGTAAAATAAGTTTTATTTACTTACCATTTGGATATCCAGAACCATAATCAGAATCATTTAATTCTAAGCCCTCAGAAAAATTCCATGATTTTACGGCTCGATCTCTGGCAACCTAATTGAGGAAAAAATAAAAGTATTTTATTTACATTTTATTGATGCAATATATTATTTTGTTAAAAGTTTGAAAGAAAGATTAGATTATGTATCATATAGGGTATCTAAAATTGGCTTCTGTTTTTCTTAAGTTATGTTAAGATCCTATTAGAAGTTTTCATATTCAAGCATATCAGTAAATTATAATTATCAGTAATTATATTAATTCAGTGTTTTACGAGTCTTATATTAGCACATCTAAACAAAAAAATTATTACAGGATGTAATGCAAAAGTCTTCTCCTTAAATGAAATCATAAATTTTTGGACAAAAAAGGCCAATGATTAACCAAGTCAGACATCTAATCTTAACATTTCCTTTAAAATCATTTTGTACTATTAAAAACTTATCTAATTCTTTCTACTCGTGTTATTTTCTAATCTATAATTATCAAATCATTTTCTCTGCATTGACACTTTTTTTTCTTTTGCTATTCCATTTTAATAAAAGCTATTTCATTAGTTCCAGCACTTCATATTTTCTGTTACTATCAAAACAAGGTTTAAATCAAAAGCCAACAAAACCTTTCACTTTTAAATATTTACCATATAATTTATCATATTCTTCTTTTAGGATCCTATTTTTCAAAAAAGAATGTTTAATATTCTCTTTACTATCTCCAAACAAATTATATTCACAGCATATATTCTTACTCTATTTTCACCTTCCTTCCTTGGTATACAATAAGCTTCAGATAATGTTGTTATTTATTTTTATACTTTATATATTATAGATTTTTATATAACAAACTGTTTTTTTTTTAATATACATTTTCCAGGACTATTGCTTTTCTCTAACCATTTTATCAATTTCTTTTTTCAACTATCATAAATACGCACTTGTAATGGCCAAGTTGCAATTGTCTTAATTTGATTATATCATAAGATGTAATTTATTAAAAACATATATAATATTCAAGTAGTGAAAACAGAAAATGACCAACATCTAAAAATCAAAAAGAAGATAGATAATTATAATGATACTTAAATTATTGTCAGAAATAAATGTCAACTTGATAGCATTCAATAATAATAATCATCTTTCCCATTAGATGTATATAGATTAAAATTCATGCTTGAAGACAGATTGGATAAAATAGATAATAGTATACTATAACCAATTGATAATACTTGAGCATCATCGAGAATTGTTTGCCATTGCTTGTAATCTTTTCAAAATTCTAGCATGTCAAATTTGGAATTATTCTTCTACTTATTAACTTTGCAAGTTGTAAAAACTTTCTAGTCCATTGTCCTCTCCACATCATATCAATTTATTTTTAAACAGGCAAAACTCTCCATACAGTAGTGCCACCCTGTGCCAACCAGAGTAATCAACTGGAGAGTTTTCCCTGTTTAATAAGCTATGTGCTACCATAAGAGATGGTAATCATGTGATGTTTAATTTATTTTTACTTCATATATTATAGTTTTCCAAGTGTTTTTCATTATTTTGCATTTAAAAAACAAATCCATCCTATTTCTTTTGAATATCTTCATTTGCTATCAGAAATTTCTCCAACCAATATGAATCCACCTATTTCTATATGAATTCTATCTAAAAATTTCTAAATCCCTTGGCCAATAGAAAGCACATAATTTCCGAATGCTAAAAAAGATGCCATGATATTATTTTAAATTATTTTACATACTTTGTATTTATTACATGAGAAACTTTACAGACTTTGAAAAAAATGTTCTAATTGTTTTGCATTTAGGATCAACTCTAATTTTCAATTATCTATATAATTTCTTCTCTCATTTAAATAAAATATCTAATTATCAATATTCCTACTTTTCTAAAATAAACATTTCCCAATCTCTATTTTTCAATCTTATCTTATCAATTAATGTCTTAGATTTTTCATTAAATTTAATTTTCAAATCTCTTCCTATCTCTGCACACTTCTCTAATAAGAATTCCAACATCTTTTAAACTATTTGCAAAAAATACCATTTCATTCACAAAAGAAGTCATTACTTTAAATATTCTCTAGGTTTCGATTATGGAAATTCCCATTTTTACCCTCAATCTTTTTGCCTCAAGTCTCTTTTAGAAAGAAAATAAGCAAAAAAATCTATATTGTTAGATAGTTTAATTCAAGAGAAGATGAATAGATTAGTAGAACTCTGAGACAGGGATGTTCATTGGCATAAAAAGAATTTCGCAGCCTCAAACCAATTTCACATTTACTTTCTACCAACTGTATATCTTCTAACTGGTATTTGCAAAAATTATTTTAATAAAGACTTTAGACATTCTTAATACTTCCAAATTTATTCCCATTTTTAGAAGAATTCCCCACAACTAAAAAAAAAAAAAAAAAAAGACTTTACAGCTTTATTACTCGGGAGTTCATAACAAGTTTGAGCACCAGACCTGTGAGTGTCAGAATCAATCCTGGGACCTCCTGATTCCAAGTCCAACACTCTACTAATTGCACAAGATTATCTACAAAGCTTATTTCTATTCATTCTATCATAAACTTTTATATGTGTATAAATACTGTAAATTATTGTTTTCCTAGAAATCATTTCAATGAAATGAGTAACATTAAATAAATTAACTTAATTCAGTCCTTGAGTATAGTTATAATAAATGGAGAGATGGTTTTTGTGTCAATTGATTTAAGATGATATTCATCTTCAGGTCTATAATAATTTGTAATTATATAATCGTATGTTTCAGTGATCCATTTTATAACGGCAATAACTAATCATAGATTAGTTTGAACAGATTTTAGGTTGATGAATGAAGGAATTTAGATATGTTGAAACTATCCATTTGACACCCGATATCTTGCCATTCAGGTCAAAACTGACACAGGTTCAACAATACATTGGAAAATTTACAAACATTCTATAAAATTTTTATGACCTTCTATAACACTTTTGTTCCAATAAAAATTGGAAAAGTGGACCCTGTAATTGATTTGTGCACACTATTTATATTCAGACAAGTTGATTTCTAGAAAGTTCACTATCCAATAATTCAGGAAGTCAAGTAACATAAAATTTCAATAAAGACAATTTCTAATTTAGACATATAATTACACGAATTTAGAAATCAACCTTCTCCATTAATTATATTGATAAATAATTTATTTTATACAGCACAGTATTTATAGTAATCTTCAGGAGAAAATCAACCCCCACACATGCGCTGCTAATAAAATTGCAATAGATCGCATTAAATTCTAAATTTAACAAAATTGATTTTTATTTAAATAAAAGAATAGAATGTATATAAAATTTATATTTCAAAATTTTAATTTAAATCAAAGTAGAATTATTTACTTTTATTTAATCTTTTCCCCAGATTTATCTCTAATTTTATGCTTAAAATTACTTTTAAAATAAAATCTATCGCTCTTATGGATTTTCAGTATTTGAATTTTATCATCATCATCATCAACCATTATCAATCCAGTGCATGATGAAGGTCTATCCAAGTTCAATCCATCATCTCTGATGTTTAGCTTCTCTTCTCCATATCATCCCTGCACACTTTCTTCTTTCATCCATCTATCTCACATGTGGTCTCTTTCTGGGTTTTTTACAATCTCTTGAAATCCAGTTTAAGATTGTAATTGTCCATCTATTATCATCTCTTCTGGCAATATGTCCAGCCTAACTCCACTTCAGTCTTTTAATTTTTTCAACGAGGTCAGTAACACCTGTTTGTCCTCTTACCCATATATTGCATTTTCGATCTCTTCTTGTTACTCCCAACATGCATCTCTCCATACTTCTTTGAGTGGTCTGAAGTCTCTGTATTGCTCTTCTATTAAGAGTTCAAGTCTCAGATCCATAAATAAGAACTGATAAAACACTTTTATTAAAAACCTTCCTTTTCAAACACATAGGCATATTTCCTTTTAGTATCAAGTTATTTCTACCAAAAGCACTCCAATCAAGTTTAATTCTATGATTAATTTCATCTAACATGTTTCCATCTGTATTAATAATAGACCAAGGTATTTGTAATTGTTAACTTCTTCTAACTCATCATAATCAATCTTTATTTTCATATTTTGAGAAAATCCATTAAACATTACTTTAGTCTTTTTAACATTTATCTTTAGTCCTACTTTCATCTGATAACTCCTGCAACATTTCCTGCATTATTTGCAAAAACAACTACATCATCTGCAAAATCTAAATGACTTAAATAATATCCATTTACTTTCACTTCCCATTTTAGTTCACAAAATACTTCTTGCAACACTGCTGTAAAAAGTTTTGGAGATATGGAGTGGAGTCACTCTGTGTGTCTACAGTAGCAGATCATGTATGTACTAATGACCATATGCTTAATTGGGAAAATACAAAGATATTGGATAAAAAGGAAAAAATGCATAGAAGAAAATTCAAGAAAGCTGCTCATATGTAAATAATCCTATAAGTCAACCCAGTGTGGAAATACACAATGTATGGAAACCTCTAATTAATCTTGCTCTTAGGAAAAAATAATAATAATAATATAAAAAAAAATTTGCCTTGATAAAAAAAAAAATTGAAGGACTCGGGAGGATTTGAACCAACCCTCATATATAAATATATCAAATTTCTATTATATGTTGCCTTTGACAGAATAGCTCAGTTGGTTGAGCGATTGCCTTAAATTTGATATTCAAGAATCTAAAGGTGTCAACTTCTAAGCGAATATTGTCACTGAGCATACGGGCCAGTAACACCAATTTGTGTGTTATTACTAACAAGTTGTTTGTATTTGGAAAGTTTAAATAAAGTTTAAAATTTTCTATACATTCAACATTCACTCATAAATGATGGAAATAGTCTAATTAGTCCAACATATCATTTTGCTAAAATTTTTTCTATTTCTTCACCTGCTTCTTTTAATACATCAATTATAATTCCATCATTACCTGGAGCCTTTCCTTTCTTCATATATTTAATTGCATGTCTCACTTCTTCATTTAAAATTTTGGGCAATTTGGAAGATGTAATAGATATAGGAGGTACTTGTTCTTTATTACTATATAATTCTTGAGAAAAGTCTTCTATCCATTTCATGATGTCATCTCTCTTAAAAAAGTAATAATTCCATCTTTTTTTCTTATTGCAGATATAAATTTCCTACCAATACTGAAATGTTGTTTTACACTCTTGAGACTTTTATTCTCTTCTACAGCTTTCCTTGCTAGTTCACAGTTATACTTTCTTATATCATTTTCAACTCTTTTCCGCACCATTTTACAAAATTTGAGATATTCAATTCTTTTTAATGCATTATTTTTGTATATCTTCATAAATTCTCTAGTCTCAGTAGAAATTTTATTGGTCAATTGCTGCTTTTTTCTACTAGCTATCTTTGTTGCAGTTTTTAAAAGAGTATCAGTTATTTTCATATTAATTTCATTCAAATCTGAATCATGTTCAAAATCTACTAATACTTGAAACCGATTTGTAAGTTCTAATTTAAATTCATTAGAATGTTTCTGAAGAATAGGAATATCAACTGTAATTATTGTTTTTCTTAATAATTTTTGTCTCTCTAGTTTTGCATTAACACGTATCTTACATCTTACTAATCGGTTATCACTTCCCGTGTTAAATTTATTAAGAACATTACAATCTTGAAATATAATATTAAATCGTGCTTTCACACTTCCAACGTAAAGCTATAACAACAAATTGAATAACTAAATTAAATGCTGAACAACACTAAGGATGCTATAGCTTCTGATCAGACCCCCACAGGCTGTGTACAGAGTGGCATGCCCTCATAATGGATGCAAAGCATCATACTATGGTGAAATGAGAGCCACCATAGCTGCTAGGATATCACAACACAAGTATAGATACAATAAGGCACATACGAATCCAGAGTGCACTTCAATTTTTGCTCAACATTAAAAATTGTCAGGACATGTGTTCGAACCCACATCTGCAAAATTAGTTTGTACTGAGAGGCATGATATTAAGCGAAAGGTAAAAGAAGCATACTTTATAGCAGAGGACTCTTTCGCCATTAATTGTAAGGATGCATGTTTTGCGATATCTAAAAGATAGTCTTAGTAACTCATTTGCATATCAGATTTATTTATATAATGATTCCAAAGAAAGGATCATAACTGGCTATGAATATGAGAAGTACATCTTCTTGAAAGCGCTCAGCCATTTAATTTAGTTTTCAATTTGTTGTTATAGCTTTACATTGGAAGTGTGAAAGCATGATTTAATATTATTATATTGAAGACAAATGTAAAGTATAAATATACAGGTTATTACTTAATCTTGAAATATATATTTTCTGTTAGTCAAAATATAATCCAATTCTGCTGTACCTTCATTTGGATGCTTCCATGTTCATTTCCTTTTAACATTTTTCTCAAAATAAGAATGCATAATATAAAGTTTTTTCTTTTTCTGCAAACTTCACAAGTCTATTTCCTCTCTCATTTCTATTACCATAACCAACATTACCTACAGCACTTTCATTTGTTTACCAATTTTAGCATTCAAGTCTACCATAACAATTTTAAAACGTTATTTACTCTGATCAAAAGCCTTTTGTACATCAATATAAAAATCTTCTACTATTTCATCACAATGAAAACTTGTTGGAGCATACACCTGAATTATCTACATTTGGTATATGCTATTAAGTTGTATAACTAATCTTGCCACTCTGTCCGATACACCATCAATCTCTACAATGTTGTTCTTCCATTTTTTATTTATAATGAATGCTAATCCACTTGTATTTCCAATATTTGTGCCTTTATAATAGAATACATGTCCACTTTTTAAATCAATTGTCTCTTTACCTTTTCTTCTAACTTCACAAAGTCCAATAATGTCCCGTCATACATTTCATTAATTGATTTCTTAAATAAAATTTCTTTTACATTATTATATATATTACACAAATGATTGCCTCAAGGTTTGTGATGACGGTATCTATAAAAATAAAAGTTTTTATAGCATAACAAGTAAAATGAAAAGTATTTAAAATTTGTGTTTTAATGTATATATACAGATAATTAATGGAATAAACCATACTCCCCTCAGGCCATGAATTAATAACACTAAGAATAAAACAATGGATCAATTCTATTCTTGATTTTTGTCAATAGGGTGTTATTTATTCATAGTCTGAGGAGAGAATGATTTACTTCATTAATGATATATATATATATATTGAGTTACACTGTTATACAGTATATATTAAATATTTATAAATAAACTTAGTTTATATAAATAGATAGTGTATATATACAAATATAATTTGATTTTCTAGGAAACTTGTAATAAAAGTTTTCTTTATATCATAATAATTTAAATACATTGCACAAGTCCACAAAATTTACCTTTGCACAGATACTGGCAGCACTGACGATAGTATAGGTTGAATCTGCCTTTTTAGCAACAGTGATTTTCAAATTGGGAAAAATATCACTTAATTTATTTTGATATTTTGTGGCATCGCCAACTGTGTCAACATATACCTGGTAATAAACAAGAGATTAAATATAATTATAATATTATTCATAAAATCATTCAAAAGGAACATCACATTTCATTTACTATACCTCAGTAACATTTACTTGAGCATCTAGAGCCCTCTGGATTAATCCAATGGCAGCATCATGTGATAAAAGATTCAAATTATACTTACATCTGGAAAAAAAAAAAATTGCATATTGTCTAGCTGAGCAAGAAGTAACTGAAATTTCCAATGAGTTATAGAATGTAA
The DNA here is from genome assembly GCA_028023455.1 of Epiperipatus broadwayi. Lineage (NCBI taxonomy): Eukaryota > Metazoa > Onychophora > Udeonychophora > Euonychophora > Peripatidae > Epiperipatus > Epiperipatus broadwayi. The sequence continues at coordinate 2,827,473 of JAQFVV010012504.1, read as the reverse complement.
ATAAATTCTCCAAAAGACAGATGATACTATCTGTCTCTTAGTATTTGTTATTATATATGCTTCGTTTATTTACATAATTTTAAATAAGGGAATGAATTCGATCTATTGATTATATATATTTATAGGAATAACCATTTCAATATTGAGATCAAAGCCAAGGTTTAGTTTAACAACCTCTAAATATAAAATGAAAACTCAGATTTTTTTTAAAAGTATCTGTAAATAATAAATAGTTCAGATTTAGGTAGATATATAAATAGATAGACAGATAAGCAAACAGACAGATAGATACACATATACAAAAAATGCAAAATTTATATATTTAAAGTGAGACTAACAAGCAGATTCAATTTGAAAAAAAAAAAAGAGTATGTATGTGAAATTGTCATAACAAAGTAATATAATTCATACAAATATATACCACTCGATTGGATAAATCTATTTCATGACTAAAAATTTTAATCAGAGTGGAGCATTATGTAAATCCACATATAAATGGTCAGTACAACAAAAACACAAATGTGTTAAGCCTACTTTGGTAATATAAAACCATAGTACATTGCATTAATTTTCTAAACTTATTTAAATAACAATATGAATCTTAATGGCTAAATAATATGCAGTAAACTCAAATGTATTTTAGAAAAACAATGATATAAATAATGCATTATTATTTATGAATTAGTATCTATAAATACAATCAGCGAATATATTAACCAATTTCACAAATCAGGTTCTTTGTATATGGTAATGTGAAAATAAAAATGAAATAATACAAAAAAAAAAATGAAAAAAAAAAAAATACTGAAAAACAACTATGAGATTAAAAAATAAAAAAAAAGAATTGATTCAAACCCAAATAGGATTTGTCATGTTATTGGGCAAATAGTAATTGATAAATTCATAAATGAATATCAAGAAATTACCTGCTTTTTCATAATAATTATTTCAAAAAGGCAATACAACTAAAATTAAATTTTACTTCCTTATATAAATAATGGTAAAACAGCTTTCATACAGATTAATGCAAAGCAGTGACCTTTCCAATAATCGTCTTCCCCTTTAAGAAAGTATTACTCACCAGATTAGCTAAGTACTATACTGTGGGGGCTTTTTAATGTTTTCCTCGTGGCTCAGATTTAAACCCAGATTATGAGAAATAAAACAAATATTCAAAACACTACACCATGAGCCCCTTCATGATTCCTTATATATATTAAATTGTGAAGAATAAGATTAGCTCAACTGATAAGAATTATTGTTATTAATTCAAATTTTGTTCCATTGTTTTTACATATTAAATACTGATCACAAATTGAACAATTTGGAAAGAGAGAAAATGCATTTAAAACAAAATAAAATTTGCTACCTGTTTTAGAGACTTTCTTTCTATGCATATGTTAAGAAAATAGAAAGAAAAAGCAAAAAAATTCTGAGAACAGATAATTATGAAGATTGGATATAAGAATATATAAAATGGTCGATAAAGATGAGCAAACATGGAAAAATGTAAAGAGTAAGATTAGACTATTTGTGTTACAGCAAACAACATATTATGACTAACTAAGAATATATATGATGATGAGATAGTAATTTTGATGTTTAAGGCCACTGCAGAAATTTTTAAAACTAAAAAAGAATAAATTAAATGAGATAAATAAAGATGGTGGGAAAAATAAAGATAATGTAATGATTAAATGGAAAACAATTTCATTAGTTTTGAAAAAAAAAAAGTTGATATTGAAATAATGAAAGAAAAAATTTGGCAAACATATTAATCAAGGTAGGGTTTTGAAAGAGAAGCTATGGATATATACTTAAAATTGAAAAGCTGCAGCTGAGAAGAATTAAGAGAAATCAGAAGTATTATATTGGAAAAAAATGAGGAGGAAGTGAAGATTATGATGACAGAATTCCTGAATTAATTATTACTAAAAATGGTTTGAAGAATTGTAGAACTGGATATTCAAATATACAAAAAAAAATACTTTATATGAAATAAAATGTGATTACATGATATATAATAAAGAAATAATTAAGTTGGAAAACTATTTGTAATAACAGTTATTAGAATCACCAAAACTACACATGATCACTATTTCCTATGCTTACACAATTTGTTATTAGCAATAGCAAACTCTCCATATGCCACTCAGTGCAAACCTTAGTAATCAATAAATGCAGGAAGGTTTGTACATAAAACCCTCATCTAATACCTACTCATCCAATATCCCCAGACAAATTTAGCTTGTGGCCTTTATCAGGTGCAGTGCTCTCAGATCCAAAGCTCTTCACTGATAAAAACCACAAGTGTGTAGGAACAAGATAGGGATTTTATGCCCAAACCTTCCTGCATCTATTGATTACTAAGGCTTGCACTGGGTGGCACTACTGTATGGAGAATTTGCTATTGCTAATATCCGTCAGAATATAGGAGTGCAGTCCAAAAATTAAAGATTAAGCAAAACTATTCTAAATAAAATCAATTTATGTTTAAACTTAGATGAAAATGTAAAGATATTAAAATAAAACAATAATAAAAATTTTCATTGATTAATTTATTATGACACTTCAAAATTTTTATAAATATAAAACATTTGCGTTAAAAATCAAGGGAAATAATTTTATAAAATTATTATATAATTTGACATTTTATTTTATTTAGATGAGACAATGAATTATTCTGATTTCAATCTGCCCCCCCTCCCAATCAATTTTGAATGAAACGAAATTATATTCATTCTTTCATTATTAACAAGCAAAATTTTTATTAATTACAAACTTATTAGTCCTAGGGTATTATTTACTTTTAACATTTAAATTTTACAAATAAAAATATAAAGATTCAAATAAGCTCTTTAAGAAAATAAAAAAAAAATGCTTTAAATTCCATGCAATCATTCAAAAAAACGCATTTAATTATATCAAGGGAATTCATTTAATATAGAAATAATGAATTTCAATTTTAAACTTAATTAATTAAAATATAATCTTAAATTAACATTTCACAAATTTTCTAAATATTTTGATCATTTTAATAAGCATAATTACTTTTCTGACAATATATCTGTTTTCAAATTAACTTCCTACTATATAAACTAGAAATGAACCAAGAGATGGGAATAATATTTCATTATGTAATTTTTAGTAGAAAAGGAAAGTAAGATTGCGGGTGATTTTGAGAACTGACATTTATATAATAACTATATTATAAAATTGTAATTATAAATTTATTAAACGCACATTGATTACGTAAGTAATATTTACTGAGGCTATAACCTCGATAATATGCGTATAAAATGCGATAGTAGGGACCTCTACAGGTGTTTTAACCACAAGCTTACGCTATGGAAGAAAAGTATTTTAGTAAGAATATATCAAAGTATTTTTATTTAAATTGATGCTTACATAAATCTCTATTACGCAAAATTATAAATTATTTAAAATATCCAAGTTACAAAACAAAACTTTAGTTCTATTTAAAGAACATTAAATAATCATTACCTTTTAGACATACTAGTTGAAATGGTAGTAGGAGAAATTATTTCAATCATCCAACCAATAAAATCAGAAGATTCGTGAATTTTCTCAAAAAGTTTTTCTCGCTGAGCTTCTGTTAAAACCTTCGAGTCTAAATATATAGTTTATTTAGTTAAAACATTCATTAATGCACATTTAAATAATATATATTATATAATTTAAAGATATAATGAATAAGTGACAGTCTTTAAATATATTATATAAATCTCATTTATATTTCTTTGTTGAGTCTCTACTCTGAATTACAACTTTAATTACAAAATTTATTTTTTTAAATGTAACGATTGCTGTTTTATAAAAGATATTTCATACTGATGCAGTTGTGAAAAAATTATTTTCTTATTAATAAAAATGATATATATTAGGATAAATATAAATTCATATTAATTCATTTAATAATTATTATAACTGAAAATTTAATTTTGCAAGAATATTCATTAAACAATATATAGGGAATATAAATAAAATAATGAATGTTAATTCCATAATAAATAACTTAAAATTATGTATATTATATTTTGTATAATTAGTAATATTTAGCATAGCAATAACATTTGTTTACTGATGTAAGAACCTGTCTTTTTATGTACAATAATCAGAAGTGATTGCTATAATGTATATAATGCATACGCATTAAAATATATTATCTAATATATTAATGGATGAATTAAAGTTATATAGTAGTCATGTGGGAATACAATTTAAACTCATTATCATTGTATAATTAGCCACGTTATTACAACAAAGTTTGTATATACTAAATGCTAAAAGATATAATCCAAGTAAATCCCTAAAGAAAGGCTAATGTGATATGATATAACACTCAAACAAACACACACATAAAGCAAAAGCCCAAACCATCATTTTTCAAGATCCAAAGAAAATAAATGAGACAGCAAATTAATAATATCGGGTATCAACTAAATATTATAGATAAATTTAATGATTATTCATAGAAATACATCTCAGATTTTATAATTAAAAACATTTGCAAAATATGTGTATTTATATAATTTTAATATCACAGCAATGACAATAATTGAATGATATGTTGTTCGGGAGTTCATATAAAATTCCAGCATCAGAAGAATTAGAGTTGGGCTGCAATCCATAGATCTCAAGCTCTAATCTGCTTCTCTATCACTGCACTAAACCATGCAGATCAATGTTGAAAATTATATATTTTTTAAAAAAAATTAACATTGGTAATAATTACAGTAACCATCTTAGAACCATACTTAAGACTTTGACAGATTGGACAGAATTATTTCTAAGACTCTCTCAATGGTTCAAATAGTAATAGTAGTTGAATTTAATCAGACAATGATCAAATATTAAAACAATTGAAAGCATTATTGGAGATAGATTAATTTTTGATTGATTCTTTAAACGTGATATTGGAGTAGATTTTTGGGGAAATATAAATTTTAATTAACAATAGTCATCTCCCCTTATTTGCATTTTCAATAATCATGGGTTTAATTCCATAATAGCTTTATTAAAATAAATAACATAAAAAAAATTAAAAAATCTAGAAATTACTAAAAAATAAATTTTAACTTTATAAATTTTTATTATTATTTCAGAATACTCTTCTGAGTGTTGTATTAACAAAACCAGCATAAGCAAATAGCTAGTGCAATCTTTATAAATATAAACAGCAATTTTATAAAATAGAGAAATATCTGATTCTAGGTTTTTTTTAAATTTCAACAACTTTAGATGATTTATTCTTTCATTATAAATCTTTTTTAAAGAATCCAAACTATAATGAAAAATTAAACATTAATTTTACTATCTGTAATATATTTTCTATATATTATATAAATTATTTTATTAGTAACAAAGGTACTTTTAATTTGAGGATTTCATAGTATACTGATATATTAGTCAGAAATTTTTCATTTAGCTAGTATTACATATATCTTGTCAATCATACACGATTGCTAATTATAAAAAGAAAACATACCATGATCTGATTTATATATAGTTTTGCTTTCCGAATTATATAAGTGTATGTATTTCTAATATCAACACAAATATTAAAGTTTTTACATATTACAATAATCATGACCCAGACTAAAATGGAAATGGTATTTACTTGTTCTGATCTTAGCCCATCTGCAAAGACATTATTATGTGTGTGGATATAAATAAAGTAAAATATTCATTATAGAATAATTATTGTAATAAAATATAATGGTGATATTATACTTTATAAATAACTATAATAAATCTCAAAAGTACTTTTCAGTTATTTTTTCAACCTTCTTCAACAAAAAACCATTTAAATTTTGTGAAAGTAAACATTACCATGTTATATTCCAAGATTCATAAATTTTAATGTTAATACATTATCTATTAATTAAAGATATCCTATTTCTATTTATCAAAATTGCCACATTCACTTTTTTATGGTTTCTCTCCTTATAAAAAATCTTAATGTTTTCCCGATCAAAATTGAAAGTAACTCTCATGTTTTTTTCATGATCAAACATTACTATTCTTATTTGTTTATAAACAATTGATGATCTTTTAAACTTTTCTCAAGGCTATATCTCAATTCACCTATGTATGAAACCTTCCACATACATAAAATTTAACACAAATTTTATATCAAATTTTGCATAAGTGCGATGCTCGAGGTACAGCTTTGAGAAAAGGTTTTTTTTTTTTTTTTGATCACGAAGAAACACAAAAGTTTACTTTCAATTTTGATCAGGAAAATACTAAGATTTCTTCATGAGATGAGAAACCATAATAAAAGAAAAATTAAGGAGGCAATTTTGATAAATAATAATTTTTTAATTAATGGACAGTGTACTAACATTAAAATTCATGAGTCTTGGGATATAATAAATGGCATTTACTTCTGCTAAATTTAAATGGTTTTTACTTGCCGAAGGTTAAAAAATGAACTGAAATTCCGAGATTTATTCTAGTTATTTATAAAATATATTATTATACTTCTCTATGCAAAGACAGATTGAGATAACTAAGCAATAGAGTATAATCCTTGATTATTATCATAGATGATTATACATTGTTTGATACTCCCTTAAAAATAATTTATTTTAGCATCTCAATTTTAGGGCTATAGCACAAATTTTAAAGAGCACTTAAAAAACATTTTTATCAAAATTTAAATAAATAGAATATTGTGGTATAATGAGCTACCCATGTTTACAGCAAAATGAAAAGCTATAGTGGGAAAAAGAGTAATAGTTCTCGCAATTTTCCCATCTTAATTTGAATACTTTTTAGCAAAAAAAAAAAAACTTTTTATTGTATATATGCACACACAATCTTATGTTTTGACTTTCCTGCAGTCTTCTTCAGAGCCAGGAATGTTAAAAGGTGGGTACTGTAATAATAGGTCTTGCTCTCATTACCTACTGCCCCCCCCCCCACCAATCAAAATTCACTTTTTATAAATATGTAAGTATTTTATATATCAGTGTTTTGAATGGATTTTGTGAAAATATATTATTAGTAGTAGGTTGGTCTTTTGAAGAACTATGTACCTTTAATGATTCCGTCATTAACAGAAAAATTATTTCTAAGGAAGTGCAATGAGATACTTCCTTTGTTTTCCACTTCATAACAGATTATTAAAAATATTCAATATCATTCCTTATTTTAGGACACTAATGTCAATGTATAAAATCTTTCGTGGCTGTCATGAAATCAGTTTGATTTATTTTTGGACTTAGTGTTTATAGTTTACTTGTCTATATTTCCAACATCTTCTTATAAGTACACTTACCATTTTCAAAAAAAAATAAAAACTTAGAAAGTCAACTTTATATGCTGCTGCTGATTTGAGTGTTAAGAAAATATTTTTCTAAGTTTTATTTTCCTTCCAAAGATATTGAATCCCACTAAAGTTGAAATGTCAGAAATTCATAAAAACAGACTTGGTCACTAATATTGGAAATCAATTAAACTGAATTGATAATTAGCATTAATAATAAGCCTCAATCTACAAACAACTACACTAACAACTGCTAATATGGCATGGTTCTAACAAAATAATACCCAAATCTAAGCAATTTTCTAATACTATTTTCATGCAGAATGAAATTTTTGTTTAATCATAAATTAAATCAAATATGTTTATTCACCACTACAACTTAAAGTAATGAGACAGCTATTAAATGACTTTGTAAAAGTAAATTAAAAAAAAAAAATTATTTCAATCATTAGTGAGGTTTTTTTAAAATAAGAGCAGAACAAGTGCGCACTTTTCATGCAAAGGACAACCTCCTCGAAGAATGAAATGTTGATATATTTTTCTTGAATTTTTTCCTTTTTTAAAAATTATTTTACTATATATTTTATTATATCACATGATCACTATTCTTTATGCTTACACAAGCTGTAACAGAGGCAGAACTCAATGATGAAAGTCACAAGCTAGAAACTAGTCTGGGGATATTGGATGGAATAGGCACTAGATAAGGATTTTATGCACAAATCTTCCTACATCCATTCATTATTCTGGCTTGCAATGAGTGGTGTTACTGTATGGAGAGTTTTATCTCTGTGTATTTTATTATATGTGTATAAAGTAATATAAATGATATACTTTTTGGAATACACCTGTGTATAATTAACAGTTTTATCTGGATAGCCCTTGCCAGTCAAAAACAGATGCTATTCAGCCAAAATATTGGTGTAATAGGAATGGATCAGAAAATATAATTTTTATATCTGTTTTCTATGAAAAATTTAACACATATAAAAAATATATGCATACATAAAGCAAATCCCAGGCCAAAGATTTCTTCAATAATCCTCACAGAGAAATAGAAATGGATAATAAAAGTTTGGCCAGTTTTCTATTCTTATTTTATCCTAAAGTTGAGAATAGTTAGATACTCACTTCCCAATCAATACTGGATGAGACAGGCTGCAACTAGAAATAAGAATTCTAAACCTAATTAGTAAGATAGGTAGATATGCTATTCTATGAACTCACATATATATTTTTATAGAGAGAGATCATAAATGTTATCAGTAGGCACACTAAATTCTTTGTCATAACAGTGACTGGATATTAAATGAATGAGAACAAAAAATAACATTCACTTTCAGTAATAATTTACAATTTTTTGCCACCTTCTTCAGATAATTTATTTTAGTATCTCACATTTAAAGATAAATTGTAAAGATTAATATGAACAAAAATTTTTACCAGTAAAACCCATTTTCCCTAGGCTTTCTTTATCACACAATGGACTGAAACATGCTGCATAAACCATTGGACCTGTTAAACATATTAAAAAAAAAAAAACAATTACTAAATTAAATAATACATTCAACATTATTTTAAAAAAATCGAATTTTGACATAACAAAGGGAAACAAAGCATATGTGACCAATGCAAGCACTGTACTTCACAAAAAAATTCATTACATGGCTGCTGATGAGGTTCAAAATGCTTGGACTCAACCAAGAATTGTAAAAGAATTAACTAGATCCAAGCATATAGTAGCAATTACAGCTATAAACCAAGCCTGTTGTGAAATCAAAGAGTTGTAATGTTGAACTGATTACTATGCTTATTTTGGTTTTGTTAATAAAGCTTCCATTTATATATCATATTTAAAACCAAAATTACAATGTAACATTAATACAACAATATTTAAAAAGACACATGTCAACAAAGTTTATAATCAATTAGTGTTTACAGTATTATATACCAAAATCACTATTAATTATAAAACATAGTGTGAAAAGAAAATTTCAAAGATGTGATCCATATAATGAGGTGAAATGGTTGATAATCAAATGATTACTGTAAAAAAGTCTGAATAAGTTATGTAGCAAAGAACAACGGGCAGTGATTTGTGGCAAAGATCAATATCAAAGTCATTCAAGTGAAAAACTTTAATAAAATAAATTGTTCTTTAAAATCAAGATTGATAATAAAATGCAAATTTATTGGCATATTTAGTAACTGTGGAAAGTAATTAAAATTGATACTTTTTAAGAACTCAGATCAAAAAATTTGGCTACAGTTCCATAGTCATTTGCAAAACTAATCTTAACTTTTTGTTTATAAATGGATACTGATGCAAAATAACTGTGATAAAATTAATTAAAATCTTGTAGTTATTTTGTCTGTTTCATATCATTAGCTTTCACAAGTATTCTGAACATAATTTTTGTGTTTGATGTTATTTCATTTTACGATGTTTTAAGGTTATGTCTTTTCCAAACGAGGGAAAAGAATTCACAGAAAGTCTCCAGGTAAATAGTGAAAGATATTTAAATAAAAGGAAAATTTTATCTTTATAATTCTGTTGAAATTGCAATAGTACTGATTAAGGAAAAAGATTTTTTAAGAAAAAATTTAACAAATATAACTTTAACCATTCCATTCTAATGTATCTAGTGCTTTTGTTGAAAAAAAATTTATTCATCAGATTATTTATAACTATTTTCTAAAATAAATGTGTAATAACTACAAAAAATTATAGATGGTTAACTAGGATTTTATTTACAATTACTTTCAATGAAAATGTCATCAAAATGCAATAATTAACAACTAAAAAAAACAATCAAAATAATCTGGGAATATTCATTAAAATAAAATGAAAAAGTACAATATTCTAAAAAACAATCACTGAAAAACATTTTGAAATGTAGTCCAAATGGAAATTATTAAAAAAATGAAAAACATAAAAAGTCAAATATGCGGTGCAATTTAAAGCAGTGTTAAACTAAATAGCTAAAAGTTCCTGGATTGATTATCAGAAAAAAAAAAATCAAACTATAGAACTCAATATGCCATTTGGTTATTTGAATATCACATGATCTTATTTAATAATGCAATACTGGATTAAAAATAATTTAATTTACTGTTTATTTAAGAAAAAAAAGATAGACATTATTTCATTAAAACTGTGTGATAAAACTCATTTTCATTCATTTTTAATCCATTGTTGGTCTTTTCTTGGCCAAATCACTTCAACAAACTTTTTTATCCATCAATTTCATCATCATCTTCAACATTTATTGATTCACTACAGAATGAAATCTCTCAAAATATAATCTAGTTTCTCCAATCTCTTGTTTCTTCTCATCATACCAACAAACTTTCATTTCATCCACCCAACTCATGTGGTCTCTTTCTAGATCTTTTACAATCTCTTGGGATTCGGTTTAAATTTTCAACTGCTTATTATCACCTCTTCTAGAAATATGTCCAGCCAAACTCCACTTTAGTCTCATAATTCTTACAATATCAGTAATACCTGTTTATTTTTTTACTCATATATTTACTTTTTGATTCCTTTTTGTGTTCTAGCATACACCTCTCCATATTTTATTGAGTGACCTAAAGTCTCTGCACTAGGCTTCCGTTGTTTCTAAGTCTTAGAGCCATAAGTTACAACTAGTAAAACACATTTATTAAACATCTTCCTTTTCCAACCCAGAGCATGTCCTTTTAATATTATTTCAACCAAAAGCACTTCATTCAAGTTTAATTCTATGATTAAATTCATCCATTAAATTTCCATCTGTATTAATAATCTGACCAAGCTATTTGTAATTATTAACTTCTAATTCATCATTATTAATTTTTGAACAACACATGATTTCCTGTGCTACTGCATTATCAATCTTTATTTCTTCTTTTGAAAAAAACCCATTAGCATTAGTCTTTTTAACATTTATCTTTAGTCCTACTTTATAACCATCATCTGATAACTCTTACATTATTTCTTGAAACTCTGAAGCATTATTTGCAAAAACATCTGCAAAATCTAAATGGCTTAAATAACCTCCATTTACTTCTTAACTTTCTATAGTCTCTTAATATCACGTGTAAATCATTTAGGATTTTCATTGTTATTTCATCTCTCTAATCCAAGATTGTATTTTGTCTACCCATCTTAGTTAATCATAACATACATCTCTTCATACTTTGCTGCATTACGTCCATTCTTAGACTGCTCTTTGATTTTATGTTCAAATTTCACATGATCATATTTCTTTTACTACTCGAATGGCTTTGTGGCTCGAGATTTTCGTACGAAGTCCTAGCGCCGGAAGTGACAGAATTGAACGCATTCCGAGGGTTTTAAGTTCCTGAATCTGCCACTCTATCATTGCACTACGCAGCAAGATCCGAGATTAACTTCAATTTTTCACCATCATGACAATAATGGTAAAACTGACGTTTAGCTACCCGAACATTTCGCCCTCTATTTTTAAAAAACTTAACTACTTTTTAAAAAACTTAGCTACTTTTTCCCCTCTACTAACTGTATCCAAATTTAATAAGTGTATGTAACTATATCTAAGTGTAAATGTTAATAAAAAAAAAAGGAAAAAACTTACATTTACGTGCGTATTTTTCACTTATAGCGGTCTTCGCTGTATATATAACTGTAAATAAATTAACTATAAATAGAGTGGAGATAGACAATTAGAAAGATCCAACTCAGTTTATGTAACAAGAAATAAACTGTCTAAATGGAAATATTAATAAATAAAAAAGGAATAAAACTTACATTTTTATGCGTACTTTTCACTTGGAATGTACATCTAGCGGTCTTTACTGTATATATAACTATAAATAAAGTATATCTAACTATAAATGTATTTTTTACACGAAGATTAATAAATAAAATGGATGTAAGAAAACTTACTTTTTTAGGCTCTATTTAGTCTAAGTCCCTGCTGTAAAAATTATGAACTACTGTACTTTTGTCACGTGACATTTTCATCATAAAGGAATATATGCAGATTAAAAACTACTGTTGAAAGTCTTTTATTTTTCAAATATTGATGAAATTTTGTATTATATTTTGGAAAGTAGGATAATTAGTTTTTTTGTTTATAGATACTCCATGAAATAGTGTTGAAAGTCAGTGAAAAAATTTTTTTTATATGTCGTGCAGTTCATCCCCCCCCCCCCCCCATCCATCATTTTTCTAATTATCACTTTGTTTTATTACCTAGTCTTTCGAAAAAAGCATTAAATAGTGCTTAGCATACGTTAATTTTTTACAGATTTAGTAATTGGGCAACTGGGTAATAAAATAATTTTTTTATATTTATCTAAATTAATAAAAAAAGATAATGTGGTTAACTAAAGCTGCAGATGCCTTGTCAAAGGCTGTACCATCCATTATTTGAAGGGTTGTAAAGATAAATTTATATGCAATTATTACTGAAAATAAACTATTCCTTGTCATATATTTTTTTGTTTAAGTTTTCCTTTATGCATTTCACCAAGTTAGCTTAGTAGTGCAACATTGCAAATGAATTTCATAAACTCCAAAGCTATGATTCGATGTTAATGCGATGTCCTTTAAAGGCTATAAGTTCAAACCCATGTTGCTAGTAGTGCCATTATTGGACTTCAATAATATAACAGGTCTAAATTAAGAAATATTCTAGCCACCTCCAGCATCATAAGTTACATATATATGATGAGCAATAAATGTAACCACTGGAGCCAAAATTATCAGCAATCAGTTTTAATCTTATAATGATCCTTAGTATGCTCAAGATTATTTGTGATTGAGTGAATAGACTATCATCCTATATGCTTGGAGTTTAGCTACATTTCTTGCTAAACATAACTCAATTATCTTTTTTCAAGATAGTTATCTAGGCATCTGGTTGCAATAGTAAAAAAAAATGAAGCACCTAATATTTTTCCTTAGAACTGTAGATGTTATTTTATTTTTACCAAGTAATAATGTTCCATTGGTTATGCTATTAGAACAGTGATAATGGGTCTGTAGAAGAATTCAGAAGTCTGCA